>JAOXJP010000017.1:4217838-4233425 GCA_025762735.1 Platanus orientalis
CTAATTCCCAACCCAAGAAATTGGGGGAGAATAACCCCCAATGGTGTAAGAACACAAAAAGTAAGGAAAAGTTTGAAGGTTAATTTCATTCACTCAATTGTCCCAATTATATAGCAACAGCAGCTCTCTAATTCTAATTTGACTCAACATTCAATTTAGAAACTAAGTTGGACAATTACATGCTTAACCAGAAAGAAAAACTTCGACTACTAATTACACTAGGACATCAATTATAGTTAAGTTTTTCAAAAGGTACTCTTTGGTTGACATTTCCATACATGTCAACTGAAACATTATACTTATATGGATAAAATTCAGTGAAAATGATATGAAATGTATCAAAAGACTAAGATATGTGTCGTGGAAACATTAAGGATAAGTTTCATGTCGGTATCTCTGGAAATGTATACATATTGTGAGAATTTTAGAAAATATGACAATTTTTTAAACCATGGGTGTGCTTCAGCTTGTGGGACCCCTTGAATGACCTTGTGGGGCCCACTAATAGGTTCAGTTGAGATGTCTTGGGCTTGCAACTGTAAGTTTTCAGCATAGCAGCAGTATGATTCCCATCAATCATCAAGTTACAGAAGAAAATTATATTAGAGTACTACATTATTGATTGACAGCCAGAATTACAATTAATGTCAAATAATTTTAGAACATGGCAATGTAATACAATGATAGAGAGGATATTGCATTGAGGTGACCACCACAATAGCCACTTACAAAGGACTCCAAACTTCTACAGACACACTCATTGCTCAAGTTTGATAGTATTGCATAGTCCACAATTTTTAGCAACTGTATCTATTTTCATGTTTTTAAATTATTACTTAATCTTGATATTTGTCTACAGATAACTCTTAATGCTCATAGCTTCAGGAAAGAACTTCATGAACACCTTCAACACCATGTCTATACATTTTTCTTGTTCGTCACATTTACTGATAAGAGCCAAATCCTAAGAGCATGAAAGCTCACAAGTAGTCAGAAAGACTGCCCTCCCAACAATAATAACCCATCAGCAGCATTAGAAAACAATGTGCACCAATGCCTCACCACATGATAGCCCGATTGTATGAACCGTCTACTATGATATTAGATGCTTCTACGATTATCGGTGTTGTATAAGTACAACTCTAAAACCCAAAGCACAACCCGAATTTGAGTGCTCAAGACTCTGCTCAACTGAGAACTGAGCCCAGTATGTTCTCTTTGCCATGACCGATAATGCCTACAGTTGTTAATGAATTGTTTGTATCAATAAATTTTAACTTCTAGATCTTTAAGTGGCCATCCACAGTTGGGGAGTGGGCTTGGGGGACAAAGACAGTACGGATATCTAGAGATGCATACAATCAACTGTATTTTTATGTACCTCATTTATATGGTGGTACAAACTTTCCGAAGAAATTAAGAACTAATTATATTTTTAGGGAAAATCCTGGAAATTTCAACATAAATTGGAGGATAATTGATCAGACAATCATGTGTCACAAAACTCACAACCTAAACTTAAGATCATAGATTCTTGTAACTATTATAGCTAAATAAATGAAATTTCAGTTCTTAAAAGATGAAGGTTAGTTACAAATCCTAAGCTCCAGAACCTTAAATCTATGATAACATCTGAGTTAGGTACTTAAGGCTTAAGAACCATTGGTAATTGCACAAAACTTTGGGTTTTTTTTTTTATATATTTATAATTAAAAGGAGGGGAGAAAGCTCTACCTATAAGATTGATATTTACAAGGATGCACCAAATATATATAAGCAAAAATACATATCAATTGATGATATTCAACGAACTTGCTTTATCAAATCTTAAGCCACTGACATCTGCCACTTCAACTCTCAACATGAAATAGGCAATGCTTTCTAGCAAAGCAACAATATTAAAAAAAAAGGGTGACATGACCACCTCCAAATTCTAAAAAATATGAAGAAAAAGAAAATAAATAAAGAAGAAGAAAGAACAACTGTAATCCATCTATTTCTGGATAAACACAATAGCTTATAGGAGACTGATGTGGGGGAATCTGAAACCCCTTTGTCCATGTGAAGCCTTTCATAAACAACAAACTAAAATTCATGATAACACCAAATCAGTCCCTCCCAATAAGAAAATGTGCTCACAAGAGGATACAGTTTTAACATGAAACAATAATAAAAGCTGGATGCCTGTGTGGCAAGAAAATATTTGGGACTTCCCAGATGTATTCAGCATTAGACAAATAAATTCATCCAGATAAAAACCCTGCAAGATAAAAAGAAAAGCAAGAGATGTACACTCACTTCTGAAAAGATGGTTCTCAAGACTTCCCCGGGTCATAAATTCATAGACAAGCAGCCGTTGATCATCTTCAATGCAGTACCCAATAAGTTTAACAAGATTAGGGTGGTGAAGCTGTCCAAGGAAGTCGACCTCAGCCTGCAATCAGGAAAGTATTATGTCGACCATGTAGCATCTTACCAGCTGTCTTAATCTACAAACCCCAGAGTAGATAATCTACTAACCACCCATTCTCTATGGCCCTGAAGACCATCTGGCTTCAGACTTTTGACTGCAACTGTGACACCTGAGCCTGGTTTTGCAGGAGCTGTCCCATTCTCCTCTATCCATCCTTTGAAAACATATCCAAACCCACCTTCCCCAAGAATACTATCAGGTCTAAAGTTCCCAGTTGCAGACTTAAGCTCCTGAAAACTAAACTGGAGCAATTGGTGATAGGGTTTCTTTTCAGATGGTGGTGGATCAGGATTTTCAGAAGAGAGCTGAGCTTCATGGGAAGCGGAGAGCTCCCGGTTGCTAGCATTCAGGTATCGGGTCTCAGTGGCTGCATTAACAGAATCCGAGTGTGAGATGTCTTACTTGGATTGCCAACACTTTCAGAATTGAAATATAAAAAAGCTAGTTCAGCTTTGTTCAAAACTTGGGAAGAAACATGAGAACATAAAATTTACAGAAACTGAGTGT
Source organism: Platanus orientalis (assembly GCA_025762735.1). Classification (NCBI taxonomy): domain Eukaryota; kingdom Viridiplantae; phylum Streptophyta; class Magnoliopsida; order Proteales; family Platanaceae; genus Platanus; species Platanus orientalis. The sequence goes on from JAOXJP010000017.1 coordinate 4,220,819, forward strand.
TAAGATCACAAGTAGCAAAGAATCTTTGTGCAGATAGAATGAAAGGAAAACAGGGAAACCTATTTTATGGTTGATACCATTGAAGTATCTAGTCTTAGTGGCTGCTTCATCAGTAAAAGTGTCTCTTTGCCGGTTTACCACTTCTATCATAATTGAAGTTCACCGGAAGCAAGTCTAGTGTGATTCCAAACTTTGAAATAAAGATGAATATAATCTATGCAACTTTCAGCGAAAACCCCAAAGAACATTACAAATGGAAAAAAAAAATTCTTGCACACAGAAAAGAACAAAGAAGAAAATGTACTTCCTGGTTGCTAGTACCCAACTAACCAATTTTGTGGCCATATCTGCAGGAACTCAGTGTGAGATGTTTTGTTCAAAATACTACTATCTCAAAATATATGAGCAACAGAAACATATTCAGATGGTTCAAAACTTGCAAGAGGCATAACAGCTCAATTTTCTAAGCTTCCATGGAAACAGGGGAAACCTATATAAGTTCTCAACACGCACAGACACATGAATACATAAATTAAAAAATATATACAGGAAAAGCCTATTTCTAGGTTGTTAAATTCAGGCATCTAGTACTAAGTATAAACAGAGTATGAGGCTACTTGCTTCTAATACACTAATCTTTCAAAATCATAGTAGTACAAAATCTTATTCAAAATAGTTTCAAAGATCAGAGAAGCATTAGAACTAGGAAATTTGCAGCTCCCGCGGAAACAGATGACACAAAATAAGATCTCAACGTGCAAAAATTTCTTGAGTGCACAAAAGAAAGAGGAAAAAAAAAAGACAGAGAAGACCCATAAAAAAATAAAATTCCACCATTTCTCTGAAGAGTTGGATCAATCAAAGAAACACCTGGAATTCAAATTTTGCACAGACCCATATCAGAAAATTTATAAATAAAACTTCTTGAGGATCAAAGGCCATGATACCTGCGTCATAGACAAGACTAGTTCGAGGAAGAGCGTTAGCAGAGTCTCTGGAAGCAGAGGACTTACGGGCACCCTTAACACCTCTCTTCAAAGCCGCCCAGCATCCGCACTTGTTTTCCATCTCTCCTTACTTGTTCTTGATTCATGGGCTTTCACTGCATCTCCTTCAGGGAGGAAGGTGAGGAAAAGATGAATAACAAGACGAGACCCTCCATGGTATGAAAAGGCAAAAAAAAGGAGGCAAAAGCAGTGAAGATAAGTGGAGTGAATTTGTTGTTGTTGCTGCTGGAGATTGCAGGCATCATCATCACCATCACCGCAGTATGTACAAAAAGAACTTTTTCCCACCATCTTTTCTATGTGAGATGGGTCTCTCTCTCTCTCTCTCTCTCCACTTTTCTCTCTCTTTCTTCGTCCTTCTCTTTGCTCCGAGGATATGTGTGCTCTCTCACTTTTTTTGTTTCACTTCCTAGATTATCTAAGTATTTTTACTTTTTATTTTTAATTAATTAGGTTATTTTATTATAACAAATATAAATATTTAAGTATTTTTACTTTTTTGTAATCAATTAGGTTACTTTATTATAACAAATATAATTATTTATTTAGGAATATTTATTTTATTAAGCTATCTTTTGCATAGGTCAGCATGCATAAGCATTGTGCTTGCTATACCATATGATACCCAGCAGATGTTCTGTGATGAAAAAAATCTTCTGTAGTGTCTATGGTGAATCATAGGCTGACATGTAGTGTTGGAGGGTAAAACCATCTAAAAATATGTTCAGCTGAAAAAGTAGGTGATAAAAAAGAGACCAAATTAAAAAACACGTGTCATCAATAGCATGCCTACAGAGGCCTGTGTCAACACATACAGTTATTCTTCTTATAATGCTTATCCAAGAGAGGTTAGGGTTTCAAACCACATGGACAACAATTATATAATGGATTGCGTTGACGTCTGCAGCCCTCTGGTTCAAGATGGTGTAGGTTGTGGGCGTGACAACCCAAGTGGCCCTATTAAATTTTATAAATTAAGGGATACTGTATGCAGAAAGGAGAAAAAGCATAATGTTTTATAATAATTTTTATAGGTATAAATTTAGGGACCATTAATTTAATGAGGTTTGACTTCAAATGAATTGAATATTTCAATTTTATTATCATTTTTTAATCAAAATTAATATTCTCATTTTTAATTTACACATTTATTATTTTATGACAGATGTAAGCACAATGAAAGGGAAAAGATCTGCTACACCCAAATTTCATCGAAGTCTCACCCATTTTATTCCATGTGAAATCCCTAGGTGTCTTGGACACCAAATCCTGGACAGAACATTATATCGGATTTCAAATTATGCGTGTCTTTTAAATAAAAAGGAAATGTTTATTTGAACACTTTCATATGGTTTTAACTATAACCCCATTTCTAGTGGTACCTATTTTTTCATTTGAATACTGTTTTTATAATTTTAACCCGATTCACCTCACCATTTGTGCGTGGGGATATGGAGGACAAACAAATTGGGTGTAACAGATATTTTCCCGAAATAAAAAGTACAAATCAATATTCTCATTATTATCAAATATGTTAATCAATAAATTTAAAATGAAAAATTATTGGCATATTTTAACTATCTTCTGTTTCTGTTTTATTATGTATGATATTTATTTCCAAATATAGTTCTTCAACATATATTTTATTTATTTTCTAAATATTTAACATAATTTATTATATATTTTAAAAACCTATTATTAATTATGGTTATTAACACTTATTTATCTAATATTCTAATAACAATTTAGATGTGATATCATCTTTATTAATGTTATAACACATGGTTAGTCTCATTATTCATCAAGGTAGGATTCAGTAAATGATGATCCCACATAAATACTAATATATAGAATCATCATGATCTATCTAAAGCAGCAATATGCAAAATGCAGCAATCACGCTAACGTATTGATTGACTTGTCAGTATCACCGACCTTAAAGGTAGAATCCATCAAATGGTGGGATCCTCATAGCCATCCTATTTTGATGGTTAACATTGATTCAATATTGATATAAGGTAGGATCCATGAGATGATGGTTAATTTCACTGAACACAACAGTTACCACTACCTCTCTTACTACTTGGTGGTCAAGAGAAAAGAAAATAACAACAATAAAGATTTATGAGTTTAATTTTAGGGCAACCAAATGGCATTTTCATTCTCTTTTCAAGCAAATTTGATTCTTTAGTACTTGGACCTGCTGACTACCTAAAGGATTAGGTACGAACACCTTGGGTCAGTCAAGGTCAGTATGGCATAAGGGACCAACACATCAGCACCAAAAAGTGAAAAGCATTCTACAAAAAGTGTAAATCACTTTTTTGGTGCTGATGTATCCACCCCTAATGCCATACTGACCTAGGTTACACAGGCGGTTGTACAAAATCCCGGCTGCATCCACCAATATGAGATTCACAACATGGCAGGAGGGACAGCATCAACACACCACTGTAGAGAAGTGTTGCTTATTGGGTTCAAACCTAAGACCTCTTTTCTAGAGAGGTGGTGTCCCAAACCACCAGAAAGGAGAGAGAGAGAGAGAGAGATAGAGGTTGTAGTCCTTGGAAAAAGGACATGGGAGAGAGAAGAGTGGGTAATTCTCTCACATGGGAGAGAGAAGGAACAATTAGGATATTGAAATCTACATATCATCACCATTGTCTAAGTGTTTTTTAAGGAAATCAGCAAAAACATGAGCAAATAGATCATTACTGCTGCCTCTGTTGCTATACTACTCATTAGTGGGCCAAGTTGGGATGTTAAAGTTTTTAGAAAGAGGGAGCACGCTTAGGAGGTTACAGGGGTAACGGCAATACACAAAGTTGCTTAATTATTTGAACACCTTCCTCTTAACACTTCCATAATGACAAAAAATCCAAATGTATAATGTATTATTGATTCATGTCCTCTTTAAAGGAGAGTACTAATTTACTACTTGAGTCATGGGATCAAAGGATCTGAAGTTGATACTTGGGAAATGGGACTAGAAAGAGAGTGAGAGAAAGGTTTTATGGAGTGACACAGGATTACTTTGGCAGTGGGAACTAAAGGAATAACAAGTAGGGTGGCAACAAGCCAAGCTAGCTCAACTCGGCTTGTCATGATCTGAGCCTAAGCCTCGTTTTAAGCTCAACAAGCTGAGCTTGAACCTGCATTTGAGCTTGTTTTCTAAACGAACCTGAGCCAAGCTTCACTAAACTCAGTTCGCTAAAAACTTAGTTTGGTATATATATATATTGGGGTTAATGGGTCATTAGGTTCTTGGGCCTTTTTTCTTTTTCTTCTTCTTGCTGGTGAATCAAGTCAATTCATACGAGCCTGACCTCGGCAACTTAGGCTCATCACGAGGTTGAGCCGAGCCTAAGCTTTGCCTTCATGTGATGAGTCTGAGCTGAATTGGGCAAAGCTTGGCTCATTTCCACCCATAAATTAACAAGACATTGGAGATAATAATGCCGGAATATTAGGGAAAACTGAGGGGAAGTGGTTAGGCAAAGAGAATGACAACACGTCTCTGTTTAAGAAAACAAATAGATATTATAAGGAAGCTCTTCCCAAAGTTGCTTTTAATAGATTTAGATTATTATTACAATTACTATGACTGCTACCACACCACCACTACCACCACCACCATCACCATCACCACCGCCACTTAATGGGCCACACTAGGAGGAAAGAATTATAAGTATAGAATTTTTAAAATCTTTTTTTAGGAAGACCACAACAATTTTTTCAAAGAAAAATTTATAAAAATTTTACCTTTCGTAATGGGAGAAAGATCAAGGGATCTTAGGGGAAGAAGCACGGTAGTTAGAGAGGGAGAGATGGCCCACATCTCTATTTAAAAAGAGTATATCCTGGAATGTCATTGTCATGTGTAGGAGTGGTCTAGGATTTGCTAAGGTGGAAATCTGATTCAACTAATAATTGGCTGGAGATAGGTAGATCTTGCTTAATTGCCCTAATGGTTAGGTTTGAAATTTGGTCTCTTGTAACTAGAGACCAAACTTCAAAGACCCAAGGTGTAGAGAGAGAGAGAGAGAGAGAGAGAGAGAGAGCTTGGGTGGCTCCATTACTCAATAACACAAGTTGGTCTCCAGCAGATGCTTCAACTGGCATAAGATGGTCTCTCTAGAGGAAAACACTCCAGCATCTCTTCTGTGTTCAACACATGTCTTATGAAGCAAAAAGGGCACTGACAAAAGCAATCATTACCTTTGTTTATGTTCAATCCGATACATGTCTATAGACCAGAGATGCTGGAGCATTTTCCTCTAGCATCAATGGGAGACGATCCACTCCCTTATCAAATCAAGAATGGGGTACTTGGTGAAGAATGATTGTCTCTGTTGACACAGACCTCTATAAGTGTGCATTGATTGACACATGATGAGTCTTTGAATTTGGTCTCTTTTTGAACACCTATTTTTTCATCTGAACACTTTTTTGGACATTTTTAACCCCTAACCACAATACATGTCAGCTTATCATTCACCATTCACAGTACAGACATATTTTCATCACAGAACATTTTCTTCCTTATAAAAACCAAGAGGACTTGCCGAAGTGACTAATGAGCTGAGCTTTGCCCAGCCCAACTAGGGCTCATCACATGAAGACAAAGCTGCTTCTAAAAAAAGCTTAGGCCAGAAAAAAAAAAAAAAAAAAACCCTTACGACTCATTAACCTAATTTGTCTTTTTTGAACATTACTATTTTCACATGTGTGTGATTTTAGCAAGCTGAGCTTAGTGAAACTCGGCTCAGGCTTAGAAAACAAACTCATATTCAGGCTCAGCCCCTTAAGCTTAAAATGAGGCTCAAGCTTGGCACATGACGAGTTTAACTGACTTAGCTCGGCTCATTGCTACCCCTAGATGTGACAATTAAGACAAACAAGTTACAAACCTCTCATGTAAGTTGCATGTTACTCTCTTGTATTACATCTTTGTTGCTATGGAACGTAATGCTTGGTACACCTAAGGGATGGGCCTCTCCCTGGTTGATCCTCAGGGATGAATTGAATATGACAAAGGGCACCTTTATGCCACTTGATGTATGTGGCATTTAACAAATTTGTTAAGACTTATTCAATGAGGATTCTTTTCATACACCACTATGCCTACATCCCTTCAGGTCTCTCTAATTTAGTCAAGTCGACTTTGACAATTCATGCTGGGGCTTTAATAGACCTTGAAGTAACCTTGACTCTCACTGTCAAGGATGTTGGCTTTAGTCAAGCTTCTAATAACATATAGCTTGATTGCCAAGATTATGGCTGTCAACTATTTGATTATTATCTGTATTTGATTCGAATGCATGTATATCCGATTTGATTATTCAACTAAATATCCGAATTCATTGAAATTAATATATAATTAATATTTATATTACAATGTTGTAGGGAATGATAAGTAGAATACAAGATATGAATACCATAACCTTAAACCATTTTTCATCTCCCATTCCCAATTTGAATGAAAGAAAGCTCCCACTGGTAGCCAGTTCCCCATTCTCTCATCCATCTACCAATTGTCTTGTATCTATATAATTCCTAGGTCCTTATTGGTTTAGTAAATATCCTTAAAAAATCTGAATCTGATCTGATGTTCGATTAAATAAATGAATACAAATACGGATATGCTTATATTTGATTCGTATTTGACCGTTGACAGCCCTAGCCAAGATTCATGAACTCTAGCATTTCATTTGATATTCGCTTCATCTAAGCCTGCAATAGACATCTTGTCATCATGCTAGCATGTTATACAAGAGTATATTTTTGGTGATGTCGGCATCCACATGGCATTAGGTGAAAATCTACATTTACACCAAATATATATAATATAATATTTTTTTTTTTACATTTCAAGAAAAATAGATATTTTATTAAAATAAAGGACACTTAACTATAGAATATAGTTTTAGGGAGTAAGTTTTTGCATTTAATAGCCATAAACTTTAAAATTTAAATCATGCTATATCGGTTCCATGTATAAGATTTTATGTAATATTTATTTTCTTCTCAAAAAACACCCAAGAACGCTACAAGTATCAATCCAAGATAGTCAATTTGCTAAATATATTAATATAGGTAGGGAAAAGTCTTTCCAGACAACCGTTGTTAGAGATGATGAAGGTAATTTTGCAAGTGTGTACACCTGTCTAATTTCTTCCAATAATACTTTGCCATCTGTTCTTGAAACTGGTGCCCTTCTTGATTTCGATTTTCCACTGATCACAAAGGATTGTTGCTTTGGTGCAATGGTAATAACTTGGGCTGTCAACAATAAAACGTGGGTTTAAGCCTTGTGAACAGCCACTTTGTAAAAAAACAAAAGCCAAAGGTTAGGTCTGTTTCCGGTTTGCCCCTCCAAACACCCCATGGTTACGAGATCAACACTAAGTAATGACCTTTTGTAGCATCTCACGAATCTTTGAAAATATTTTACACTTTTTTTTATCAACGTGGCAACGCTCAAGTCATTTTCGCAATCATCACTAATCGCCATGTGGCTAAATCATAGCCCTTTATTTCTGACGGTATTGTGGCATCCTCAGTGTGCAACAAGACATCTTAATTGCTGAACTTAGCAAAACAATATCCATTCCAACAAATCATTTTGGAAGGAAATTACCTCTTAGTGATCAAAATAAGATGTAATCCACCATGGAAAATTAGAACTATTATTCAAGAATGTCGAACAAATCATTAATATCTCCAACAATATCCAGATTTCATTTGTTCCAAGAGACAGTAACAAGGCAGCCCACATCTTGGCGGCCTTTGCAAATCTAAAGTTTGGAGTAATTATAATATCCTTCAATGCTTATTGTCAATTATCACTTCGGACATTTGACATGGAGAATCTGTTGATTGTTGAATTAAATTGAGGTTAAGCTCTTTGCCCAAAATAAAAAAAGGTCATCTAAATTATTTCATTACCTGACCCGAGCTTAGTCTGGCACATGGTGGAATCACGCAACAAGTCTAGATTATCCAGCTTTTGAGTGTTCTTTTCCTGCTTCATATCAGTTATATATCTTATCATGTATTACTCTCTTCGCTTGGTAAGGTAGGTAGTTGTTGAAATTTAAAATTAAAAAAAAAAAAAAAATCATTACACAATGCTGGTCCACTTTTGGTATTTTTTACACAAAGTGGCTGCTTACTGGATTTGGATTCGAACCCGCATTTTCGCTGGCAGCCTAAGCCACTACCATTGCACCAAAACAATGATCCTAGTTGTTGAAATTTCTTTACCCAAAAAAAAAAAAGGTGGTTGTAGAAATTTTGAAACTTTTCAATTAAAATTGCTTAAAAAGGTTTTTCTTTTTCTTTTTCCACATATTGGTAGGACTAGTGGGCTAATGCTTGCCGAAGGAGGGTATGAGAGGGAGAAAATATGGGACCCTATTGGACTTCCACCAAAACTAGAAGATGTAATATTCCTAACCCGCCCAAATCCCTATGCTACATGACCCATCAAGCAAACTAGTGCCAATTATACAAAGGATAAAGATATGAGATAGCCTATTAAGGATCATTAGGTCAACATCCTTACTTTATTGATGGGTTGTTACATATCAATTAACCATCAATTTTGTCCATCTCTTGAATGAGGCATAACCTAAAGGCAATAATTTTATATGAGTCCTGCAAACAGGGTGCTCCTATGGCATTTCTTAAGGCCTAATTGATACCCAATTTTTAAGGGTATATCAACAAGCTTCCTAGAAAAAAAGCTACTTAATTAAAAACTAGCATTTAAAAAAATTAAATTACTATTTTTTTACCCTTTTGAATCCTGATATCGTAGGATTCACTCAAGTGAGGTATAACTTTTTAGAAGGGATTCATGTCTATACAAGGTCTAGTATGGGTAATAAAAGGATCCTAATTTGGATTTATGAAGCAATGCACCATCATTGAACCAAAATCCTACCATTTCCGTTTTAAAGCCATGATCTAGTGATGACTGTCTTTTAAACCATTTGTGAGAAAGGGAATTCACTCTAGTACAAGGTCGGGTATTAGTATCCATTAGATTCTAATCTGGCATTGAAAAGTAGCCTTCATTTGAGGGTAACCTACTCAGACCACTTGATCTTTTTATATATGAGTACAATAATAGGTGAGTGGGAAATATTGGTATTCTAAATTTAATATAACTCATCATTAATATAAAGAACACTATAATGCTGATTTATTAAAAGAGAATACAAATTACCTACCATAAATGGCGAGGAGGATTGTGTCCGCTTCCCCCTTGTACACTAACCTCCGCTGGGGGTCGGGAGCGGGCACATCAGCACCAGAAGTGATTTACACCCCCCTTCCCCAAAAAAAAGTGTAAATCACTTTCTGCACTGGTGTGTTCACCCCTTGACCCCAGCGGAGGTTAGCATATAAGGGGGGAAGCGGACACAATCCTCCCTCCATAACTGGTGAAATTTGGTATCACTCTACATCCTAACTTCTGGACCTTGCCAATCAATCTGGCTCCAAATTTTATTTATTTATTTTCTTTAGGAGTCTTTGAGTAGTTGGTTACCTGTTTTAACTCTTAAAATTTTTTCCTTTATTGGGGGTCACACACTTTTGTTTTTTCCTTTTTTTCTTTCAATTTTGGGCTTGTAAGGTAGAAGATTCTACATATTTTATAACATTCAATTTCATTATCTTGGTCAATACTAATGGAAAGAGAGTCAAGAGCATCTTTGAGTGCAATCCCATCATTATCTCTCTCTCTCTCTAACAAGCAGAAGAATGTATATTCCACATAGAGATGTGACATGAGATATTTATAGGTGGGTTTTCTCTTGAAGGGTAACTAAAGAAAGAGGGAGAGAATTGAGTGAGTGGGGGCGCTGGTGAAAGGTCATTTCATCAACAACCATATAAACAAATGGATTGCATAATGCTTTGGGGGAAGGAAAGCAATAAGAAATCCTAAATTCTTTTGCAATGTTGCAAACCCATGTCGGAAAGTGCTGATTCCCACTGCCCCCACTTGGTGTTTGGTTCCCTTCTCCCCTCACCCTCTGGGCCACTCACCAATTCCTATTTGGAATTCAATACTTAACCCACAGGATTATATTTTGATGTGACCAAGAATTCGAATATAATAGGTAAAAGCTTCCAATATATATATGAGAGACAAGAGAGAGAGAGAGAGAGAGAGAGAGTTTCCAGAACACTTAATTATTATAACCCACTTAGAGTTATCATTTGGGCATATAAGATACCATATTTCATGTGTACTCACCTGATGGAGAGATGCCACGCCAGTGTCTACTCACCTGATGATACAATGTCTGATAAAGGGTACATTAATAAATACACAAGTATTTATTTACTGTAATATCCTCTTTTGATCAATGTATATTTTATTTAAACACCCTTCACCAGGCAACATGTCACATATTGATTGGTACTGGTGTGATGTCTCTCTTAGCATTCAGATTGGAGAAGATTCAAACCTCAGCCATATTAGAATCTGATGTGACCAAGAATTCGAATATAATACATAAAAGCATCTAATATATATGAGAGAGAGAGAGAGAGAGAGAGAGAGAGAGAGAGTGTTTCCAGAACATTTAATTATTATAGTCCACTTAGAGCTATCATTTGGCATACAAGATATCCTATTTCAGGTGTAAAAAAGTTAACCATATAATTGAGGGAGAGAACATGCTGCCATTATAATTGAAGGGAAAATTTTGTCTTTGAGGCTATATAAATCCATAGGATGGTCTTGGTCCGGGTCCTATCTTTCTATATGTTTTTATTTCTATAAGGATAGATTCATTGCTTTCGCCACGAATCAGCATTACCAAAAAAAAAAAAAATGTCCGCAACTGTTTAGTTTCAATATATTCTTTTGGAATGTGAACAAAGATTTTTTTTAAGCTCCGAAGTAATTTGCTGGTTGATTTTTCTCTTGTTTGATTATATAAATTATATGCTTAAAAATCTTCTAATCATGCTGATTTCTGGTATTGGCAATCCCATTAGGTAGGGCTATTCACTGGTCGATGCCAAATCCTTTGCACATGAAACACGTGTCGAGATATGAGAGCCCCATTTATAAAATGCCGAAAACCTGAAAAATTAAGCACATGGTGATCGATGCACAAGAGGGAGGATCATCTACAGTTCGAACTAGCATTGGTTTTTCTTTTCACCCTTGAGATTTGCAAATCATAGCCACAAAAGGATGTGATAGGCCTGTTTGAACTGTAGAGGGATTTTGAACTGTAGACAATTCTCTTTCGTATGATTAGACTTGACAAATGGGCTCCACGTTGGTGATTTATAGGCCAAGAGTCCCCCTAGATGGTCTTAATCATCGGATTCTTAAAGATTCTTCTGGACCATTTGATCATTAAATCTTGGCCAATCAAAATAAATTGGACGATTATGTTCATCCAATAAGATTCTATTTGACCTGAACCCGTGTATGTGCACAAGATCCTAACTTATTAAAGTAAAACATGCAAATTTTCCAGTATTAATAAAGTGAAATAATGTCCTGTCCAGGATTTGGTGTTCAGGACACCAGGGAACATCAAATAGAATAAAATGTGTGGGACTTTGATGAAATTTCGGTCCTGCCCACTTTATTCTATTTGGCGTCTCCTGGTGGCCTGGACAGGACATTCATCCTTATTAATAAGGGAAAGGATGTTCTGTCCAGGATTTGATGTCTAAGATGGTGTCCAGGACACCAGGGGATGTCATATGGAATAAAATACGTATTTCATATTCAAAAATTGCATCACCCACCCATTTTATTCCATATGACAGCCCCTGGTGTCCGGTGTCCTGGACACCATCTTAGACACCAAATCCCGGACAAAACAGTCTTTCTCCATTGAGGGTGGATTTTATCTGCTCCTCTTATCTAACGCTCCTCTCCGCACCCTGTCAGGGGGCAGGCACATCAGTGCCGACAAGTGATATGTGTCACCCCAAAAAAGTGAAAATCACTTGTCAGCACTAATGTGCCCGCCCTGTGACAGGGGGCGAAGAGGAGCATTAGTTAAGACGAGTGGATGCAATCCACCCTCTCCCCATTAATTAATGCCATAACAAAGGGAACAAATATTTGGTCCAGGATTTTGTATCCCCACCGTGTCTTACACATAAAAGCTGGTGCATATGATTAAAACTGTAAAAACAATTTTCAAATGAATTATCCATAAAAATGTCCCTAGGATTTAGTACGACCCTTAATGAGTAATTAAGTTCCACCCTGTTTCAGTGGCAGACACATCAGTGCCGAGAAGTGAAAAGCACCCCCCCAAATGTGTAGCTAATGTGTTCTCCCCCCTCCCCCACCCTGCAGGGCGGACCTTAGTCATTCGTGGTTGTGACAAATCCGAGGTGATAAAAATGGGAAGTATAGGGTTAAAACAAGCCAACACCCTAGTACTTTGGCAGCTGAGGCATATGTCTTCCACTGGAAGACCCAAGGTCGATTCCCTGGTGGCAGTGTGCAGTGGAAGTCGAAGAGGATTGTGTCCACTTCCCCCCTTGTATGTTAACCTCCGCTAGGGGTCAAGGAGGTGAGCACATCCACCTCGGACGTGTGG
>JAOXJP010000017.1:4249704-4261250 GCA_025762735.1 Platanus orientalis
CTTAATAAGTCAATGGCTCAACTTATCTGGTAAGTTGTTGGATCCCAACTTAAAAATAAGTTGATTCTCTGCTCTGTCTCCTACTTATGACTTATGCATAAGTAACTTCTTATTTTGCAAACCAAACACAAACATAGACTTATGACTTCTGGAGTGCTAGAAGTCATAAGTTGTTGTAAAAAAGTTTATCCAGATGCTACCTAAACAAAAGATTCATCAAACAGAATTTGTCTTGCACATGAAGCATATGTTGAGAATAAACTTCTTACTTGAGACAAGTTGATCAACAGTAAGGAATTTATCAAGATATGGAGTTCAAATAAAGAAGAAAACTTTAAATGGTATGTGAGCCTTCCAAATGATGTTGGCTGGAAAAGAATACCCAAGTTACCAAACATCACATGAAAAAGGAGCTCACTGAAAACTGCCCTGTCAACTGTTTCGACCAATGTGCCTATCCTCACTTGTGGTAATGGAAGTTTGATTATGTATCTATAAGAACCAATTCAATCTCCATCAGATCTAAAATATCATATCCATGTCCTAATCCTATGGGACTCAGACTGGACTCAAATAGGATTGGATATCTCTATCCTTAAACTCTGCTAGTGTTTGTATGTAAATGCTTTATATTTTTTGCACTGTCAGTCTCAAGCCTGGATAAAGGAGGGTTGCATCAGGTAGAAAACCGGCATAAAACCCTACTCAAATAAGTTAAACATGAATCTTGATAACTCGCTATTTCAACCTTGCCAGAGTGGCATGGTGGAACAAATTTTGTGTAGCCAACCCCAACTAGTCTCAAAATTTAAAAACTTATAGTGTCCTAGTTAACTCAACGCTCAGACAAAGCTAATGGGCAATCACTGATTATTATGCATTTATAAATGTATAAAAAATGCCTTTAGGAAAATATTTTATACAACAAGTTCTATAATAATTGTAAACAATAACAACAAATACAATTTTTTTTTTATAAGTATTATGTATAATACCTGAATTCGATCCACTTCTAAATGGATTTATCGTAATCGGATTGGACCTTAATTGAATTGCATCATGGTGTATCAAAACCATGTTAATCAGATAGGATTTGGATCAAGGTTTGGTCCATTGGTATCCTATTCTAGGACCTTTGCATTTGCACCATGTGCAGGTCATTAGTAGACAAGTAAGGTTTAAATCTCAGTTTCAGTGTAAATTATTGTCATGGTTGAAATTGAAAGGCAATGACGGAATTCTGTCAAACTGACCAAGTATTTAGAGTTTTGCAGTAGAGTTGGCTGAAATTGTTCAAAATTTTGAGAAGGAGATGGCCTTGAATTTTCCCATAGTTAAAATGAAATCTTAGAATAAATTGTGAAATTTAAGGTCTTGATGATAAGGGTGGTCACCCCTGTGGAAAGAACTTTTCATAATAAAACAATTATGCTACTTGAATGTGCAGGTTGCCTGGGAAGGTTTGGTTGATGCACTTATTTACCCTCCAATACAAGCTCCAGGGATGAATACAACCCTGGGGCATGGCATTCAACAAGTTGATTCTGTATCGTCAGATGCATCTAAAGGGCATTCTAGTGAAAACCAAGCAAAAATCTTTTCCAGAAGCATAAAGCTGATAATGACACCCTTGGTAGGAATCATGTCAAGTAAGTGTGACGTATCTGTTCACTCATCCTGCCTGAACACATGGTTTTATCTGCTACATAAACTTGATCACTCAGTTAACTGCCCTTCAGTGCTACAAACAGTCTTAGAGCCTATTCTCAAAGTAGTCTTCCAAACGGGACCTCATAGCAAGAACATCTGGTTCTGGAACTCCTGTTTAGATCTGCTTGATGATTTTATATCAGCAAAAAGAGTTGAGGGAGATAATGACTTGAAAGACCAGCTTAGCTGTCATTTATCAACTGGAGCCACTATGCTTGGATCTCCCACTGGTGGTAAATGCCTGTGGAAGAAATATCCCATTAAGTGGTTGCCTTGGGATCTTAATATGTTGGATTTCCATCTAAAGATTATTCATTTTCTCATCAGTCCAGAATCAATGGCAACTGTAACCCCTGAAAATATAAGTTTGGCTTGCGATGCTGCCTTGAAGATGTTCATATCCATTTTGAAGGGAGTTCAAATCGAGCTGAAAAAATCATCCATCAATTATAAAGAGATTATGTTGTGTTTTGACACAATTTTAAGGTTCACAAAGAGGGTATGTGAAGAGTTAACTTCAAAAAACATTAACTCTAAGGACTTGCTATGTACTTCCCTCCGGTTTGCAGAGGCTGTTAAGGAGGACATAGAATCATCGCTACTGGTGTCTCCTCTTTACAAGGTTGCTTTAGACCTCAAGTATATTAATGAATTGCAGTCGGTTGAAGACATTGAATATGCCAATATACAGGGGATCAGATCTATTGCTTATATGGACATGGTTTCACCAATGGTTTATTTAACCATGCTCCATCTCTGTGCATTTGCTCAATCAATTTCGAATGAATCCAAAATGGAGATTATTCTACATGGAATGCAAAATTTTGTAAAGTTCATACTGTCCTCATATGATCCTATGGAGAATCTCCATGGCATTACCAGTTTCTTGCATAAGCATAGGGGATTCATTTGGTTAAAGATATGGATTGTGATTGCAAAAGGTCTCAATGCGCACCTTGACTGTGTCAAGGATCTTTCATTATCAACAATGGAATCCAGCAGTACTGGTTATGTTGCAATCTGTTGGTTGTTGTCCTACCCTTTTGTTGTATGCTCTTTCCCTCTGAAGCTATCAAACCCAGTGAAAGCTAATTGCTCATTAGAATTATGCCAGGTTTCCTCACATTGTGAGCTTGAGCTTGAACATGTTATCGAAACATGGAAGTCACTTTATGGATCTGTGAATTGTGCCTTACAATCTGAGTGTTCCACCACGAATGGTTTTGCTGAGGATCTATGTGTCACATTAACCAGAGTCTTTAATGAAAACACTAGCATGATTGAGGCTGGCTCTGAGCTACATTCTAATGACAAGAATCAGAACTTCATTCTCCCTCTATTTGGTGAGGCCACAATATGTGTGTTGAAAAAGATGCGGGTTTTGGAAAATGTAGGTTTAAGATCAAAAGGAAGCAAAAAGATAGAGGATGGTGATTACAATCAATCCAGTGGCTTCAAGACTAGCTTGCAGTTTGTTGCCAGGTTAGTGTAAAATTGCTCGCATTGGAATGTTTCTGTTAATTGAGTTTCTGTATGCCAAATTTGAATAATAAGTTTATGTTGAATTCACCAAAGGCCAAATAAATTGAATTGACCTCATAAGAAAGAGAAAAAAAAAATAGTTGGAGTCAAGGATGTACAACCACAAGTAAAATTTAAAATTCACTTCTTTTTTTTTTTTTTTTTTTGAGAATTTGCTAAGTTTATGCTTAAGTCACTGAGGTGATGAAATAAACTTGACCTAGTCAACGATTGATTGATTTGGGAAGTTTGAAAAATCAATTTTTTGGGGTGGGATCTCTTTTTTTGTCTCTTTGATGGGGACAGCTTGTCCTCCCGTAGTTTTTTTTCTTTTCTTTTCTTTTTTTTTTTTTTTTAAATAAAAGCTTCTTTGTTATCACATAGAAAAGCTTGAAAAATCAATTTATTTGCTGAGTTTTGAAATTTTTGGCTCACTTGAGGGTAAAACCAAGAAAATGAACCGAGTTTTGAACACCAATGTGCATTGTTTGTTCCATTGCTCATTTTCTGTCATATATCTTTGATTTGGAGCTTGTTTTGGTGCTTTCAGTTTGCAAGTAGTGTTGCTAATCTCTCATGCTGTGGTTTATGCAGCTTCCTGAGGCTGTCATGGACTATAACAAAAACAGACCTTCAATCTGATCACACTGTCACTTCTAGGCAAGTTGTTAGAGCCAGCATTTTTTCTTTTCTTGCCTAACTTTTTCCTTGCATAATCTTAGTGTGATTTTTCTCATTAGGGGTTCTGATTGTTGCAGGGTCTTTTCTGCACTAGCTTGCTTTGTTGGCCACCTTCACTTGAAGCAAGATATCCTTTTACTCGTTGAGGTATATATTTCTCATTTTATTATAGGGATTGCAGTGTAAAACATTTGATTGGTAAGGAAACATCAAGTAACAAAACATAATCAGTAAGAAAGCTCTACAAACCCCTTTCTAGGATGCATGATATGATGGGCCCTGACTTGGAGTTCTCCTTGCCCAGAATCGGCTGCATCTCAACACTATCACCTGTATTCCATCCATTTGAAATGATCATTAGCCTGGATGATTAGGATCATCTAAGCCCTTGGGTGGGACTTACTGTGTGCTAGATCTGGAGTCAGATCATGCATTTCCTTTATGGACTGAGATGTGCCAAAGATCTTGGATATTCCATTGTGATAGCCTAAGGACCTTTGAGAAATGCTATTCTCTGGGGAAAAGGGTCCAAGGATGGGTCTTTACGATTGTCCTGCATTGTCAAAGAAATTTAAGCATTAGCACTTGCATCCAACATCACATTTCAGTGGGTACAAAGATCAGTAAATGAGGTATTGAATGATCTTGTCAGACCCATGTTTGGGAGAAATGTCATGTATTGAGGAGCAACATTGCCTTATCAATGCGATCTATGCCTTTGTGTATCTTGTACCTCCCCCCATCTTCATGTAATTTTTTTACCAAAAAACATTTCTTGTAATTTTTGTATTATTCCCATTATTCTTGCTGAGCCCAAAAAAAGGGGCGATAAAAACAAAATCTTTCTGCCTGTAATTAGTTTGTACTCCTTGCAGATAAGTTCTGATGCACTGGTTCCGTGGCTTTCAGCTGGAAAAATGCCGGAAGGAAGTACCACTAGTCACCTACAAATCTTTTGGACTGAAATCCTTAACTGTTTGCAGAGAACTCAGCCACCCATCGTATTTGATTCCTCCGTCCTCAAAGTCCTGGCATCCCTCCTGGAAACGACTCTTGATCACCCAAATTCCACCATTTCAGAACCCACCATCGTCTTTTGGAATTCTACGTACGGCAATCAGATCAAGTTAGATTACCCTCAAAGCTTACTTCCAGTCCTAGACAAGCTTTCAAGGAGTGGAAGGATTAGCCTTTACAAGGGAAGTCCACCGTTTCTGGTGAATAGTCATTTTAGAGTAGAAGCAGTTGGTGCTCTCCAGAGATGCAGGGTGGCTGCAACACAGAAAAGGAGCTCAAAAAGAGTAGAGTTCATGGAGGGCTATGGGAATGATGATTTTGATTATGGTGATTATCCATCACCAGGTTTGAAAAGGAAAAGGTTAGAGCTAACCGAACATCAGAAGGAGGTGAGAAGAGCACAACAGGGAAGGGAGAGGGATTGCAACGGGCATGGTCCTGGGGTTCGGACCTACACGAGTATTGATTTTTCTCAAGGAAATGAAGACTCGCAAGAAAGCCGGGAGCTCCGAAATTCAGAGTCCATTTTGGAGATGTTGAGAAGAGCAGGGTAATTGTTTCTGTTTGAGGACTTTTGGGGTAAACCC
The DNA here is from genome assembly GCA_025762735.1 of Platanus orientalis. Lineage (NCBI taxonomy): Eukaryota > Viridiplantae > Streptophyta > Magnoliopsida > Proteales > Platanaceae > Platanus > Platanus orientalis. The sequence continues at coordinate 4,255,221 of JAOXJP010000017.1, forward strand.
AAGACTTAAATTTCAACAAATCATGTTATCTTTCCATGTAGTGCCCATGGAAGTGTTGGTTATTGTATGCATTTACCCTAGTTTGTATATCATCATCTCTATGTAAAATTTATTATTGGAAAATCTTCCTTTGGTTCTGGCCTCGTGTAAAATGTGTATTGAAAGCTTGCTAAATCATCTCTGCTGTAAATTGTTGCTCAATTTTGACTTGCTGGGCTATAGGTTAACAAGGGTGATTTTACAAAGCTAAGCCCACAGGTATTGAAGTTCTCCACGTGTCGGGCACCACCTTGTTACAATAAATCCAAGTGTTCCGCTGCCATATGGTTCATATCCGTTGTATGAAAAGCTGGAGCTGGTAATATGGGATTGAGCTGGGACAAACTAAAGCATGAGATAGCAGCAATTCTCCTTTCAATATGAATTGCATCCATAAAGTTTAATAGCGTGTCCATACCAAGCTTTTCAACCTATTAGAGTTATATGTTGGTGGGGTTTGTCCATAGACATCTTCATATGGTGTCATTTTAGTTGAAGAATGGAAGGTGGTGTTGTATCACCATTCTGTTAAAGAGAGCCACTTAACCATTCCTTGGGTCGATCATCTGTCATACATTTGAGATAGTTTTTGAGACAGTGATTCATGACCTCAGTTTGACCATCAGTTTGGGGGTGGTAAGCCGAAAAAATAGCCCTTGCCAAAACTTGCTAATAAAAATGGGATTACGATCACTTATAATAGTCCTAGGCATGCCATTCAACTTAAAGATTGCTCAATATAGAGTTGGGCTACATCTATAATTATGCAAAGGTGATTAAAAGCTGCAAAGTGGGCATATTTGTTGAACCGGTCGACCACTACCATTATGATGTCATTGCTTTGGGATAATGTGATGTTGCTATAAAGTCCATTAAAATGTTGCTCCATGTTTGACCTGGAATTGGAAGTGGTCATAACAGCCCCGGTGTGGCCAAATTCTCCGACTTATTACATTGGTAAATGTCATATTCAACAATGTAGGCATGTACCTCGGTTCTTAGTAGGGTTATGTGGACCCGGAATGACCCCCATTTGGGTCATCATGGGCTTTATATAACATTTGTTTTTTAAGAGTGGATAATGACCCAATCTATAAACGCTCCTTGTATTTAAGAAGGTTTTGTTCCCATGTGTAATCTGGATGAAAAGATTGGTCTTCCTCTAAATCTTGGATCAACTTTTTTTTGGGATCCTGAATCCTCCCTCTATTCTCTTTTAAGTTGTTCAATCTAGTGGGCAATTGGCATAAACATTGCCATTAGTTGAACTGAGTCTTCATTCTATCTTGATAATGCAACTGGTGCCTTGTTCTCCTTGCCACTCTGATATAGAATTTTGAAATCATATCCCATAAGTTTTGTGAGTCATTTATGTTAAATTGGAGTGGTAATTCTCTGTTCAAGTAGGTATGTTAGGTTGAAACGATCTGTCTTAATTTGAAAATGACGACCCACTAGATACAGCCTCCATATAGACACTGCAAATACCACCGCCAACATTTATTTCTCACAGATGGTGAGTCCTTGATTTTTCTCTTATAGAGCTTTACTGGTACAGGCAATTGGCTTTCCCTCTTACATCAAAACTACTCCTAGATCAGTTCCCCCAGTGTCGCATTTGACCAGAAAATCTAGCCTGGTAAGAACTAGTGTGGTCGTCATAGCTTTCTTAAGTTGCTCAAATGCTTCTTCCAACTCGGGTGTCCATTGAAAATTGTCTTTCTTAAGCACTGTCATGATAGGTAGACAAATTTTCTCGTAATCTTGTACAAACTGCATATAGTAACCCATGAGGCCTAAGAAACCTCTTAAAGCCTTTAGATCTTTCAATCATAGTTGGATCCACTACAACACCATGGTTGGAAATGAGATGTCCCAAGTACTCCGATTCCTGGTGCTCAGAATTGCATTTTGAGTGTTTCATATACAATTGGTTCTTTTGCAACAGCTCCGTCATAATGGTCAAAGGGTGAAGATGTTCCATCCAGCTGTGGCTATATACCAAAATGCCGTCATAAAAAACTAAAATGAAATTATGTAGGTAAGGTTTAAATACCTCATTCATTAATTTTTGAAAGGTTGATTGAGCATTGATAAGCCTAAAGGGCATAACCAAGAGTTTATAATGACCATCATGGGTTCTAAAAGCCGTCTTATGCACATTTGGGGAATGCATCTGATTTGATGGCATCCTGAACACAAATCCAACTTAGAGAAAAATTGGGCACCATTTAATTGGTCCAATAGTTATTTTATTATGGGTGTTAGGGTATGTGGAATTTTTCCTTTACAGTTTACCGATTCAATACACAGTAATCAACACACATCCTCCATGTGTTATCCTTTTTCCCCACTAGTAAGACCGGTGAAGAAAATGGGCTCATGCTTGGTTTGATAATTCTGTCAGACAACATCTGATGCAGGAGCATACCATGCCAAGAAAAAGCAATTGGAAGACCATAGATAGTCTTCCATCAAGTATCTAGTAGTTAGGATTTAATTTTCTATTTTTAGGGGGTTTTATAGGAATTTAATGTCAATTGGATTTAATTGTAATAAGGTCAATAGTGTCAAGGGTAGTTTAGGACTTTTTATTTTCAAGGTTAGTTTAGGATTTTTAGCTAATCTTGTTTTTTTATGTTTAGCCCACTTTTTCAAATGTCAAAACTTTTTCTTTTGGCTTATTTTAGTGACATTAGATAGGTTATTCAGTTACCTTTCTAACGATACCAAGATTACACAAATCTGATGTGATTTGGGAAAGTTATGACCAAACTACTAAGGAGGTGTCAATAAGAACAGGAATAGTGTTTGTTTTAGTAGTTTAAACTTTAGAAAATTTTATATTTTAAAAAGTCTAAGAATTAGGAAAACTTATGCAATAAGTTATTAATGTTTAAACAAGTTTAGGACTTTAGAAAGCATCTTTTAGGAACTTTTAGATTTAGGAAAGTTGGTATCAAGTAACATGTATTTTAGAATATTTTCTTTTTTAAAAAAGTTCTAAATATTTTAGGATATAAGTTTATTTAAAGGAACCCTCTATGCAATAAAATATAGTTGAAGATGAATATTTGAAAAGAAGACACGTGTGTTGAAATGAGTGTGGTATCCCAAGTTTTCTCTCAATCCCTCACGTGAGGTGAGCATTCTACTCTTTTTCTCTCTTCTCTCTTATTCTCTTTCTTCTTTAATCTTCTTCTTTGCTTCTTGTTTTCTTGAGTTCTTTCTTTAATTTCTACGTTCTTTTAATCTATTTTTACTGTCTCATTTGTCTTTTTTTCATTATTTTCTTAGTTCTTTATTTCATATTTCTTCTACTTCTCTTGATTTCTATATAACATATGTAGTTTATGCCTAATTGTTGTGGGGTCCTTTTTTAAAAGGGTATCCTACATCAAATTTGGTATCATAGTCAGGCTTCCAATTAATTCCTATTAGTTGGGAATCTTTGATTCAACAAAATAATCAGTTTTTTTGTTTTAGGGTTCTTTCAAAGTGTCTAAACTAATTTAGGGCCTAATTTTAGGTTTCTAAATAATTTTAGGCATACCCTAAAATTTCGGGATTTCTTTGAAGAGCTTTAAATCCATCTTCTTCATCACTATTCAAGCCTTTTTAAGAGTGTAGTTGGGAGGGGTTTGTTGGAATGGTGTGCTCTTCCGGCTATTGGCTCTTCGAGGGGGTATTCTTTTGACCTGAAACCCTGAGTTCATTAAGAAGAAAGATGTGAAGATAGAGACTTTTTCTATATCCATTTGGCTGGAAGATTGTTCTATGGGTATGGACTGGCTCTTCACTAGCGTTTATGGTCCTGCTGTTGCAAAAAATAGAGAAACATTATGGGGAGAGCTGAGGTCTATAGGGAACAACTAGAAGAGACCATGGGTAATAAGAGGTGATTTTAATGTTATAAGGTTCGTTCATGAGAAATCTCCTCCAGGGGTGGTGAATAGGAGTATGAGGGACTTCAATGAGTTTGTGCAGCAGTATACTTTAAGGGATAGTGGGCTAATCAATGCAAGATTCACTTGGACGAATGGTCAAGTACACCCCACTTTGTGTTGGTTGGACCAGTTTTTGGTCTCAAATGAATGGGAAAGACCTATATCCTCACTTTCTGCAGGAGGCCCTCCCTAAGATCACCTCAAACCATTAGCCAATTCTTCTCACCACTTGTCGTTCTCAATATGGATCTGGCCCCTTTCAGTTTGAGAATATGTGGACCCTCCATGTATCCTTCAAAGATTGTATCAGAAAATGGTGGAATGCATGTGAAGTCTCTGAGTGGAAAGGCTTTTGTTTTATGAGGAAGCTTCAATATGTGAAAAGTAAATTAACTATTTGGAATAAAGAAACATTTTTGCTTCTCAAAGTCAATAAGGAAAGGATATGGAAGGTTATTCAGGAGATTGATAATAGAGTGGAAGAGCTTGGCAACCTGGTGGAAGAGGAAGTCTCTAATTATTAGGGGAAATGGATGTGCTTTTGCGTAAGGAAGAGCTTCATTGGAAACAAAAAGCCAAGTGTAAATGGCTAAAGGAAGGGGATAATAACACTAGTTATTTCCAAAAAGTGGCTAATGGAAACAGAAAGAAAAATGTGATCTCTAAGATGTTCATTAATGGTGAGGAGACTGAGGATGAGGAAAAGATTAACGATGCAGCTATTAATTTCTTTGTCAATCTTTACACCAAGGATAGCAAAAAAAGGCCCTTTATTGATAACCTTTTCAATAGGTGTGTGGATGAGGAGGGGCTTGCTCGGCTTGAAGGTCATTTTTCCAAAGATGAAATCAAGGAGACAGTTTTCAGTATTGATAAGGATAAATCCCCAGGCCCAAATGGGTTCTTTTCCCTTTTTTATCAAGAATGTTGGGAGATTGTGAAAGAAGATCTTAAAGAAGTCTTCAATGAATTTTATGAAAGTGGTATCATCAACAAAAGTACAAATGCAACGTTAATTGTGTTAGTTCCAAAGAAAGAGGAGGTGATGGACTTTTCTGATTTTATACCCATAAGTTTGGTGAGTAGTCTATACAAGATTATTACAAAAGTCCTATCCTTAAGGTTGAGGTCTATTATAGAGGGATTGGTTTCTCATACCCAGGGTGCTTTTGTGAAAGGAAGACAAATAACTGACGGTATCCTAATTGCCACCGAATTGGTTGATGGGAAACGGAGGTGGAAAGAAAAAGGGCTTATGTGCAAGATTGATCTGGAAAAGGCCTATTATAGAGTGGATTGGAATTTCCTTCATTGGACCTTGGAAAAAAAAAAGGTTTTGGAATAAGGTGGATTTGGTGGATTATGAGGTGTCTTGATCACCCTCATTTTTCAGTTATGATAAATGGTGTTTCAAAAGGTTTTTTCCCTTCTTCTAGAGGTATTCGACAAGGGGACCCCCTGTCCCCTTTCCTCTTTACTTTGGTTGCAGATGGGTTTAGTGCTCTTATGTCAAAAGCATCGGATGTAAGGCTGGTAAGGGGTTTTAAAAGCAGCCAAACGGGTCCATCGGTTTTCCACTTGCAATTTGCAGATGATAACATTTGTTTTGTGGAAGCAAACAATGATCAAGTAGCTAACTTGAAGATTATCTCATAGATTTTTGAAAGTATATTGGGTCTCAAAGTCAATGTTGCTAAATCTAGTATGGCTGGGATTGGTGTGGAGGAGCTAACATTACAATCGTATGCAGACATTTTTGGCTGTAAGGTTCAACAATGGCCTATTAAATACCTGGGAATGCCGCTAGGTGGTAATCCTAGAGCGATTTCTTTCTGGGACCCTGTAGTGGAAAGATTTAACAGAAGACTGGCAGGATGGAAGAAGTCCTATATATCTCTAGGGGGGGAATCACTCTAATTAAGGCAACCTTAGCTAATGTTCCCGTTTATTATATGTCACTTTTTAAAATGCCAAGGAAGGTGAGCAGGGATCTAAAGAAGTGTCAGCGCGATTTTCTTTGGGAAGGAGGGAGGGGTAAGAAGGA
>JAOXJP010000017.1:4266028-4305290 GCA_025762735.1 Platanus orientalis
GCCGGTTGGGTTTACGTTAGCCTTCTATACAGTTTGTTGGGAGGTAATTAAGGAGGACTTAATGTTGGTGTTCGAGGATTTCCATGAGAAATGTTTTCTTGATAAGGGTAGCAATGCCTCATTCATTGCCCTCATTCCCAAGAGGAAGGGAGCGGACCAATTGTCTGAGTTTAGACCGATCAGTTTGGTGGGAAGCACTTACAAGCTCATTTCTAAATGCTTGGCAAATAGCTTGAAGGAAGTGATCCCCGAGATCATGTCGAGGGAGCAAGGAACCTTTTTACAGGGGAGGTCCATGTTTGATGGGGCGCTCTGTGCAAATGAGTGCATTGATGCCAAGATTTGAGAGGGGAAGTCGGGGGTGTTATGCAAACTACATCTGGAAAAGGCTTATGATCATGTCAATTGGGATTTTCTCATGTATGTGTTGAGGAGATGTAGCTTTGATCTTAAATGGAGGAAGTGGATTAGGAGATGTGTTAGTCTGGCGTCTTTCTCGGTGTTGCTCAATGGGGTTCCGTCTAAGCAATTTGATTGTAGCAAGGGTATTCGTTAAGGGGATCCATTATCTCCACTTTTATTCATCTTAGTAGTGGGTGTGTTGGGCGGATTACTCCAAAGGGCAGCGGAGGTGGGCATGTTTGAAGGTTTCTTGATAGGTAATGGGGAGGTAAAGGTCTCCCATTTACAGTTTGCAGAAGATACCATCATCTTTTGTGACAACTCTCAGAGGCAGATTCAAATGTTGAGATGCGTGTTGAGATGCTTTAAGGTGGTTTCGGGACTCCGACTTAACCTAGGAAAGAGTTATTTGGACCAGTTGACGGCTGATTTAAATTGCAGGCAAGGGAAGCTGTCATTTACTTATCTGGGGCTCCCCCTAGGGCAACATATAAGCAGAAGGAGGTGTGGGCTCCATTGGTTGAGAGGATGAGGAAGCACCTAAACGGTTGGAAGGCTCAGTATTTGTCTAAGGGGGGTAGGCTCACTTTGATAAAAGCGTCGTCGACAACCATCCCAATTCATTTCCTATCTGTGTTGGTAATGTCGAAGATGATTGGAGCTTCCCTAGAAAAAATTCAAAGGGATTTCCTGTGGAGAAAGGGGGATAAAGGGAGGGGCATGCATTTGGTTTCTTGGGAAAGGGTGTGCATTCCTAAGGAGGGCAGGGGAGCTGGTTTAAGGAGACTAGAGGACATAAACAAGGCTATGTTATGTAAATGGTTATAAAGATTTGGTCAGGAGCCAAGAAGCCTGTGGAGGGAGGTCGTGGCAGCAAAGTTTGGCATCGCAAATGGTTGGGAGTTAGCAGTTCCGAGGGGCCCAATTGGGTGTAGTATGTGGAGGGGCATCATGCAAATCTTGTCTTTATTTCATGAGGGGCTATTCTTGAAGGTAGGGGATGGAAGCCGGGTTAAATTTTGGAGGGATGCTTGGTGTGGGGAAAGAGCTCTTAAGCCAGATTTCCCAGATTTGTTTGATTTGGCTGTAGATCCCTCATCTTTGGTGGCTGCAAACTACTCGGTTAGCGGGGGGGACATAGTGTAGAATCCGATCCTCAGAAGGAATCTCCATGATTGGGAAATTCCTCGTGTTCTGGAGCTGTTGATCAGATTGTAGGCAGAACACAGAGATTCTGGAGCGCAAGATAGGTGGGTTTGGAAGCCGGACTCAAGGGGCTCTTTCTCAGTCAAATCTTGCTATGGGTTAGTGGTTGGAACTAGGCAGGTGAGTGGGCCTTGGAGGGAAGTGTGGTATAATGGGGTTCCATCTAGAATCCAATTCTTTATGTGGATGGCGGTGATGGGGAAAATATCTATTATGGATAATTTACAGCGGAAAGACTTTATTTTTCCAAGCATTTGCCTTCTTTGCTATCAGGATGCGGAATTGGTATCTCACCTTTTGCTTCATTGTCTCTTCTTAAGGGAGATATGGGGGGGTATAATGAGGGACTTTGGGATTTCTTTGGTTTTCCCTATGGACCTTATGACCCTTCTAACAGGGTGGAGAATTACGGTCTTCAGTGCTTTAGGTAGAAGATTATGGAGATTGGTGCCGGCGGCAGTTTGTTGGGCAATCTAGTCCAAAAGAAATAATAGAGTTTTTGATGGTTGCTCTGAGCGAACTTGGAAGGTTCTTATGAGAGTTAAGGATTTTATAGTGTTTTGGGCCAAGCGATATAATGATCTTAATGCTTGAGGTTTTGTTTTTTCCTTTGGGACTTCTTGTCCCTTTTTCCTTAACTTTTATAAATAAAATTTTTTCTTCATCAAAAAAAATAAATCAAGTTAGGTGACGAGCTGTGAGTCACCAGCTAAAGCATGCAATTAATGAGGGAAGAAACTAAGAATTTTGCATGTTTGTAGGTCCATGAGGAGTATTTCTTGATTGCTAGTTTGGAAGACTAGATTACACTAAATGTGAAGGGCAGCAAACTGGAATACTGGAGGATTGAGCATAAGGTGAAGAACTAAGCATGAGCACCAATGATTAGTAGTAGGTTAGTATTTTATAGTTTTTATGATATGAGAAAACGAGGCATTGGGAAAATTCTTCCTTTTTTTAATTCTTTTTCTTCCTTCTTAACGCTGCTCTCTGGAATTGTCTGTATTCAATTGTCACAATCTTCTAATAGGCAATCCCCTTTTGTATCATTTTTCTTGTGATTTCACATATACAAGTACTCTACAGCTATATAATTTGGTTGTATGTATAGGTGAATCAGCACATGTGATGAACTGGGTTACTCTTCTGTTCCCCAGTGTTCTCAGTTGCCTCTATTAATAGGAGGGATCATTTGTTGACATTCAGATGGTTGGGGGAAGTCCCAACTGACACAAGACAGCCTAGGGGTGCTGTAAACCTGTGGGTTATGGGCCAACAAAGTATGATAAAGGTGAAGATAAAGTTACTGATAGTTGACCAAGTGGAACAAAATTCTATTCTGGAAAAAACTCCAGGCAGCAAGCAACAAAATACAATAATTTTCTATGGGCTAATCAGAGAAAGGGCTGAAAATTTGCAAGAGTATAGTTAACTAGTCCAAGAATATACCCCTTAAGTTTCAGAACAAACATAATAGAACTATAGAAGGTATATAAAGTGAGGAATATCAGATCTGTTATGAAAATCCAGTAACCCAATTCGGAATTTCATCAAACAGATTGTAGGCATGCAGAAATCAGAATTTTCTGTGCTTATTATAGAGACCCACGAGTTCTGTTTTGAGGTTCAGAAAACTACTGAGATCAATAAAACATGATAGATTTGGGAACTGGGGTTTAGGGAGGTTCAGCAGGGGGATTGAATAAACATGGTTCAGAAAATTTCTGGAAAGATGAAAACAACAAGGATTTAACCAAAACAAGGTTTGGTTCCTTGGGTTTTCAATTTAGGATTAGGGAAATCGAATCTCAGCCTTTTAAATCACCACCCAACACCAGAACATAGAAGAAAAAGTAGAAAATGATAGAAATCACTTGGTTCTAAGGCTTCTCACCAAGGAGATCCAAGATCTTGGCTTCTCACCTAGGGGTTTTCCCTTATCAGGAAAAGAGAGGCCGCCGTCAGCTTCCAAGAGTGTTCTTCATTCATAGTTCTAAAAAATAATGTCTCTTACGTAGAGTTCCCAAAAAGACACGAAAACAAAAACCAATGACACCTATGACCTATGTCCCATAACTCTAATAACAGAAAAATAAAAGAAAAAGCATTGTTTCTCTTTGATAAAGGGAAATTTTATTGAAAAAAGATGGGTGGGGAAACAAGAGGCAGTATGAGAAATGCCACAGGGAAACAGCAAAAGAAAAACAAAAAGCTGACAAAACTAACTAAAGGCTATAGATTCCCACTCCAGGCTCCATTGATACAACTGCACCCTTTAAAAGGATCAAGATGATTTAACCATCCTACCATCAAAGAGGGCCTTTTCTGGAATGCGGCTTGAATTGGACACCTCCTCATCAAAGACCTGGGAATTTCTATCTTTCCACAGGGACCAGAAAATGATTGCTGGAACTATCCAGATTAACAGACCTCTGTTAGACAACTTGAGATTACCCGGGCTCCAACAGTGCACCAAGTCCATCGCTTCCTTAGGCAGAACTCAAACCAACCGAAACAAGTTTAGGAAGAAGTACCAAGTCTGAGCTGCAGAAGGGCAGTGCAGGAAAAGGTGATTGATTGTCTCTTCATCTTTGTAGCAGAGAGAGCATCTATTTGGGAAATGAGAAAATCAACGGTAGGAACTCTTCTGCAATAAAGAAGCTACATGAAGAAACCAATCTTGGTCGGAAGGCTAGGATTCCATATCTTCTTGACTGGGTAGACTGGACCATCTCCTTGCTATAAGAAGTTATACGCTGATTTCACCGAAAAATTACCATTTGCATCTCTATTCCACACCCAACCATCCTCATCTGCTTCCCCTTTGATCTGAGCCTTATCTGAACGATCTATGAGTCTGAAAATGGCCTCCATTTCCCAATCATTAATCTGTCTTCTTAGATGAAGGTCCCAACACCCTTGAATAATAGGATCCTTGACCATCCCATCTTTCAACGAGGCTAACGAAAAAATGGTAGGGAATTTTGAAGCCAAAGACTGCTCACTACACCATCAATCAAGCCAAAATCTAATTGTCTGAGATCTCTCTCCCCCCCCCCCCCCAAAATCAACATATTCTTTGGAAATGTATTTCAAAATACTTTTACCCATTGAGCCATTGGGGGTTCCTGATGCCCAACCTGACATAGAGGCCCCATACTCGCTAACAATGACTCGGTGCCATAATTGGGAATGAGTTGAACCAAACCTCCATAACCATTATAGAAGGAGAGCCCTATTCATGGTCTTCAAAGCTCAAATGCCCAAACCCCCTTTTCTTTTTGGATTGCAAATCTTTTTCCATCTGACAAGATGAAACTTTTGTTGCCCATTAATCCCTTCCCAAAGGAATCTCTGCCTTAGCATCTCCAACTTTTTCTCCACTAAGGTGGGCATCGGAAAAGCGACATAAAGTAGATGGGAAAATTGGACAACACACTGTTCAAAAGGGCGATTTTCCCTCTCTTGGAAAGAAGTTTACCTTTCCAGCCTAACAACTGCTTTTCAAATCTTTCAACCACGGGATCCCATATCATTGTAGCTTTGCGTTTGGCTTCAAGGGGAAGGCCCAGATATGTGGTTGGCAGGGTAGCCATTTGACACTAGAATATCAGCCAGCACACAGAGAGAGAAGAGGGTTGCCCTACCCCAAAGATTTTCGACTTCCCCAAATTGACTTTTAAACCCGAAGCAACTTAAAAAATTAGAAGGATGCATCTCAGATATTGGATATCCTCCACCTCCAGTCTCAAAAAGAATAAAGTATCGTCAGCAAACTGGATTAGCGCAATAGAGGGGCTTTCAGTACACATCCGACATCCAACGATTAAACCAACGTTTTCAGCTTTAAGGACCAAGTAGCTTAGGGCTTCCATATCTATGTTGAGCAGGACAGTGGATAGGGGATCTCCCTGCCTTAGACCCCTAGAACTTCTGAAAAAACCAGTGGATGATCCATTCAACAAGACTGAGAGCGAGGCCGTTGAGATGCACGTTTTAATCCATCTGCACTATCGATAACCAAATCCCATATTTCACATTATATCAATGAGCAAGCGCTAGTGAACATGATCGTAAGCCTTCTCTGTATTAGCATGAAAGATCACCCCTGGAATCTTATGACGCTCCCATTCATTAGCAATAATGGAACAATCAAGAATTTGGTGATTCTTGACAAAAGCCCCTTGAGTCTTTGAGATGATACTCTTCCCATAATGCCTTCATTTTGTTTGGCCAACTCCTTGGAGAGGATTTTATAGATACTACTCTACAGACTCATTGGCTTGAGTCTTTTAGATCCATAGCACCCCCCCCTCGTCTTCTTGGGAATAATTGCCAAAACTGAAGCATTCAGGATTCTGCAGAAAGAGCCATTAAGGTAGAACTCTTTCATACATTTCATGAACTCTCCTTCAAGCATCTCCCAGGTGACTTTAAATTTTTTTATTGATTAACCATGCTGAATAGGTGCTTTGTCTTCTTAAAGACTTTTAATAGCCTTTTTAACCTTCTTAGCCGAGAAAGGAACCTCCAATCTGATTTTCTGATCTTCTGAGATACGCCCTAAATTTAGCCTTTCAGTTTGGGCCTAGACTGGAATTATTCTTTAAGCAAGGCCAAATAAAACTCCTCTACATAAATTGATAGATCCTCTTTTCGTTGGTTCCAACCTTGGTCCCCTTTCAGCTTTTCAAATGTGATTGTTCTTAAATCTCATATTTAGCCATTTGGTGGAAGAATTTTGTATTGCAGTCCCCATCTTTGAGCCAAGCCACCTAGGATTTTTGGTGCCAGGAAATTTCCCCTTTATCCAAGAATCTAGCTCCTTCTGAAATGTCTCACGACTTTGCAGCTCCTCATTCGTTAAGGAGTCGAACTGTTCCTTCCTATCCAAATCAGCAATTGACTGGAGGCAGCGCCCTTGTGTTTTTCTATTTTTCCAAATTCTTCACTATTCCATTTTTTCAGATGATGTTTTAAGGCCCAAAGCTTTGCCCCAAGAGTAACTAGCTGATCCCTCAAAACTAAACGATTGCCACCACTCAGTCACCTTGTCCTTGAAACCCTCTACTTCCAACCACATGAGTTCAAAACGAATCGGTTTAGGACCTGACTCTCCCTCTTTAGGAGGGAATGGGGATGTGATCCGACCCCACACTGGGTAAGGCCTCTTGAATAAGACTCTCAAAATGCTCGTCCCAAGAGGGGGGCATCAGGAATCTGTCAATTCTACTTTTCAACGACCTATTCAGATCACCTGCCGAGGTGAATGAAGCTCGTAGCAATGGAGGATCCAGCAGCCCCTTTCAATTGATGAAAGCAGAAAAATCTCGCATTTGACTCGAGAGCCTATGATTTCCAGACTTTTCTGAAGGAAAATGAACCATATTAAAATCACCTCCGATGACCCAAGGGCCATGCCAAGCTTGTAAACACTGGTTCATCTCTTCCCAGAACTGGTGTTGCAGATCTGCGGAGACTGTCCTGTATACCCCTGCAAAATTCCATTCAAAAGAATTCACTAAACTTTTGCATCTTATAGAAATAGAGAAAACCCCAGTCCTATGTTCCATACCTTCAATAGGCATCTTTATCCCAGATTCCCATGCGAGAAGCAAACCCCCAGCCCTATCAACCGCCTCTTTATGAACAGAGGTCCAATTTCTATGGTCCCAAATATCTTTCACCTCCTTCCATCCAAAATGCTGAAGCACCGTTTCTTGCAAACATAATAACCCCACCTTTTTTTCCGATAAATCTCCTTCACCTTAGTTTCCTCTCCTAACTCCCCCCCCCCTGACATTCTAACCTAGGATATTCATCATTTTCACTACTAAGAAGATCCTTCCTTCCTTTTCCCAGAGACCTCCCTCCCACCTTGAGCCCTTCCTTCCTAACAGCACTACTGGCCCCATCATAGTTAATCGAACACTCCACTCTGCAATTTTCTCTTCTGGTGAGCCGACCCTTCATGCATCACCCTTAGGCTACAATTAGCATGGGACAAATTCCTTCTTTGCTTAATTTCATGGAAAAGGTCATCGACCTTATATTCAATACCTGTAAAAGGTGGTCTTCCTGCTAGCTCTCTGACCTTTTTAATTACCCACTCTGAAGTAAGGATAGGAGGGAGGGCAGTAATCGGATGATCAAAAGCTTCCATCATCTTCTAAGCTTCTGGCGACTCTTCACATGTAGAGCTGATTACGTCCACCCTAATGCTTGAGACCTCCGACAGTCCATCTCTTGAAGCCTCAGCTCGAAGGCCCTACTCATATGAATGGGCTTTGACAATTGGCAGATAGGGACCCTTTGCTACACCTGTATCATCATTCGTTTCTAGCAAACCCTTTTCTGTTTCATCTTCACTCGCGACAACCCTATTGACATCTGTTGCCTTCGAAAACCCCATCTGCTCCTCACCTCTCTCCCTAATGATTGGATGAGCACTCGGAACCCCTTGCTTTGGAGCTCCCCTTCTTCCTTTGATTTTTCTTCAAACTCATCTTCCACCATGATTTTCTCTTTTCCCTTGCCTTGGACCTTCCCACTCTTGCTACCTTGTTTAGCTTCTTCCCTAGGTTCCTTAATCACTATTCTCCCTAATTTTATACCTGACTGATGTTTCTGGAGCAACTCATTCATTGAAGAGGCCTGGACCTTCTCTTCTCCCTGATTCTTCATCTTGAGAGGTCGAGACTCCTTCGGATGACATAATCAATTAGCCCTAGAGGACTCAAAGGGATATATCTGATGCTTCGATTGAAAAGGATATAATGAACAGGAAAATCTCTTATGAAGAGATTGCCCTTCATCGATAGAGGACCTAGAGGAATACATCCAACTCTTCGATTGAAGGTGATCGAACGACCTGGAAAATTCCTTACGACGAGATTTCCCTTCACCTATCTCGCGTTTTTTTCCGAAATCCCAAATTCATTATCAATGTCCGAATGCCTTGGCCCAGTCTGTTTGATGGACTATATGTGAGCTGGTCCATCCTTCCCCTTATCCATGAATCTAACGGTCCGATTTCTTGGTTGATACTTACTCAATCCGACAGTACCCCTTTAGACTCTCTTTTTGATATGCCTTTGTCCTTGCAGTAGGTTACCTTCTTCCATTCATACCTCTCGATGTCCTCCCTCTGACTCCTATTCGTACCAACATATTGAGTTTCAAAATCCTGCCATGACATGTTAGAAGTTTTTTCCTGTTGTGTTCGTTTCCCACCTTTGATTGGGAGGCCTTCGACCAATAAGGACGCTGGCAATGCCACCCTTCTCCAACTCTGCCATTTTTGCAATGAGGTAGGTCCTCCACTCTTCCAATCACTGGGAGAATCTCCTCCCAAATGGCCACCTTAAAGGTGTACACCCTGTCCAAGACTAGAATCGATTTAGGAATTTTAACACCTCTCACCAAAATCCTTGCCAATTCCAGGGATTCGAGATTTTCCATGTCTGCTTTGATATCCCCACCATAGAGCTCCGCTCCCCAACTGATCGGGATAGTTGTAAAGTCTGGAGATATGCTGGAAATCCAAGAATTCGCACCCATACACCATCCTCCTATGACCTAAAACCTTCGCATCCTGCACACGGATGCCAAATGTCCATAAAGATTTTGCAGGTACACCAATTCTGAGATCCATCTTGAAGGACTCTCTCTACTTCCTTTGGAGAGGGGAAAATGATTACAGAGATTCTTCAGGAGATGTTTCACATAAATGTCACCTTTCACTGCTTCTTCCCCTAAGAGGCAATAAGATGAGGAGGCAAAATCACTCTTAAACCTTGCGACTGAACAAGTTTGTATCAGGAGAAAACGACCCTCTGCCTCATCTCTGCTCACTCAAATGGATGGCCCAAACTCCCTGTCCACGTGCTTAAATCCTGAGGCAATGCCCATTGTGAAACTACTTTGGCAAACGACTGCCCATAAAAGCCCAACTTCTTGTTACCACTGTTCGCTTTCTCCTTCAGAAGCATTCTCATAAATTGCTTCTGGTTACTAGAGCATTCTCAAAACCTGAACTCCCCCGTTTAGATCGTCCCCTTTTCTGTTTCTGATCTCTTCTCTCATCCCCTGACCTCCTCCCCCCTTGACCTTGAGTTTTGTAATGATGAAGAATCAACAACATTGGGAAACTGTGACTACGCAACCATATATCATATCCTTCATAATGCAATCTCTGAGGTCAGCTTTGATATCTCTTATTGCAAGTGGCTTGTCTTGGAAAAAGCTCATAATATGTTTCTTCAGGGTCGTCATCTGAAATTACGTTAAGAGAATAGGATAATGGCTCACTAATTCTCATGGATACATCAAGGGGATGTTGTTCTGCATACTGGGCCTTTGTCTTTAGTGCCTTGCTCTCCTAAATTTGAGGCATCATTGGCACATGTATCCACAATAATAGCTGGTTCATCTGAAACTCTTGTATTGTCTTCATTGTCTGTCTCATCTCCCCTCATCAATAACATCGAAGCCATTTGTTTATACATTCTTGTTTTACTCCTTGTGCTTCTCTGCCTTGAATAATGGTTAACATGAAGTTGCATAATATCTTTCTTCGGCTCATCATCAACTTCCTTCACAATCACTTCATCACGCTGTCGTAACATTTCCAATCTCTTTGGTAGGCATATTGATAGTCTCTTCTTGCTTATTTCCTTCGAAAACTAACAGCATTATAAAAGTAAGCTCTGGTGGCTTCACGCGAAGGTTATAACATGTACCATCAAACAGATTATAGGCATGCATAAATCAGAACTTTCTGTGCTTATTATAGAGACCCACGAGTGCTGTTTTGAGGTTTAGAAAACTACTAAGATCGATAAAACAGCAAAGATTTGGGAACTGGGGTTTAGGGAGGTTCTGACATAAGTAAAATAACAAGGGGATTGAATAAACAAGGTTCAAAAATTTATGGAAAGATGAAAACAACTAGGATTTAACTAAAATAAGATTTGGGTCCTTGGGTTTTTAGTTTAGGATTATGGAAATTGAATCTCAGACTTTTAAGTCACCACCCAACACAAGAAAATGGAAGAAAAAATAGAAAAGGATAGAAATCACCTGGTTCCAAGGCCATTTAGAGTGCTATGTAAGTGGCTTCCCATCCAGTGTTTCTTGCCATAACCAAACACATTGCCATGGCTTGTCACTTTTGTTTGTCAGATGGTGAGTTCTAGCTTAACATTAATGAAGACGGGCAATAATGGGGTATTGCCAGCATCGACGCAGGTTGCATATCCCTCGTTGACTTCCTTAACTATGAATGGGAAGGCGAATGGTAGACCCAGGAGAAGGACATGCTTTGCTTCTCGTTTGACCTCACCTAGTAGTGGGACGAGAAGACTGGTAACTTTCAGAAGGGGGTAAAAAGACTTATGCCCAGGTGGTTGGCCGACGTGGATGGCCACAAAACTTGATGCCAAAATTCAGATAGGAAAGGACGGCTGGTTCATATAGGCAGAGGAAGGGGAGGCGACGAGTAGGTCCAACCGGATGAGGAGCTAGTTGGTAGCAAGAGCGACGGGGGTGATGCTGACAACTCAAAATTTTTCCGTGATAGGCAAACGAGCATGGAACATCTTGGGGGAATTCCATGTGAAAAGGCTGCCTAACAACTTGTTCCTCTTTGTTTTCCCGTAAGCACAGGAAGCAAAGTGTGTCTTAGCGCATGGCAAGCGCAAATGGGGGGTGTATAGTTTTCTCATTGATGTTTGGCATCATGCAGGATGCTCATCCTTTGGCCACCATCAACATGGGTGGTGGATAAGGGTCTTCGGGCTCCTAGCACATCTATAGTGCTTCCCTGTCTACCGAGCTATAGGTGACTTTTGTGGAGGTTTCTTGGGGACAGACCCGCTGGACGACTTTTCCATTAAATGGGTTCGGATTCTCGTAAAGGAAAACTATAAGATTCCAAAATCAGTTTGCATTTCAAATGGTAATGTTTGCTTTAAAATTCCCATATGGGCTGAAGAACTCCCTCGGATCTTAAATATGAAGGCATGGCTACCCTTGGCTCTAAAGGTACTTCAGAGCAGATGCTAATGGCATCAAGAGAGCGCAACCCGATTGAAAGAGAAGATGAACTGTGCCGAAAGGATCAGCCTCACCAGCATTACCGGGGAGAATCGATGTATTGCCGGAACAGTGGGCGGAAACTCGGTCAGGTTCAAATTCAAATGGCACGAATGATTAGGCCTTTGGCATAGATTGTGATTGGTTGGAAGGTGCAAGGAGGAAGAAGTATGGAGCTAGTAGAACAGTTGATACAAGATAAATCAATGGGGTCAACCAAGGGAGGAACCGCCCTAGCTCTGAAATTTGGTCCAAGCCAGACCGGTCTAACAAAGTGGGTCATGCTTCGGATTGGATAGAGGTTCAAAGGGGTCATAACCGAAGCTGGACCAGTTTACATCATAATGGACTGGGCTCTAATGCTTAAAACCCAAGTTGACATGTTCAAGCCCATCACAAAACTACTGTAGGTGAGAGGCCGGGGCTCCATTTTAGAAGCCAGATTCCGAGGGCTGAATCTGACAGTCAAAATCATATGTGGGTTCAAAAGGATCAAGTGCACCAAATCAAGGGACACAAACCTTAGGGTTGTAAGTTGCCCTTGATAAATAAATCGAGGGTGTTGTCTCGCTCCCCTTACCCAAAGAGGTTCCAACAAAATGGAAGACTTAATGGGCATGTTAAAGAGCTGAATAAGGGGCAGGCCCTCGGCCGAGATCCAAGACAACGAGGAACCATCACAATCCGAAGGGTTTTAGATGAGACCATTGGACGATCGGAGGTTGTCCATGTGGAGGGAAAAAGGAAAAACCAAGTTGACTGCAATTGGTGACCCCAAATCTGATATGGCGAGTGATTTTAGCCTCCTGTTGCGTGATCGCTTTGGCTGTTCTACCTTTCCAGATGATCTCTTACGACTCAAGAGCCAACAAGCGAAGGAGCTTTTATAGCAGTCAATCCCCTGTTGGATAATATGGTGGACATTTTGAACCAAGAGTAAATGTGCTCCACTGGTCTAAATCATGCCAGTCGGAAAGAGTCGACAGCGGTGTCTACTTGGTCGAATGAGTTAGTTAAATGGGGCGACAAAGAGGGTAATGCTGCTGGGGAGAGTTTCTTAGCTATTTTTGAGATTGATGTTTAGTTAGTGAGATGGGCTTATTGTATTTCAAACGAAGATCAATTCTGAACCTCCCCTCCGAGTTCTTCTGCTAGTGAAGACCTTTGAATGGGTGGTTAAACAAATGCTGGACCTTAGCAAATGAATGAGGGTGTCATTCCATGGCATTGAGTATAAGGTTGAAGATCTCTTCCGTGAAATAGAGCGTATGCGTAGCCTCTTAGGCAGAAGGAACATGCCAGTGCCTAGCCAAAAAAAGAGAAGTCAAAAGGCAAAGAGCTGAAAAGGCTTACACCTTCGATTAACTATGAAGGGTCAGCTGAAAGAACAGGGGCATGAGTAGAAGGGGATCATGTAGAAGGGGGGAGGGGAGGTCTTTTTCTCAGATTGTTCCTTATGAGATTTCGAGTTCTCCCTGGAATGCAAGGGGTTTAGGGAGTAGGGAAAGAAGGAAGTGTGTGAAAGATACCTGTAGCCGATGGAAAGTGGACATGTGCACCATTCATGAAACAAAAATGCAATCCTTTGGGATGAAGGAAGTGGTTGATTGTTGGGGTTGAGGTAGGTGGGGTTTCTATCATAAAGAAGCTCAAAACCAGGCTGGAGGTATCTTGTTGGGGTGGAATAAGGAGATCGTGGAAATTCTTGAAGTCAGATTTGGCGATTTCTCGGTGTCCTTGAAATGCAAGATGATTCAGGACTCCTTCCAATGGATCTTCTCTACTGTCTATGGACCTCGAGCTTTCAATAATACAAGCTGACTGACAACTACCATGATGCCTTAAAGGAGACTTCGACATTATTCGGTTTCCGTCTAAGATGACCAGTACGCACATCCTTTCATCCCAAATGCTCAGTTTTTCTAACTTTATTACTGGAAATGGCTTTATTGATGTTCAAATGAAAGGTGCTCGATTTACCTGGTCAATAAACAAGCTCACCCCATTATGAGTCGTTTAGATCGCTTCCTCGTATCACCATCCTAGGAGGATCACTTTCCTCAAGTCTAGCTCCAAGCATTGCCAAATGCTGATTTAGATCACATCCCTTTGCTGTTGCATCATGACAAAATTGTGACAGGTCCATCGCCCTTCAGATTTGAACTCATGTGGCTAGAAGTACTTGGTTTTAAAGATCTGGTCCGGAAATAATGGAAAAACTTCCAATTTGAGGGATCAGATGGTTTTATTCTCATCCAAAAGCTTAAAGCCCTAAAAGAAGCAATCAAGTCTTGGAACAAAGAAGAGTTAGGTAGAGTCGAAAGGAGAAAAGGTGAATGCTTGGTTGGAATCGAAGCTATAAATCGACAAGAACAAAATGCCAATATTTCGGAAGCTTAGAGGCATGAAAGGGAAAATTTGAAGAAGACCTACCATTCTTGGCTGCGTATTTAGGAAATCTCGTGGGAACAAAAGTCCAGGATTAATTGGCTTAAGCATGGATATAATAACACTCGCTTTTTCCATTGTATAGCCAACATGAGAAAGAAAAGAAATATGGTTATGGGGCTGTTCGAATATGGAAGATGGGTTAGTGGACACAATGTTGTTGTGGATGTAATATCCCGATTCTGTAAAGATCTTTTCGCAAAGCCTTTTGTGTCTAGACCTAAAATTGGCGGTTTAGACTATAACAAGTTGCTGAACCAATGGAGCATTTGGCTCGAAACTTCTCTAAACTTGAAGTAAAAGAATGTGTAAAGGTTCTTAAAGATGATAAGGTGTCTGGTCTGGACAGGTTTCTGATGCATTTTTACTCCAAGTTCTGAGACACGTTGGAGATGAGATCTTAAAGGTTCTGAATGAGTTTCACTTCTTGGATAAGAAGCATGGACACTAACATGGGACACAGGTATGATACGGTACGTATACGATGACATAACAATTCTTGAAAAACTAGGATACGATACGGAAATTAATTAATTAATATTTTTAGCTATATTTTATGTTAATTTTATATTAAAAAAATAAATTACATGTATCAAAATGTTTGAAAATATATCTAAAACTAATTTAAAAGTAATAATACATAGCGAAGAAGCCATTCATACCCATACAATGATGTTTAGTTTTTGTAGTACAAAGTACTAAGAGTTTCAAACAATTACAATGAAAATGAAAAAGAAAATTAATAGAAAAGAGAACCATGTATTGTGTTTCTCCACCGACTCTATCCCTCTCATTTTTTTTTTCTTCTTTTTCTTCTCCTCCTCTTTTTCTTTTCTTTCCTTCTCTCTTTCGCAGGGTTAGAGTCATTGGTTTTGCAACCCAACGCCTCCCCCTTTCCCTTCTTATTTCTTTTCTTATTTGCATTTATTAGAATACCCTTTTTTATTTAATATAATCATATAGAGGTCATAAGCAAATTGGTTACTAAGGCGGAATCAGCTAGTTGCCTCTTGGGTTGTAAAATAGGAGATGATGGTCCATCCGTACTCCTCTTGTAGTTTGTTGACGACTGCCTATTTCTGCTCCCCTATTATGAAGTGGAGGTCATGAATCTTTGAGGTATTTTACTAATGCTCGGGGCTGAAAGTCAATTTTCCGAAAAGCAAGATGTACGGGGTGGGCCAGGACCCTGAGCTTATTGGATGTCAGTCAATGACTCTCCTTGCGAACTACTTAGGCCTTCCCCTTTGAGGTAAAAGAAAGGCCAAATCTCTATGGGATCCGGTGGTAGAACGTGTCCATCAGAGGCTGATAGGATGGTGAGGCCAATACTTATCTAAAGGGGGAAAGCCGACACATATAAAAGTGCTTTGTCTAATCACCTAGTTTATTTCATGTCTGTCTCGGGCAGCCAAACCGGTTCTTCACCTTTTAGACAATAGCTAGAAGGGAGTTGCTTTGGCATTCCATGGAAGGGGATAAAAAATTTCATCTGGTAGATTGGAGAAAGGCATGCCTTCCCTTTGATCAAGGTGGGCTGGGGATTAGATCCTTGAAAGAAGTTAATAGAGCTCTGCTAGCTAAGTGGTTGTGAACATATGGAGCTGAGCCAGACATGCTTTGGCGAAAGGTTATCGATGCAAAGTATCAGTCTCATGAGTCTAGTTGGTTTAGCAATCATCCTAGAGGACCTTTTGGCTTAGGTTTGTGGAAGGACATTTGCTTGGAGATGAATGCATTCAAAAGTGGTGTGTGTTTCCGGGTTGGTTGTGGAAACAAGGTATATTTATGGTAGATTGTCTGGTGTGGCAGCATCCCCCTTAGCCAAGTATTCCTTGAAATCTATAAGATAGCTTGGCTTAAATATGGGATGGTGGAAGAGCATGTTGTCAGGAGTGGGCAGAATCATGTGTGGGACCTCCATTTGCGACGAGCAGTGAATGGTTGGGAAATGCTTGATGTCTCTTGCCTTGTGAGGTTGGATAATGCTCATGTTGGGGATGTATCGGACCCGAACCAGCTGATCTGGTCTTTCAGCTCAAATTCCAAGATCTCGGTGAGTTCCATGTACAAAACGATCCATTCCTGCGGTTGGGTCTGACTAGGTGGCTAGCTATATTTGGAAATCGAAAATGCCATCAAAACCTTCCTTTTTGCTTTGGTTGATTTATGTAGGAAAGTTCTTAACTCGGGACAATCTTATGAAAAGAGGTTTTGATGAGGTAGCTCTTCAATGGATGGAGAAGTACAAGCCATTATGGAAGCCTAAGATCAAAAGCATGGGAGCAATAAAGAAGACATGATGCTGTCCACCATTTTAGTCTTTTAATTTTATGTTTTCGGATTATGTTTTAGTAGTTTTAATGAGTTATTTAATGTAATAAGGCCATTAGAACCAATTTAGAGGTTGGTAGGGAGTTGAAGTTAGTTTAGAATAAGTTATGAGTGTTTTTATATTTTTCAGATTTTTTTTGGGTTTTTTTGGGCTGACTTTACAATGGAGGGGTACTTTGGTCAAATATGGTCAAATTTCGTTTTTTTTTTTATTTTAAATATTAGAAATAGGTCATAAAGACCTCTTGTACGGCTAGTTGAAGAAAATTTATGAATAAAAGTTGTTTTTGAAGCCCACGACTCGTTATCTCCTCCAACTCTCACAGTTTAAGTGAGTTCTCTTTCTTTCTTGATTTCTTCATCACTTTCTTCTCTAATTTCCATCATCTTCACATCTTCTTTCTTCTTTTCAAAAGAATTTCTACAATAATCTCTTCTTATACTGTGTTCTGCATCAGGTTTGTCCCTATCAGGTCAATGCGTCTTGTGCAAGGACTCTAAATCTATGCTTCATCTCATCCCTCATTGTAGTGTGGCTGTGGAGCTATTGGGGGGGGGGGGGTTCATCTCAAGGTTCTAGCTACCATGGGCCCTCCCCAGAACGATCCCCTCTTTTTTGACGTCTAGTGCAACATCAACAGGAGTTTCTTGTCTCCAAGAGGAGTTATTCTATGGAAGTGTGTGCCACATATTATCTGTTGGTGTCTATGGTTGGAACGAAACGCCCATATATTTGAAGGGAAAGAGACCCCTGCTAATCGGCTAAAGGAGAGGTCTATGGGGCTTATGTTTAGATGGATTTCTCATCTTCCCGGATTCAATGATTGTAGTTTTTCCATGTGGGCCTTCAATTGGCATGCAGTAGTCTTTAGAAGCCCTCCTAGATGCTTGTACTACTTGTGCTTGTTCTCCCATTTATTTAATAAAAATCCTTTCTTTACTGATTAAAAAAAAAATCTCCTGGTTCCAAGGTGTCTCATCAAGGAGATCCAAGATCTTGGCTTCTCACCAAGGAAAATTATAAACCCAAGGCTTCTCACCAAGAGGTTTTCCCTTCTCAAGAAAAGAGAGGTTGCCATCAGCTTCCAAGAGTGTTCTTCATTTACTGTTCTAAAAAATAATGTCTTTTATAGCTTATAAAGTGATGCCCTACTAGAAAATACATAATTCCCAAAAAGACACAAAAACAAAAGCCAATGACATTAATGTCCCATAACTCTAATAACAGAAAAATAAAAGAAAAAAACATAAAAAAGTAAGATAAAAAGACTCCAATAGTCCTAGATAAAAGTCCACATGATGCCCTCCATGGTTGCACACGTGTGGGTCCCCACTTAGGCTGCACATGTGGATCCCACATAAGCTGTGGCACTGTTGTCTGTATCACCAGCCTTCCCTAGCATTTTCTCCTAATTTTCAATGGATGAACTATATCCATACCACTAGTTTGTTTTGGTTGAGTTTCTAATATTTATAAAGGCTGCTTCATGATGGTACGGAGCTTAGAATGCCAGATTATATGCCTATGTTGCTTATATTGGGCATGTTCAGGTGGGATTTTTCTTCATCTCCGCCATATTGGACCCCACCTGAACCTGATACCAATCAATTTTGCCAAGAACTCTGCTTGCCTGCTCGGTTTTCCACTGGGTTTAGGTTGGCATACTTAGCTTTGTTAATAATCAGGCTGGGTCTGGTTTGGGTATTTCCATCCCTACTTACCTGACTATATGATCAATTGCTTCTGTCATATTTGTTCAAATCATTGTCTTAATAACATTTTTTGGGCAAGGTCGACCTTTTTTTTTTATGTTTTACCTTGGGATGTCTGACTGGCATTATAGGTTTTCTTTAATCCCAATCAACCAATTTGGTACTCCTTATTCTAAAAATGAATGTTTCAATTGCTCTGGATATTGTCTTTATTACTCTTTTATGTTTGTAATTGTGCTGAATTGTGCTCGTTTACTGACGTGTGACCCACTGACCGTTTTGAGATGCGTGCTTTTTTTTTTTTTCAGTTGGTATGACCTTTACTCTTATCCCAGTATTAAAGTGGTTTTCGTTGTGATTCTTTGTGTTCAGGATGTAATTCAGTATCTGGACAAAGCTTTTGGTGTTGGTTACATGATTAGTCAAGGTGACAATGGAGGCACCACACAACATCAATCCTCAAACTCACTAATAAAAGCTTCCTCTGCACCAAGCAATTCAACTACCCTGGATGCTTCTAATTCAGATTTAGCTGCCACTGCAAATGCCTCGGAAGATCCTTTAGCAAGGATCTTATCGGATGAAGCACTTGAAACCCTTCTGTCAACACTGGGCAGTGGTGGGCAGAATTTGGCAAGGCCAGCTGGCCTTACATCCTCAAATGATCTTTTGAGAACCTCAGCTGATCGGCCTGCTCCTGTTGTTGATCTGAAGCTGAAGTTGCATCTCTATAAGGTTCAACTCCTGCTTCTCACTAGGAATCTGAAGGCAGCAAAGCGTGAAGTTAAGCTAGCTATGAACATTGCGCGTGGTAGAGATTCTTCCATGGCGTTGCTTTTAAAGTCCCAGCTAGAGTATGCTCGTGGTAATCATCGTAAGGCCATCAAGCTCTTAATGACATCAAGTAATAGGACCGAATCTGGAATGCCAAGCATATTCAGCAACAATCTAGGGTGTATTTATCATCAACTCAGAAAACACCATACATCAACTGTATTCTTTTCCAAGGCACTGAGAAGTAGCTCATCTCTCCGATCAGAGAAACCTCTTAAGCTTTCTACTTTCTCACAGGATAAGTCCCTCCTCATCGTTTATAACTGTGGCTTGCAGTACCTGTCCTGTGGGAAACCAATAATTGCTGCTCACTGTTTTCAGAAGGCCAGTTTGGTTTTTCACAGTCAGCCCCTCCTGTGGCTCCGAATTGCTGAATGTTGTCTTTTGGCACTAGAGAAGGGGCTTCTGAAGTCTGGTGGGTCTCCCACTGATGGTGAAGTTCAAGTTCATGTTGTTGGCAATGGGAAATGGAGGCAACTTTTTGTGGAAGATGGGATCCCAAGAAATAGGCATTTGGATTCTGTTGAAGAGGATGATGGGTTATTGGGTGGTGGTAGCCAACATAGGCTTTCAATGCCCTTTGCTCGGCAGTGCCTCCTCAATGCCCTGCATTTATTGAATGGTTTTGAGTCAAAGTATCTGAAGGCTGGTTTGTCTGACTCCACCTCAGACGAGGATGAGTCGAGCCAATTACCATCCCATAAGAATTCGAACTACAAGAATATGGCAGATGGGGATTTGAAGGCATCTAGTGTTACAGTAGTTTCAGCCTTGGCAGCTAATGCAAATGGGGATTCAAAAGAACCAAAGGAAATGAGCCCAAACAGTACCTTACGGAATTCGGTCTCTGCTTATGAGGATATGTGCAGAAGAGAGAAACACATTGTCAAGCAGGCTGTTTTGGCCAACCTGGCATTCGTAGAGTTGAATTTGGAAAACCCTTTGAAAGCACTATCAGCTGCTATGTCTCTTTTGAGGCTTCCAGAATGTTCAAGGATATATGTTTTTTTAGGTCATGTTTATGCAGCCGAGGCACTCAGCCGTCTGAACCGGGCAAAAGAAGCTGCTGAGCATTTGTCAGTTTATGTAACAGATGGGAACATTGAGTTTCCATACAGTGAAGAAGACAAGAAATGGCGAGTTGAAAGGGGTGGAGATGGTGAAGAGCTAAATAGTGGTTCAGTTGCTGCTAATAATAATCCATCCACAGAAGAGTCTCAAGTCATCATGTTCCTCAAGCCAGAAGAGGCATGTGGAACCCTTTTTGTTAATCTTGCAACGATGTCTGCATTGCAAGGCGATCTTGAACAGGCCCAACGGTTTGCAATGAAAGCTCTATCTGCGGTGCCTAACAATCCACAAGCCATTCTCACTGCAGTTTATGTGGATCTCCTGCTTGGGAAGACACAAGAAGCTCTTGCCAAATTAAAACAGTGTAGCCATGTTAGATTCCTCCCCTGCAATGTAACATTGAACAGTTCTACCTGATGGTTATATTGTTGGCTTTAATTGATTTTAAGTGCCAGCCAATTACCCTGTGTGAGTTAGCAGGTAGAAGATAAAGCTTCTAGAGTATTTGTAACATATATACTAGTGGTAGAATAAGCTTCTTTTTTTTTCCTGTTTAGGGTTTGGTGGCATGGCACATTGTTTTCATTAGCGCAGATGCCTCCTTTCAGATTTATGATGTAGTAGTTCTGTATCAGATTACTGTGTTTAGTGGCTAATCCAGTCGGCATTCAACAAGAGAGAGATTTGAGCTCTCAGAAAAAAAGGTACAGGAAAAATTCATTCATTCTGGAAATGCAAAGTTAATTCCATTTAATAGCCTCTTCTGTTTTCTTCTTTATGGTTTGTGGATTATGTAGTAGCAAGAAAGGCAGCAAAGGTAGCAGTCATCATGTCAATCTTATTTGAAAGTGGTTTCACTGTTTCCTGCTGTTGTGTGTTTTCATTTGTTTGTACCTTTGGCTGGATCACATCTTTGGTTTGAGCCTGGCAGGTTGGAAACGAATCCCGTCGGCTGCAATTAAACTTGTACATGTCTGTCATGGAATCGAGTGCTTTCAATGTGACCAAATAAGTGTTTTTGCTCTTGTTATCTGTATATATATATATATATATATTTAGAATCTTGAATCACTTGATTTCTTTTCATGTTCTGGTTGAGCTGATAATGTGGGAGGTTAGTTTGTTTCTAAGATCTAGGGTTTGAGATCGTGAGCCGTTTGGCATTTGTGCCCTTTGATTTTTTTTGGGGATCATAAGTTGCAAAGTATCTTCATTCTCATTCTCTTCAGAAAGATAAATATAATGAACTGAAAAGAAAGTTACGATCAGACTTTTATGATGTTTCAACCGTCCGAAGCAATTTGCAGTAGGCATAAGTTCATGTTATCACGAATAGTATTCACAAGACAACCTAAATTATCTTATTATTGTTTTTTTATGACCACTGGGGTCCACTGGACAATTGCACATATACATCAACCGAATCCGTACTGTTGTAAAAGACGGGGAAGTAGGCAACTACAGAGTGTAAATGTCAACTAAGGAGATTTGACCTCTGGCCTTCCCTAAGGAAGGATGATGCTGTAGCCAGCTGAGCATCAGGGCATTGACAACAAAGCAATCTTAACCATCTCATGAATGAACTTTGATCACATTCGACCATTAATGTCTTTTTCAGGCACTAGTATTTCCTTCTTTGCTATCTTGAACCATTAATGTCTTTTTCAGGCACTAGTATTTCCTTCTTTGCTATCTTGAAGAACAATGTTGATTGTCCAATATGCATTTGAACCACCAATGGGGCAGCCAATGACAAAATTCTCAAAAAATCATTTTTAAGCTGTTTGGTCGACATGAAAAGTTGGTTTTCTTATGTTTTACTCATGATTCTTTTCTTTCCTTTTCTTGTGGGATTTTCTTTTCTTTTCCATACAATTCAAGGCAACCAGACTGGGCCTACAGGATATGATCAGTGACCGGATCCTTTGTGGGCTCCATCGTGTTGCCTTCCCTGTTGCCCCCTCGATTTTGTTTGCACAAAAGACATGCGCAAGTTGAGCATGGACCAGGGGTCAACACATCAGCAGCGCCAAAAAGTGATAAGTGCACCCCAAAAAGTGTAAATCACTTTTCGGTGCTGATGTGTCCGCCTCCTGATCCATACGCACATCTTTTGTGCGCACAAAATCCGGGTCCCCTTCATGGCGTATGAAAAAACATAGCAAGGGTAGAGCGGTAAACATAATAGTGCATGGAATTTACAAGATCCATCATTGCATGTACCAAAATACCCTTGAGATGCCTTAGTAGATTGACCCTGCCCTCTCTTCTTTCTGCGAGGTTCATGCTGCAGCCACCCACACTCCGGGGTATTGACCCATCCCTAGCCGTCCATGGGCAGAGCACACAGTTGATTGCCAATTTAGTTGGACTATACGGTGGGCTTCTCTTGCCTTCCTTTATGTACAAATAAAGCATGAATAGAAACACATTGATACACTGATGAAGGGCACACCATACAAGTTATACTTATATTTGTTTTATTTTTTCATTTTTGACATTTCTATTTATTTTTTTTCTTATTGAGCTTTCTAATGCTTTATGAATTGTCTTATTTTAGTTATTTTATTACATTTTAATATGTTTGAAGCGAATCATGGTTAGACCATGTAAACTTAAGGTTGAACCCGGTTAGACCTGAACCATCCTCCTTACTGGTTTGATGGCTGGTCAGGTCCTCAAAACTATGGTCTATAGTGTACGTTGATCCTGAAAGATAGTACAATGACCCTCTATGGTAAGAAGTCATAATTAGGAAAATCAATCTGATGCCTTCGGGAACAATTACTATTAAATTCTTTTTTCTGTTTAGATCCTAAATTTCCAACAAAGCTGTGACCAAGTTATGGAATAACTGCCGATATAAGGGATGATATGTATGTGGGTGTTTGGAAATCAGTCAGTGAATGATGACCGTACACATGCCTCATTGAGAAGTGGAGATTACTCTCTCCCGTTTCTTCTGTTTTTGTTCAAATTGTTGGGTCTATTCTATGTATACACTATTCTGTAAACAAATAGTATTTATTTTATACGAATAAAATACTAAAAATAATATGAAAAGAACCACTTACTTGATTGTACAAATTGACAGTAAATTAGTACTGAATTGATCAAGGCTAGTATTTAACACTATGTCCTTAAGATAGATTTTGCCCCTTGCAGTGGTGCTTACGAACTCGGGTGTCTGCCTCCCAAGATACAATGATCTATACACATAGAAGAAACACTATAATCTGCGTGTCTGACGAATCAAACTTGTGTTGTACTCTTTCTCTCTTAAAAACATGAACACACTATCATGCTCTCTACATGCCTAATTCGAACATCTTCTATATGCCTAAAGGAAAACTATAAATTTTTTAATTCGGAATTAAGTTGAATGGTTAACAAAATAGAGAAATGATTTACTTATACACTTTTTTATGTCTATTCGGAATAGGCATAGGGATACAATATTTGGTATTTGAACAATCATGAATGCAGAAAGTTGCAATTTAGTAGCCACTTATATGTCCGTACAGAATGGACATGTGTCAAAGGGGATGATTTACTAAACGGAACAGATATGTGTCAATAAGTGTAAATTAATAGCTACATGTGTGTCTATTCAGTTACCAAGGGAATAACTGTAAAATCTGTATGAATGGACACACCCCCACAAAGGTAAAACTGTAAAGATATGTCCCCCACAGGTATAACTGAATTTGAGAGAAAGTAAAAAAGAAAAATTAATAATAAAAAAATTATTTTATTTTTTCTTATTGACCCAACCTGGTCCAATTCGGTTTGGCGCGCTTTAAATATATACCCAATCCATGTTGACTAGGTCCTCCCCCATCCACAAAACAGCGGTGCCCCTTGAGGCCCAAACTATTTTCAACATTAGTGTATATGAACATACAATGTTTTATGGGCTAGTCCATGTGGGACTATTCAAATTCCACACTTTTACTAGTTTTACTAGTTATCAACTAGGCACTTTTGAAGACAATTTCTTATTCACCCATTAACGGTTTTGAGCATCCAATTATACAATGTTGTTCTCCTTATTAAGGGGAACATGAAACCATGTGAACGCACCTCAAGCAATTTGTGGGTCCCACTTTTATTTGGGCTCAAAGATGCCTACGCAATCAGATTTCGAATTTACGCATAGAAAATCTGGGTGTTTCAAAACCGTTTTTAACAATTCCCCACATGAATAAAAATTGATTTACTAAAATACAAATGAAAATGTATATGTAGACAAAGAGAGTACTTTTGGAAAGTTACTGTAGAGGAAGAGGTAGCTTTTGGCTTTAAACCTTCATTTGTGAAAGATTATCGAATTTACTAGCTAATCAGTGAACCAAGATAATGGAATTCACACATCTCATTTTTGAACATAATTTGATTATCATGATTGTGTTCATTTTGACCCTAAACATTGTCTGATCTCATGAGTGTTTTAGAGAATTTAGTCTTACAATTCTTATTTGAAGTGAACCCTTCACACTCATTTAGGTAATTCTTCTTAAGAGTATCCTGCTATACTCTACGTGGATTTATAAGGTATAAGAATTATTAAAATCATAGTTTACCGTGATCTTCGCTGTAACTATCACTATATCATCATAGGAGAAAGTATGAGAAGTTTTCTCCATAGTGATTGTAGTAAAACTACCAAGTCACACACAATTTGGTTGTTCCTTTGAACTTAGGTCTTGAAATTTCTATTCAGCTAGATAGGGTTTCCATTATAGAGACTTTTCAGACATAGGCTATAAACCCATTCCCCTCGATGAGTAGTTTATTTGATCTCTTCTCAACCTTTATTTAACGGATCCACAATATCATATTCTTTATGAAAATAATTTCATTTGAGATCAGCTGCCTTACAATATTATATCTTCGACGAATATGTCAAGACTTACCATGTCATATATACACACACACTTGTCACATTCATTAATTCTCAACCAATTTGACATAATTACATTGTCAAAATTTTCATGCTTCTTTTAGATCTTATCTCAGGCCTTTTAAGGATAGAGACCACCACCTTACTAGACACCCCCACACTTTTAAGAATTTTCAGGAAGGTTTCGATTTTTCCATAATCCATGTGGTGTCTTTTAATTTTCTTATGAGACATCTTGTTAAGAATATAATTTGTGGTAAATTTTTGTTCCCCCCACAAATTATGAGGTAAACTAGTACATAACCTTCATAATTTCCTTTAAGCTTGTATTTTTTCCATTCAATAACTCTGTTTTGTTTGTATCCCTAGTAGAACACTTTACTCAAGGGATCGTCCAAGTTACAACCAATAATTCATGAATTGAGTAATTCCACCACATAACTATGTCAATTTATCTAGATTTACCATTTCACATTTTATAGTAATCTTGTGATAATGTAGATTTATTATCACAATGTAAAAATATTAGTAGCATTGTTCAAGCCAACTTAGAATTTTTCTCAATTAACTTCCACAATTACTTCGTTTCTTTACCTCTAGTTGCAAATGTCGTAAACTCATACTCTTCATTGTAGAGTGGTGTATCTAGGTCTATCTCTTAGACTTTTAAGAAATTGCAACTTCTTCAAGAGTGTATATTTATACACTAATGAGCTTCGAATTAATTCTCTTATTCGAAATTCCAACAAGTATTATTGTA
This sequence comes from Platanus orientalis, assembly GCA_025762735.1. Lineage (NCBI taxonomy): Eukaryota > Viridiplantae > Streptophyta > Magnoliopsida > Proteales > Platanaceae > Platanus > Platanus orientalis. The sequence continues at coordinate 4,291,795 of JAOXJP010000017.1, forward strand.
ATTTTTTTAAAAAGGACTTTCACTAGATCAATACATAATATCCTTCAAGTATACACATACCTGGTCAACAACTAATGAAAGTTATTAGGTTTATAATGAACCTACCTAAAATCCAATAAAACTTGTTTGATCTTATATAACATGACATACATAACATAAACAGTAATAACATAGTCCACAACAATCATAACTAGTCATTGTGCTTTATCCAATCACCCTACTCAGTGATGGTAACATTTATTCGTTCTCATGCACATACATAAATGTATACAATGCCATGTATATGTTTTTATAAAATGTGATATCAAATAAATAACAATTTTTTTGATATCCGGTGATTTTTTTTATAATTTGCCACCCCTACATTTCACACTTTAAATAAAATATTCAATCTCAGAACATATCTTATATAAAGCATAATTACATAATTTTCTCAAATGCTAAGTCATTCACCATATGAAGGGTTTATCAATCTACTAAATCCACAAGATAATAGAAGTGTTTAATCAATATAAAAACCATTATATTTACAAAATATTCTTTACCTTCATAGGTGTGTCAAACATCTTGGTGTAAGCCTTATTCACACCAGAATGTTTTCTATAGTGGATAAGATCATTATGATCACAAACTCGATGGTTTACGCATTGCAATCACATTCATAGATTAAGTTTATTTCCATGTGAATGTTTTTATTGATTTATTCAATGGATGTAGAATTTTATTCCTCATCAATGAATAATCAAATCTATGAAATACCATTTATTACGAGAGACCACTCACAAAATTGATCATTTTATCTTTTTAATAGAACATATGATAAAAATACAAATTACCACATCTAAAATATAATCAATATAATGGATTTTAAATCCTTGACATCACTTGGATAATGCCCATATGATAGTCACATATGCCAAATATGAAAAATCTTTTAACCTATCATGCATGCTTGCGTTTGGTTTAAGTACCAAAATTGGTAACCCACATATATGTCATGAATTTTAAAAACTATAAAAATAAATAAAGTAACTTATCAGTTTTGAATTTTGATGCAATGAAACTCTTTTCATCTTCATTTGTTGCATCTGAATCACTCCATCTTTTAGTGTCTTTAGATTCTCTATGATTTTGTGTTATCGTCAATACTCAAATGATTTATATGAAAAAAAAAAAAAAAACATTCACATAACACATGAAAATAGAATATAGAAAAAAATAAAAATCTGTATTAAGATTGTTAGGTCTATATTCTAAGTATACACTATTCTGTAAACAAATAATATTTATTTCATATAAATAAAATACTAAAAATAATATGAAAAGAACTACTTACTTGATTGGACAAATTGACAATAAATCAGTACCGAATTGATCAAGGCTAGTGTTTGACACTATGTCCTTAAGACAAATTTCACCCCTTGTAGTGGTGCTTATGAACTCTTCGGGCGTCTACCTCCTAGGATACAATGATCTATACACACAGAAGAAGCACTACAATCTGTGTGCTTAACGAATCAAACTTGTGTCGTACTCTCTCTCTTATAATACAAACACATTATCATGCTCTCTACATGCCTAATTCGGACATCCTCTATAATGCCTAAAGGAATACTATAAATTTTTTAATTCGGAATTGACTTGAATGGTTAACAAAATGAAGGAGGGGCGATTTATTTATAGACTTGTTCATGTCTATTTGGAATAGACATAGGGGCACAACCTTTAGTGTTTGAAAAGACACGAATGCAGAAAGTTGTAATTTAGTAGCCACCTACATGTTCGTACAGAACGAACATGTGTTAAGGGGATGATTTAATAGGCATCTATATGTCTGTACGAAATAAACATGTGTCAATAGGTGTGAGTTAATAGCCACATGTGTGTCTATTCAATTACCAAGGGCATAATTGTAAAATATGTATGAATGGACACACCCCCACAATGGCAAAACTGTAAAGACATGTCCCCCATATGTATAATTGAATCTAGGAGAAAGCAAAAAGAAAAATTAATTATAAAAAATATTATTTTATTTTTTCTTATTAACCCAACCCAACTTGATTTGGTTCGGCGCACGTGTGTGTTAATATAGACCCAGCCCATGTTGGCTAGGTCCTCCCCCATCCACAAAACAGCAGTGCCCCTTGGGGCCCAAACTATGTTCAACATTAGAGTATATGAACACAATGTTTAATGGGCTAATCCATGTAGGACTATTCAAATTCCACACACTTTTACCAGTTTTACCAGTGATCAACTAGGCACTTTTGGAGACAATTTCTCATTCACCCATTATCGGTTTTGAGCATCCAACTATACAATGTTGTTCTCCTCATTAAGGTGAACATAAACCCATGTGGACTCACCTCAAACAACTTGTGGGTCCCACTTTTATTTTGGCTCAAAGATGCTTGCCTAGTCAGATTTTAAATCTAGGCACAAAATATCTGGGTGTTTCAAAACCGTTTCCAACACTCATTTGAATGCTTAAAACCTTGTAATAGAACATATTTTTTACAGATAGGTTTTGGGTTATGACAAAAGATCCACGTAGATTGAAGCTAAAAGGTTGATGGTATAGACTAACGTTTGGATTTGAGTAGTTGTTGTGCTTGTCTTTTAGATTGGAATGTCTGTGGGTCTAGTATGGATTGAAGTTTGCCTAAGGGATAGATAAGCAGAGCTGGTCGTGTGAGTTAAGAGGGGTGCAATTGGTTTTGGTTGCAGTTTACTAGACTGAACAATAGGGTGCAAATTATCTGATTATTATTCATATTCTATCTCTATTCATGTTCGCATAAGGCAATTATGGATGTTCCTAACTACGATTAAAATTGGGATGATGTCAACAAGCTAGTTGTGAGGTAACTTATCCAAGTTTTTCGAGTAAATCGATCAAGTTTTTCATGAGATCGCCCCCATTAACTTATGTATTTACCATAATGCCCTTTAACCCACTATGAAAAACTAGTAAGTAGAAAAAAAACCCTAAAATTACATTACAATCTTATGTTGTCCAAGTTTTTCGACAATCCTTTTGTCATCATTTTTTGTTTGTAGTTTTTTATCACTTATATATATATATATATATATATATATGTATGTATGTATGTATGTATGTATATTTTAATATTGACTAACTCACTACTGGGAACAAGTTACCAAGTAATTCAGATCAATAGAATTCTAAGTCACCAGACCGATCCAAGTTTTTAAACACTGGTTGTACTCTTACATTTTGTGCAAAAGTCACAAAACTCAATTACTCAACAAAGTGGGAAAGAAAAGCCAAAAAATGGAGAAGAAAAACTCAAAACCCTAACCTATTGCATCTGGATCTATCATTTATGTTTTTCTTGGATTTTGTACGAGACTCAACCATTCAATGAAGAGAGAGGGAAAGGAAAGAGAGAAAAGAGGAAATTGAAACCCTAAGCCATCTACTGGGAAGAAGAATGAGAAGAATAGTTGGTATCTTTCATTTAGGTTTCATCCATGTTTATGTATTTTCTTTCATTCATTAATATATTTACCATTTCGGTTTGGAGATTGGTTTGTGCTTGCAACTAAGCCTATTTATCGATATATCTGTATTCGTATCCGATATTTAGCTAAATAAATGATTATGAATACATATCTTATTTTAAATATTTGTTGTGTATTCATATTTGTGTTTGATATTCAGTTAAGTAAACATATTTGAATGCTGACATGCTTATATATGTATTGCATTTCCTCTGTTTACATCCCTACTTAGCAATGAATCGAAATGATGAGGATGGTGGGTTTGAGATTGATGGATGCTTACCTAAGGGTGCTTGAGATAAGTTGCTGGTATTTCGAGGTTGGTAATTCACAAGGAATGGATTTCATAGCAGTTGAGCCGCTAATGCCGAGATGAGGTGGTTGGGGGTCTTTGCTAGTGCACTTTCTGTATGACAAAAGTTCATTAAGAGTTACTAAGATGGAGGGTGGTACATTATAAGTTGGATGGAGGTTGATCCGTTAAAGAATTTGGCCTTTTCACATGAAGTAGGGGATGCCATTGGCTCTTTACCTTTTCAATTTAGAGAGGCAATGGATGGGCATAGATCAAAGCCTTTTGGAATAAGATCATCTGCATTTATGATTGTTGCTTTGACCATGGGTTTATCAAGTTATCTTCTTTATGTGGGGTGACTAAAATAGATTTCTCAAGCATAGTTCTGATTGCATCCATTCCTAAATGTTGAATTGGGTATGCTGGAAAGAATTGCTCGTAACATTAGACCACTTGGGTGGCCTTTCTTAAATAGTTGTCCAAGCCTATTGGGTCCCTTGTTGATATGGTTGCCAAACCAAACCAATAACTTGGGCTTAAGGGTATTGGGCTTGAGATTGATGAGCTTATCGACCATGAACTGAAATGAGTCTAGATCCTCTGCAATAAGTTAACATACATTAATGTGAAACGGTTCTCAAAACATGACACATATACAAAAAAAATTTAAAATCCAATTAAATTTGGGTGGAAGTTTTAAATTTTTGTGTACATGTTACATTGTAGACATTATTGCAACTTAATGTATCTTAACTTATTCTAGAGGATCCTAACTCATTTTTGTTTTATTATAAACGTTTCATCAAGTTTATATGACCAATAATCTTGAATTCGAGAGTTAATGAAATTATTGGAACAAAGTTGATAGACTTTGCAAGAACTATATTTTGAATGCTCTATCGAATGATTTATTTGATGCTTATTGTCATCATGTGTATGATAATGATATATGAGATGTATTATTTAAGAAATATCTCTCTAGATATGAAAGTAGCAAGAAGTATGTTGTAGGACATTTCATGGTTTAAAAAATGGTATATGAGAAACCTATTATGGACTAAGTGCATGAATACTAAAACATTTTGAATGAAAAATTCTATGAGAAGGGATAATGATTGATGATGTTTTCTAAATCGCATCCTTAATTGAAAAAATACACCCTCTTGAAAGGAAATATAAGGGTTCCCTTAAGTGTAAAAGAAGGAGTTTAACTTAGAATACCTAATCATCTCGATTAAGGACAAGAACCAAATGTAAGATGTCACAGAAAAGGCCAATAAATTAGTTTCCAAGGACCATCCTATTGAAGAACATGATGGAAAAAAAATTAAATAAAAGTTTAAACTTTAAGAAAAATTAGTAGAACAATAAAAAACTATGAAAGGGGAATGAATTTTTTATTATGAAAAACTTGGTCCTCGTGAAGTTGTTTATAGGCATTGAAAGAGGAAGAACAAAATTCATGTCAATGCCCAAGTTAACATGACCAAAATAGATGAGATGGTTGCAATCATTGTCTCAAAAGCAAACCTTGTTGAAAATAACAATGAATGGATTGTGGATACTAGGGGTACATTCCATTTATACGAGGACTGAAACATATATTTGCTCCTATGAGAAAATAAGGGATAAAGAGCAAGTGTATATGGTCAACGCTCAAACCTTATTTGTGTTGAAAAAAAAAAGAATTAATCTAAAACTGACTTTTGAAAAGACATTAGTGTTGACTAAAGATCTTCATGTTCTAGATATTAGAAATAATTATATTTTTGGTCTTATTTTGAATAGAGATGGGGTTAAATTTATATTTGAAGTTGATAAACTTATTTTGACTAGAAATGTGTTATTTGTGGGCAAAGGTTACTTGAGTCTCTTGATGTTTGGCATGAAACATTAGGTCACACTAATATTGTATACATAAAAATAATGAAAAATCTTGGCTTAATACCTAAAACCATAAATTTCGAATTTGAAAAATGTGAAATATTATAGAAGCTAATTAGTTTATTGGAAAACCCCATAAATTTGTAGAAAGAGAATAAAATTTTTTAAGTCTCATACATAGTGACCCAGGAAACTTCAAATCAAATCCAATTAAATGAGGAAAATGATATTATATAAACTTAATAGATGATAATTATAGATACACAAAAATATATCTATTAAAACATAAATATGATGCTTTAGAATATTTTATAAAATGTAAAACAAAGGTGAAAAATCAATTAAAAAGAAAAATTAAGAGATTAAGATTAAATAGATTAAGAGAATATGAATCTAAGTCATTTAGTGGATTTTGTAAGAAAAAATATGAAATTATACATAAAACCATGACTCCTTAGTGACCTGAATAAAATGAAAGGAAAATTAGAACCCTTAAAGAAATGATGAATTCTATGTTATGTTAATTAGTTTAGACCCAAACTTGTAAGGGAAGCTATTACATCTGTATATCATATACAAAATAGAATACCACATAAAAAGATTGAACCTTATTAATTATAATTCAATAGAATGTCTAATCTAAAATATTTTAAAGTATAAGGGGTGCTTAACTAAAGTAATATTACCCGAAATAAAATAAAAAATTCTGAATTTAAAAAAAAATATATTCCCAATGAAAAATATAACTACTAAAAGAAAAATAAATAGAAAATAAATTACAAAAAAAAAAAATCTTGTAATGAAAACTTAAATAGAAATTATGCAAATGAAGATGAATTTAAATCAAAATGTAGTAAAAGATAAAAAAAAAAAAAAAAAAAAAACCTTAAAGGCATTAAAAAAAATTACTACACATTCTTAATAGATGAAAATCCTAAAACCTATCAAGAAGCTATAACGTCTCTTGATGAATAATTTTGAACAAAAAAACTACTAATAAAGAAATTGAATCTATAATATAATCACACAAGAAAATTAGTTAATTTACCTAAAGGAACCAAATAGAATACAAATGTGTATTTAAAAAGAAGATAAAACCAAATGGTTCAATTGATAAATTTAAAACTATATTAATAGCTAAAGGCTATAAAGAAAAGAAAGGCCTATATTTCTTTGATACTTATACTATTATGATTAGAATTATTATTATTTGAATCTTAATTGTTATATATCAATTTATAAATTAGTAATACACCAAATGAATGTTAAAACTATTTTTCTAAGTGGATATTCAGAAAGAAAAGTATATAGATCGATTAATTAAATCTCCATATAGCCTTAAACAACTCCACAATAATGATATGAAAATTTTGATAATATCATGATTAATAATTGGTTTATTGTAAATAATTGTAATAAATGTGTTTATAGTAATTTTTTTTAATGGAGTTGGTGTTATTATATGCTTATATGTTGATGATATGATGATATTTGATACTACTTTATATGTTGAATCTACAAAAAAATTTCTAACATCTAAATTTGATATGAAGGATTTAGAAGAAGCTGACATTATTTTATAAATAAATCAAGATAATTAAAACCAATGATGAAATTTGTTTATCTCAACCATATTATGTTGAGAAAATACTAAATAGATTTAAGTAAACTAATTGTAAACCTATTTCTACTTCTTATGATCCTTGTAAACATCTTAAACAAAATAAAAACATTACAGTATCATAAAAAGAATATGCTATGATTATTGATAGCTTGATATATTTAACATATAATAATAGATCTGATATAACTTATGCAGTCAATAAATTTAGTAAGTATATTCACAGACCAAGTAAAAACCATTCAACTATAATCATTAGAATAGAATGTTGAAATATCTAAAAGGAACTTGTCATTTGAGTCTATATTATAATGGATATCGCATTGTCCTTGAAGGGTATAGCGATACTAACTGGGTACCTGAGTTTGATGAATTGAAGTTCACCAGTGAATTTATTTTCACACTTGGATGTAAAGAGGTGTGTTAAAAATCATCTAAACAAATTTGTGTGGCTCTATCTACAATGAAATCAGAATTTATTTCTTTGAAAAGATAAGAGATGATGTTGAATGGGTTCATAATTTGTTGGTAAATGTACCATTGTATCTAAGGCCTATGACATCTATATTAATACATTGTAATAATAAAGTTTTCATAGTTTGAGCTACAAGTAAAATATACAATGAAAAATGCAGACAATGTAATTGGACAACTAATATCTGATGGGATAATTGCCTTAAAATTTGTAAGGTCAAACAAGAACCTAAATAATCTTGCAACTAAACAATTAACAAGAAATTTTATGATAAAAACATTGAAAGAGATAGGGCTTAAGCACATTTAGATGAACACTCATTGATGGAAACCCAACCTACAAACTACTTTACAAAGTAGGTTCAATGGATAATAATAAGTCACTGCATTGAGTTCAAAGGTAACACTATCACTAGTACCCCTTCCCTATGGTATGGATAGTATAAACTGCAACAAAGAAATGGACAAGTTTTATAACTCTAAATAAGTTCTTATCCTTTACAGGTGGTGTGCTATAGTTATAGTGCATATTTGATGAACTCACCTATATGGATATAAAGGTGATGTTACTTCCTTTGAAAATTTGGATTAGCTCTCTAGAGTCTTCATGAGAATCTAGGTGGTGCATAGTATCAAACCGAAAAAAAAAAAAAAAAAACTAAAATGTATTAGAAACTATTGTGTGGTGATATGTACAACTGACTTACGACAAGAAATCTATGTTCAAGTAATTTATTATACCTATTTTCTGTAAGTCTTATTATGTCAATCTTAAAATGTTGATCTTAGTCCAAAAGACACCGTCATTTATATACATTAGTTTTGAATCTCAACTCAGTCACAACTATTTTAAATTTTGAATAGTGCAGAGATTGTTATATTTTTTATATTTTAAGTTATTCGAATTAATTAAATTCTTCTTTAATTTATTTATACATGAGTCATTTGTTTGAGTTTTCAAGTTTCCCTCAAATTATATTTTGTTTGATTTGCTTTTGGTTTTTTAAATATTTTCTTAGTCTCACATTAGAAATGATATAATTATTGTGCTTATATATAATGATTGGACTTTTATGAATAGAGACCCATGAAAAAAGAATGTGTACGTTTGTGGGTTCTTTATTTGCATCATGCATATACGCACCAACTGACATGTACTAAGCGAGACGTGATGAGGTGTGGTGGGTGGTGCCCCATGTTTTTTTTTTCTTATTATTTCTTATATTATTGTGGCTTAAGTTTTGTGATCGTTTTGAGTGAACTTAATTGGAATGTGCCTAACCGACAAGTTCTATATTTATGCTTACAGTCTCATTAGTATTCTTGTATATTTTACTGTAGACGTTTCAGCAAGCTTATATAACCAACAATTATTCTATACTAGAGGCACCTCCTACTGGAAGTGCCATTACTACCTGATGGTGCAGTGAGGGAGCGTGTATTTCCAGCTACCAAAAGCATCCTCTATTTAGCACGTACGCAACACAGACTAATGCATGGAACGCAGAGTGATGTGAAAGGGTGAGTACACTTCCGTAATTAGTGCTTTGGGCATAACCCTAAACTTGATACGGGGTTGAATTGCTCCCTTGGGCAGGTTCTTGAACTGCTGGGAGGTCCAAAGGTTCTACACTTCTACCCTTTGAAAGGCTTATTCTTTTGTTTAGTAGATTGGCATTCTATTTGGAGCCCTTAACTTTACATGGTATTCTATACATAAATCTTTATAGAACAGCTGAAAACTAAGCATTATTTTAAGTTTAAAGCCAAAGATGGATTGTACCGAGTACCAGCCTCTTGCTTCTTTGTAAACAATTGCACTTTATGTACAAGTGTCTAATGGGCCCTAGAGAATGCAAAATCAGTTTTTAGTTCTTTAATTGACAAAGCAATCTCTCTTGATTCTCCTGTTGACAGAGCATCTTTGTTGATTAATGGGGCTATTTCTTTTATAGGTGATCAGGGAATAATACAGAAATCCATGAATTGATAGATTCCAAGAAACAGTTACCTTTCAATAGACACCACATGTTAAAGTGGGAGAAGGAACAAATAGGGTTCATATGCCAAAGCTTAAGAGGTCCCTACCTTAGGCCATATATTTTCTTGTTTATCATGTTTACTCCTACTTTTATGTTTCTCTTTAGGCAAGAGTAGGGTAGAAAATAATGGTCGTATCAATACCTCAATTTTCTTTTACCAAAAAAAAAAAAATCCCTCTATTTTTACCTCAGACAGTGGGTTCAAAATATAAATTTTGTCTAGGATTTGGTGTCCAGGATGGTATCCAGGGCACCAGATGACTTCACATGGAATAAAATGAGCAGGGGTTAGATGAAATTTCAAATTTCCACCCATTTTATTCCAAATGAAGTCACCTTGTGCCCTGGATACCATCATGGACATCAAATCCTGGACAGGAAATCTGCTCCATTTCTAGAAAAGTGAAATAGGCTTTTTCAAAAGGAATAATGAATAAATAATTTTGGGTAAAATATTTGATGAGATGGGTCATATTATCTTAACCAGCATTCACGCCGCTTAGTCTACACTGTCTGGTTGATGGGTGAGAACCTTCTAGATTCTGTTCTAAAGTGAGAACTTATACATCACTCACTAGATTTTTTTTATTTTTGGTAAAATCACTCACTTGATTTAGATTTGATGCTTAATATCCTCCATTTTTGTGGACCAAGCCATATCGATAGATCCTATTGTAAAAGTCAATACTCACGGATCACATCCTATATTTGATTCTAAAATTTCTCCATTTTGTGGCCAAGCCACATCGATTCAATGGTCCGGGTTGACAAGTAGATTGCCTGGATGCGTGGTATCAAAAATGTAAATGGCTAATGTAAGTTGAGGGAAGATAACTTTGGTCTCTCTCTCTCTCTCTCTCTGGTCAATAATCAATATGGAAGTTCATGAAGCGACTCAAAACCCTTGTAAGTTGTAAAGTCTACATCAGATCCCTTTGCCCCTTTAAAGTCTCTCTCCATCTCCGAAATTTGTGGTCACGGTGGTCAATATGGAATATAACGTCACTCAAGAACCCTTATACGGTCTACATCATATATCAGATCCCTTTAAAGTCTCTCCCTCCCTTACATATGTGGTCACAGTGCTCAATATGGAAGGTGAGGCGAAGTCACTCAAAAGCCCTTATAATAAGCTCTCTCTTTCCCTCTCACACAAAATTTGACCAACTCAAGATCACCTGATGTAACTGGTAAACAGAGAATCAGACCTCCATCTCTATAGAGATTCCAGCCTTTAAATAATTCTTGTAGGGGATGGTAGATGGAGACTAACAGATATCCTAATGAGAAACCCACGTCACAGTGCTTCGGATTTTTAATTTCCTCTGTTGGGTTAATGTCTTAAATTCAACCCGAGGGGTAAACCGGTGATGATCCAGATAAAAACCCTAATATGATCCGAAATTTTTTTACCCATCTTCTTAACCTGATTTAGGGGGCCGATCCAACCCACGGAGAATAGGGTTTAGACCGGATTTGGTAAGACAACTTAGAGAATGGCTAAAGTTGGAATGACATCAGGGCTGACACATCAGCACAGAAAAAAAGAAATACACTAGGGGGATATTTTTCACTTTTTGGCATGGATGTTTTGGCCCTGATGTCATTCCAACTTTAGCCACTCTCTAAGTTGTCTGACCCAATCCGTTTCCTTGGGGGTTCTCGATTTTTGTGCAGCCGAACTGTTTCATTTTAATCTCTGTTTTCAATCACGGTGAAATCTCTCTCACTGCCAAATCATTTTAGGAGAAAATAATGTAAACATCAGTCACAAAGTCACACAAAGAAGAAGACGATTCAAATCTAGGTTGTCCGCACAACATAAACCATTAAATCTCTTGGAAAGAGCCAACCAAATCGAGAATCCAAAATAAATAAAGAAAATCAAAAGAGATAGTAAAAGCATTCTCTCTTCTTTAGGGACAAAGCACACATGCAATAATAGCATAAGAACAAACGTTTACGATAAAGCCAAACCCCAGTACCAATCAAGGAGGGAACAAAAATAAATAATGAAAAAGATGAACAATACTTATTGTGGGAAAAGCATTAGTGGCTCGACATCCTTTCATGTCGATCTCAATATTCTTGCAATCTAACAACCTGCAACCACAAACATCATAGCATCTAATAAGAAAAACCAAATTATGTGTTTCATTAAAAAATCAAACTATGTTACTTAGAATGAAACTAACAATGGAAATTTCAAACTGCATGTAATTGCTTTTTCTATATTAAAGCTTTATTCATCTACTATTTTTTTCCAATATGTGTGTGTGTGAGAGAGGGAGGGAGGGAGGGAGGGAGGCTATGTGTGCATACCCATACGATGAGACTACTATTAGGGAAGGATGTGCTATAGTAAAATGAAAATGGAGAAAGCTGAACATGTAACTAAGAGGGAAATTATGCTAGTGTAATAGAATGACTACCACTACAAAAGCTAAGCTTAAAACCCACTGTTATGGAGAAAGCTAAAAAGTAGAGTTTGGATTTGAGGTAGTGTGTACTTAACTTGGATCACAGCGTGCAAGTGTATCCAGGAGGAGGTGTCTTCCCACAAGTAACAAGGAGTTGAAGAGCAAGAGGAACGTAGATGTTGAGGTTGAGGACCTTGAGCTTGAGAGTCGTGCACAAGCACACTGCAGCTTCGAGCTCAATAAGCCCTTGAAGCACAGGGCAGCATTCATTTGCAACTGGGTCTCCAAGGCCAATGTGCACCAACCCGCCGAGAAGATCGACACATGCTCCAAGCTTGAGAGTGTCAATTGGGCATGTTGCCTTTGCCGGAGGTGGCGGACAAGGCTTTCCACTGGGTGGTTTCACAATAGGAGGGTTGGTCACCGGTGGGACAGTTATAGGTGGGTTCACTATGGGAGGGATTGTAATTGGTGGTATTACAATCGGGGGGACGGTCACTGGAGGAATGGTTATGGGTGGTTTAACGATCGGAGGGATGGAGATCGGGGGCTTAATGACCGGAGGCTTTACTTTGGGCTTATTGTGCTTGGGGGGCTTGGGGCAGTAGCCACAACCAAGGATGTGAGTAGCTGAGGATATGAAGAGGATGCAAATTAGAAGGAGAGCTGAGATCTTAGAGGAGTCCATGGTTATGGACTCTTCCCTAAGTGTATCTCTACTTAGCTGAAATAAGAAGAGTGGAAATTGGTCCTGTGGAATTGAAGTAGAGTAAGGGTGGGTCCTTTATAGAGAGTGAAGAGTGTAAAAACGAACCAATCACGTGAACATAAGGAGGCTTAAATGCAAAAGCCAAATCTTGCTAGTTGGCAAAGACTTCTTCTAATGCATGAACCCATCCCCACTTCTATTATTATTGTTCAAATGTTATAATTATATGTAGAGAAAGATGAAAACCCAATGGGAGAATAAGGACCTTTTTTTTTTGTTCTCTCTCTCTCTCTCTCTCTCTCTCTCTCTCTATTTTTTCCTTCTTTTCTAGGTCTTAAATAAAGCAATTAACCGTCTCACCTTAAACCCAAAAGTTGTAGGAGAAGTTAGAGTTAATATACTTAATATATTTCAACACTCCTCCTCAGGAAGGATACTCTTGGACAATGAGCACGGGGGAGCTAGGTGCGAGTCCTAAGAAGGTATATACATGTGTACAAAGACCTTGGGAGAATAATTGCGT
>JAOXJP010000017.1:4314294-4327363 GCA_025762735.1 Platanus orientalis
ATCCATTGGGTGATTAAAAGCTTTCACACAACAATGATGTTACAAATGGTGTAGGGTTTGGTTGGGAGAAAAATAGAGGGAACGAGTGTTTTCGTTCCAGCTTTTAACAATCAAACGATTTAAAGGAAGAGGGAGGGGGTGGGGGGAGCAATTTGATGTTTTGAGTTTTTTGTTAACAAGGGTAAATAGGTCATTTCATAAAGGGGTATGAGATGGAATTTTGAAAAGTCTTAAAATGGGGGTGTGGTGATCAATTTTGGGAGTGCCAATAGCCCTTCCCCAAGGGTTATCGCTCGTCGGAGTGGTGCTTCCCTCCTCTCTTATCGACGTTGGACTTTCCCCCTTCTTTCCAAATAATTACTGTTTTACAACAACAACAATTTAAAGGACCTACCCTAACGCGTTCCCTGTCCTAGGACGTCCTGCGCGTTGAGTGTTCGAGTCACAGACACAACAACATATGGATAGGGGATCGTGGCCCTCCTAAAGTGCCCCTAGCCTATCACTGCATGTTGGGGACACATCACTTTGAAAAGTGATTTAAACTTTTTGGGGAGGGTGTAAATCATTTATTGACGTGATGTGTCCCTCTTATAGGCAGGGGATAGGTTAGGGACACCTTTGGAGGAAGCACCAAATCATGGGGTGACCTGGCTAAGATTTGGTAAAACCTCTTAAAACGCCAAAGGCCCTGGCCTGCATCAAGGGTGGACACATTAGTGCCAGAAAGTGATTTACACTTTTTAGGGGATGATTATCACTTTTTGACATTGATGTCCCCGCCCCAAATGCAGGACAGACATTAGGCATTTTTTAAGGGGTTGCACCGGCAATTAGAGGTCGGCGTGAGTGTCGTTGAGACGTCGGCTATGAACAATGGGAGAGTGTGATGCCAAATGTATGGCACTAGACTTCTTGGAGAAGATGGATAGAGCAAAGCCACGGGCTTTAGGATCTTCTAATTTAATTGCTTTTATTAGTTTATTTATTTCAATCTTTTATTATTATATGACTCAAGAGTAACAAGCTCCATTCATTAGGATGTTTAATTAGAATTAAATATAATTTAGAATACCTAAAACTAAGGAGTTGCAATCTTTGAAATCATGTATAAAAAATAGGCTATTGTGAAAAGGGCGTTTTCTTTGTAAACTGATTATTAGTCAATATTTGAAGAAATATAAAATTTGCATTACCCTTTTTTATGAAATGTTTTTGTTGGTTAAGCAAATCCCTGTAAAATGTTGGTTTTTCCCTTAATTTGTTCTTTCTTTTTTTTTTTGAATTTTTTTTCTTCTCCAGAATCGGAGTGTTTTACTGTAGCTTGCGTCAGGTAGTACCAAAGTCGAGAAAGTGCAGTATTCTTTGTTTGTTTTTATTTTTTAAATTCCATGGCCCCAAGGATGAGAGAATGTGAAAGAGGATTGACCATATCAAATTCGTAGACTTCTAATTCGTAAGAGGAAATTGCACAATTAAGGAGACAAAGTGGTAGCCCTTACCTTGCGCTTAGCGCAACTAGAAGCATCCAAGGAGGAGGAGGTCTTCGAAAACCCTTTTCATGCACGTGTTCCTCACAAAGAGCTGATTGAAAGGGATGATCGTCATTGGGATGACAGACGTTGGGAATCTGGAATTGAATTAATTGAAGTTTCTAAATTTTTTAGGAGCCTATAAGCTGAAGAATATGGTGGTTGGTTGGAAACAAATTCAAAGATGTCCCCGGTGATAAAAAATGGAACATGATTGCCTTGAAACTGAAGGGTCATGCATCATCGTGGTGGGAGCAATTGCAGCTCATACGCTTGAGACAAGGAAAATCGAAGCTTAACGATTGAGAAAAATTAAGAAAAGGTTTCATGGTAATTTTCTTTCCATTTAATTATACATAAACCATGTACCAGTGACTTCAAAATCTTCGTCAATAAATTAGGTCAGTTAATAATTATACTAACAAATTTTATCAATTAATTTATAGAGTTGATTTTCTTGGGAAAATGAAGATCAAAAGTTGCACACTATATTAGTGGATTAAGGCAATCCATACAAGATGTGCTTAACATACATATAATATGAACTATTTCTGAGGCATTCCAAATGGCATTGATAGTTGAAAAAACAACAAAATCGAAGTTTTGCTAGGGCTGGTCGGACTGTACCTCATACTACTATAACTTCAAATGGCTTTAATCATGATCGTACGACACTAGTAGGAGTCCAGCATGATGGACGTGTTGCTATCCCTAATTGTGCCAACCCCACTACAAATAAAGAACATGTGCAGAATAGTTGGGTAGCAATCCATTGTTACAAATGTGGAGAAGCAAGCCATCGTTCTATTGAGTGTAGAAAAAATTACGACAAATAAAGTAAACAGCTCTTAATTAAAGAAGATAAAAATGATAATGAAGATGAAGAACAAGAACCCATAATGGAAGATGAAGAGGCACTTTTAGAAGCTGATCTGAGTATTTCACTTGTTATAAGAAAAAACCTTCTCTCACCAAAGAAATAAATACAAGAGGATTAGCTAAAGAAAAATATTTTTCATACCTCATGCACTATTGGAGGCAAAGTTTGAAAGTGATTATTGACAATGGCAGCTATGAAAACATCATTCTCATTAGAGATCATAAAAAAACTACAACTCAAAGTAGAAAAATCATCCCTAACCATATAAGCTTGCTTGGTTTTAAAAGAGCAATAAGGTAGCAGTTAATAAATAAGACTTAGTTTCCAATTTTATATGCAACTATTATTTTGAGAAAATTATGTGTAATGTTGTTATGGGAATGAACACATGTCATATGTTACTTGGGAGGCCTTGGAAGTATGATAGAAAAGTGGTGAATGATGGGTTTAAAAACACAGGCTCTGTGGAAGGATAATACAAAAATTATTTTAGTCCATTCTAAGGAAGATGTTGCACTTAAGTCTAAGCAAGGGAAAATTGGCAATTTTCTTTCTATGGAAAATTTTGGAGAAGAACTGGAAGAAAGCAAATTGTGTGTTGCTTTGGTGACTCAGGGTGAGTCAAGTGTTGTGGTCGATTCTGCCAAAGAAAATGATGTGGATGAGAAGATGTTTTAGCATTTGTCCCTATGGAGATTATTTAACGCCTTCTCAAATAATTTGATGATGTTATGTCTTACTTGCAATGAGGGATATCCAACATCATATTGATTTAGTCACATGATCTAGTCTACCTAATAAGGCATATTACGGAAAAATAATCCTAAAGAGCATGAGGAGTTTTGTAGACAAGTCACTGACGTATTAAACAATGGCTATGTTAGAGAAAGAATGGGTCATTGTGTTGTACCTACTTTACTTGTGCCAAAGAAAGATGGAAATTGGAGGATGTGTGTAGATAGCAAGATCATTAATAAAATCATAATAAAACACATATTTCCTATCCCAAGTCTCGACGACATGTTAGACCAGTTGGCTAGATCTAATGTGTTCTCAAAGATTGATTTAAGGAATTGTTATCATCACATATGAATCAAACATGTGGATGAATGGAAAACTTATTTCAAGACCTACTAGGGGTTCTATGAATGGTTGGTAGTGACTTTTGGCTTATCCAATGCACCTTATACCTTTATAGGGGTCATGAGTCATGTATTAACATTTGGTGTACGCCACTTCAGTTAGTTTGCATTTGTAACATCTTCGAGATGTGCTGAATACTCTTCACCAAGAGAAGTTATTCATCATGTTGGAAAAAATTCCTTTTTCCACACTTTGACTGGACTTGGGTGACTCGGGTAGCCATAATAGGTTCGGTACATGTCTCAACAAAGAAAACTTTTCATGGACCTCGAGAGGAAGAAATGAAAATTCAAACTTTATTGATATAACAATTGATAGCACATTGCAAACATCTTGCTCAATTCAACTGAGACACTTCTCTTTCTATAATTGTCCTACTTGATATCGAACAAATTAGTGACAAAAACCAATCTTCTAAGATAGATATCCTACTCCTAAGAATAAAATTTGATGATGATGTTGAGGATATTTTATTCTTCTCTTTCTCCCCTATCTATAGTGAGCCATCGGTTATAATATCTTCTTCACATCGCAGGGTGGTTATTTTTTACTTCTCACTCTTTCTCGTCGCCACAACCACCTTCTTCATCTTTTGTCATGGAGGCGAATGCCTGTCGTGGGGTGCATAGTGGCCCTGCTTTGCTTGCTTCACGTAAGTGATGACCCACGTTCCTTGCATGTTAGATATCATGATACGTGTCTTGACAAAACTAGTTCTCATGCTCCACATCTTTATTAAATGTCATGTGTCTCCATTTTGTGGATGAGTTCCAAGTTAAACAAAACCCACGCGTCATTCATCTATAAGCAGATTTTCAGGATGGTGCCAACAAATGCCCCTTACATGTGTCTAGTTTAGATCTTAACTAGACACGTGTGACTTTCTTCTAGTGATTTAGGTTTATCCATCTATACCCTATTAATTATTTTTAGGGACTCATGTTTAATGATGTAACTGATTTGATTAGGTTACCCTAATTGGCGCCTCTTCTAGGATGAAATATTCTCTATCGCTAACTGTTACTAGGATTCGCCCAACTCCCAATGATTTCATGCAGAACGGATGATGGTTTTTATGTGTGAAACCGAATTGTCTTCATCATTTTGTGGTAACCCTTACCTCTATTGGTCTTTAAATACTGACTTCGAGCATCACCTTATTCTCATTCCTCTCTGTCATGATCGCACATCATCCTCTCTGCAATCATACCGACAAGCCTCAATACTCGGATGGTTTCAAACTTTGTTAAATGGGGTAACTCCCCCTTCTGTCTTATAACTGGTACCCAGATTCTCTTGCTCATGAGAATGTTTGATTTTTACCTCTTACGCCATGTCCCCAGTTCAGACCACCACCCCACAACTGAAGAATGGTAATTTCATCTTAGATATCCTTATTTCAAGGAGTTAGAGGGTTACATGAATCCACTAGATAATCCCGGAATACTTTTCATGTTGTGGAGGAGTGCTTTATAGATAGAGAGGTTGCGTCATCCTCAACTTTGGAGATGGAATCCCCCTCTACCCGCCGCTTACTTTCCTATGCATGCAACGGTTTTGAAAAATGACATGCATCGGGAAAGACACATTGACTTGAACCCCTCCCTTACTCCTTTAATTCCAAATTGTCATTCAAGGTGACTCCCGAGGTGACCTCCAAAGGGATGAAATATGCCCCCTATCTAGGTTTCCCGGGTTTACGGTGGCAAACAGGGTTAATAGTTACTGTTGAAGCATGTCTTCTACCCCCGTTCATCACCAACCTCTATGCCTTGCATTGAATATTATTATGCCATTTTTTTTGTTTTTAAGAAACGATGTATGGTCTCAACATGAGCCTTTGTATTTCCATCGTTTCATTGATTTAGGACATTTTTGTCCTTAGACATTATTTATCTCGATAGGAGTCTTTATAACTTTTGACTTATATATATAATGAAACTTTATTGGGACATTTTTACCCTTAAGACATTGTTTGCCTTGATATAAGTCTTTGCGTTGGACTCTTATTTGTTATATGACATTTTTGTTCTTATAAGAGCTTTCATATTCGGCTCATATCATTTGTTGTAAGACATTTTTGTCCTTTAATATTTTTTCACGTCAATATGGATGTTTACGTTGTTTCAAATATTTACCATCGACTCCTTGGTGTGTATAAGGCGATGGACATTTTCATCGAAGACTTTGTTGATTTACCATGTCATTTCCCGAACAAATGGCCATCTCACTGTACTTAGATTTTTTACTACCAAAGGTAATGTTGTTCTCCAGATCATGTCGTTGAGCCCATTCATTGTTAGAATGTGACCGTCAACATGGCTCGAGTTATTCCAATGATCCATTTTGGATTCCCAAGGTGACATGCTATGGGCATTTTCCTAGGACCTTGTTGTTGTTAAGATTTCAAAAGACGAACTCCTTCTAGCACATGGATTCTCTAATTTGATTACCTTTTTTATGGTTATGGTGGATATATTGTCATGCCAACAATATAAGTCCTTTTTTTGCTTTCTAGGCTCTTGAAAACCTCTGATGTTGAGCTTCTCCTTTGTGACAACTTTCGTGTTGTCTTTCCTTCTTTGTATCCTCAACAATGGACTTAATTCTTGTCGACTTTTGATAAACCGACTTTGTCCATCTTTGTCTGCCTCGACACCTTACTCTTAGATCACTCGAATCATGCTCAATGATCCTGCCAATGCAAGGCGAGATTGCTCGATCATCCTATGTCAAGTCACTAGAAACCACATTGACACTAACTAGCTTTGAGATTGTAGTAATCGGTCTCAACTGGGTAACTAACCGTCTTTTGTGCTTGATCGTTGTGTTGCAACCTTTGCCAGTTACCT
This sequence comes from Platanus orientalis, assembly GCA_025762735.1. NCBI lineage: Eukaryota > Viridiplantae > Streptophyta > Magnoliopsida > Proteales > Platanaceae > Platanus > Platanus orientalis. The sequence continues at coordinate 4,320,702 of JAOXJP010000017.1, forward strand.
CATCAATCATAATCGTATTTATATTTACTCTTATTGGGGCTATGTTGGTTTCACCTTCTCATGCTTGGTGAGTCATTCGACATACCAGTTCGCCTTCTTTACTGACTTTCTCTTTTGATACATTTTCGATCGCAATTAAATTGGTATTGACTAACCCATCAAAAAGTTTATTTTTATTTTTTGTTATGAGACGTCGACTGACTAATATGCTCAATCATTGGTTTCTTGATGCTGCAAGGGCCAGTGTCGAATTTGGTGGCATTATGTTTCTTAGGGGACTGGACTTATCCCTGTTTACCAACTCGCCACACAGCCCCTTATCTGCTTACCTCGAGGTTTGTTTATCACATGTCTTGTGTGATTGTCTTTTCACCTTGCTCTTACAACTTTGACCATATGCCGGCCTAGTGCTTCAACTATTGCTCAATCGGTTTGAATGCTCAGGTTCTCTCCCTGCGTGGTCTCGATGTGGTAAACTTTGCTCGTATAGAGGGTGCTTGTATTTTTTGCTTAAGTCATCACACAGATGGCAGTAAGAGCTATATTGATTCAGGGGATTTCCTTAGGGTATATAACTCGAACTCTTCAACAACTGAGCTTCTTGTTGAAGGTATCCTATACTGTTGAAATCTTTATCACCCATTGAGGGGCTTCTTGGGCATCCTCCAGAATATAGGTGCCTCTCGAACCTCCCTCGGTGTGGTAGACTTAGGACTTATCTGAGCTGGTATTGGCCTTGAAGAGGTTGTTATTCATGGCTAACTAACTCCTGAGGACCCTCCCCATATGGGCCTCACATTAGGATCTCGACTCACTGATTATCAAGATGAACCATTACTTGACCTTACCCCCCAAGTCCCCTCGGGGTTCTTGGTATAAAGCCATCGAATTCTCTTTCCTATAGTCATCCTCTAGTGCTAGGCCCTGAAGTTTCTTTTGACCTACCCTTATTTGAGCATTAGTTAAAAGGTTGTAGCAATCACCTTGGCAGCCTATTGAATGCATCGAGTCCATCGTCATGTTCTCGAGGCTTCTCATACCATGTGTTCCCATGAAAGGAATCACTTATATTCTCCAAGGTGTTAAGTCTTTCTTTCCCTTGAAGTTATCTTCCATTGTGGTCCCCAATCTCTGTGTTGAAAAAAATTCATTCTTCTACACTTTAACCCAGGCTTGGGTGACCCGAGTAACCAGACAGGTTCAATACATGCCTCAACAAAGAGGACTTTTCACGAACCTCAAGGGGAAGAGATGAAAAATCAGACTTTGTTGATATAACAATTGATAGCACAGTACAAACGTCTTACTCAATTCAAGGGAGACATTTTTCTTTATAGAGTTGTCCTACTTGATATCGAATAAGTTAGTGATAGAAACCAAGGAATGAACCAGGTCTAATCCTCTTAAACCGAATTAGAAACTACTTTACGTTACTTATACTCTTAAGATAGATATACTCCTACTCCTAAGATGGAATAAAATTTGATATGATGGTGTTGAGGATATTTTCTTCTTCTCTTTCTTGCCTATTTATAGTGAGCCATTGGTTGTAGTGTCTTCTTCACGTCACAAGGTTGTTATTTTTCACTCCCCATTCTTTCTCATCACCACAACCACCTTCTTCATCCTTTGTCATGGTAGCGAATGCCTGTCATGGGGTGCATAGTGGCTCTACTTCGCTTGCTTCACGTAAGTGATGGCCCACATTCATTGCATGTTGGATATCACAACATGTGTCTCGACAAAACCAGTTCTCCTGCTCTGCATCTTTGTTGGAAGCATGCCATGTGTCTCCATTTTGTGGAAGGGTTCCAAGTTAAACAAAACACACACGTCATCCATCTATAAACAGATTTTCAAGATGGTGCCAACAATCACTATGAAGAAGTGTTCATTATTGACTGTCTGAGTTATCTTTTTGGGGTATGAGATATCTATTTGATGGTGTTAGGGATGATCAAAGTAAGGTTAAGACTATTATTAATTAGCCAAGACCCACTTCTATTCATGATGTCATTAGTTTCCATGTATTAACATCTTTGTTTGAGAAACTTGTAAATAAACTTGGTTGGAAAGAATGTAAAATCATGGGTCAAATCTTAACTCAAGCTAAATTTGCATCAATAGGTCCAATAACAAACTACAAGTTTGAGTCCGTTTAAGATAGTTTATGGGAGATATCCGAATGGTGTTTTAGATATAATACATATTCCTAATATGGGGAAGATTAGTTGCAAGGCGGAAGGCTTAGTGAAGAATATTCAGACTTAGCATGAATAAGTGAGGAAGCAAATTGAAACTAGTAATTCTAAGTACAAGTCTGCAATTGACAAACACAAGAAGTTAGTAGTGTTTGATGCGAGGGTCTATGTTTGGGTTGTATTCACCAAAGACCGTTATTTGGCTCATGCTTACAACAAACTTAGTGCAGGGAAAACTGGGCCATGTGAATTTATTGAGAAGATAAATGATAATGCCTACCGACTTAAACTATGTTGTCATTTGTCAACTTCCGATATGCTTAATGTCAAGCACATTCCGTCGTATCATGATGATTCTGAAGATGAATAGGAATTGAACTCAAGGATAAGTTTTCACCCTACATGTGACACTAGACTCCTTGGAGAAGATGGATAAAGGGAAGCCACGTTCTCTTTAAGGTTTTATAATTTATTTGTGTTAATTAATTAATTAATTAATTGCAGTTTTTAATTGTCATAGGACTATAGAGTAACAAGCTACATTCATTGGGATGTTTAATTAAAATTAGAGATAATTTAGAATATCTAAAAATAAGGAGTTGCCTTCTTTGGAATCATGTAGGAAACATAGGCTAGAGTAAAAGGGGGAACTCATTTGTTAACTACAATTAGAAATGAAGTCATCTTAGGTTTTTCTATAAAATGAAATGACTTACGTTATTAAGCACAAATCGGTGCAAATTTGAATAAGTTCATTACAAAGCATCCCATTCTGACTGCAAAAGCCTTGGGAAACTCAAATGAAATTATTACATTACAAGTGGCTACCAAACGCAGCCTTTGTAAATTAATTATTATCCAATATTGGAAGAAATAGAAAATTTGCAAAGCCCTTGATTCTGAACGTCTTGGCTGCTTGAGCAAATCCCTGCAAAATATTAGTTTTTCCCTTCCTTTGTTATGTTTTTTTCTTCTATGGAATCAGGGTGTTTTGCCGCAGCCCGTGTTAAAGTGTTATTTTTATAACGGTTTAAAAGACCTAGCCTCACGCGTTCCGTCAAACCGTAACAAACTGTTATTTTGTTTTGATCCCTATATTTTAATCGATTTTCAACCCAACCCCCAGCAGTTTTTCCCACTTTCCCCAAAATCTAAACTTTTCCAAGATATTTATAAATTAAAACCAAGATACGGGGGGCTTTTCTGGAATTCAGAAAAGTGGTGCTAATCGTCTCCTCTCCTCGTTTATCCGCTGGAATCCACAAACACCAAAAAAAAAAAAAAAAACCGACCAACTAACCAACTAAAAGAGCCGGGGCGTGTGGTATTCGTTGGTTCGAATTCCACCCTCACTAATGGCTTGGAGTCTGCTCGCTCCCTCTCTCAAGCTTCCAAGCTCAACAATGGCGGACAACGCCATGAGGAAGCAGAACAAGGATTTGAGAAGGAGAAGGTTAACAATCATGGCTTCAGAGAACAAAAACGACGGCCGGAGTGGAGAAGACGATAAGCCTGCCTTCAATCCTTTCGGTTTCGTCACCGATAATCCGTCCAGCCGATCAGCTATTCAGCTTCCTGAGAACCCTGCCGAGGACGGGAATGTCGGTCAGATGCTCTATGTAAGCTAATTCACTGTTGAATTTACAGAGATTATGAAGTTTCTTTTGATTCTCTGTATGTTTCGTTTAGTTCGGAATTGTTGTCTTTTTAGGTTTTGGTAGGGTTTGTTGATTGTGCTAGTAGTTACTAGTCTTCAACTAATGGTTGTGAATGGAAATTTGCTTCGAGGCATTTTTATCAGATTAACAAAACCCCAGAAATGTAAGACTTCACGTCTGTTTTGGGAAATGAAGAGATTTCTAGATAAATTTTCGGTCTCTTAACCTGTGTTGTGTTGAAGATTGTGACAACTGACCATAACATCAATGTATAACAATCTGTGCACCTTAAAGAGGAATGTGCTGCACCAATTCAAATTCTTGCAGATTGGTGTTCTGTTTCAATTGGAAAATTTTCAAAATTAATGTCCCTTGCAGTCTTTGAGATTTCCTGGTTCATTTGACTTTTTCTTTCTTAAATGTTGCCAATTTTGTCATGAATTTTCCTTTTTACTAACAATTTTACTGAAACACTTCATTGTTGAAGAGATTAGTTCATTATTTACTCGATCAAATTTACATTCAACATTGGAATGGGGTAAGTTATTGGTCTACTGATTATCATATAAGCTTCTGTGTACATCTAATGTGGTAACCTATGAAGGTATATGATGATTTTGAAGATTAAATTGATTATCTTCTAATTTGTTGGGGCAAAAAAAGTCATGATTCAAACAAATCTACTTACATCTACCAACTCTGGGGTTCCAAATGGGATGAGTTGGTTACCAAGACACAAATCTCGAAAGTCCATTGCCAGCGTGATACCAATTATCAGACTGCTACCTCTTAGAAATAACTTTCTTTATATGCTGTTTGGTTCACCTAAATTCATCTTGGAGTAATAATATTGGAAGTACAAATCACTTTCCAACCAGGAAAATGTCATAATCTTATTTCTTCTGATGTTATAATCTTGTGGGCAATATACAGTTTGTTTATTAGTCTATTACACATATCAATTTTCTTTACATTTAGTGTATCAAGCTATCAAACATGCACACTGTAGCTCTCCGTGTTATGTTTATTCCATGTTCTATGTTAATTCTAATTGCAGATGGAACTTCGAAATTGAATTGATATTTGTGATTCATGTATGATCAACAGTTTGAATTCATTAGGGGAGAAAAGCTGTTATACTTACCAATCACCAAGATCGTGCATTTCAGTTCATATTTAGAGCACTGATGTATTTTAGCTGGTTTGTTGGAGTCCCTCTACTATGAGTTTCTCTTTTCATTGATAGCTATTTAGTATTTTGTTGTTGGGAATATAAGTCCGAGTATTCAGTGTAATGATTCTGATACTCAGTTTTAGTTTCATTCCAGATCACAACAAGTATTGCTATACTTTACATAGTTTCATTTTTCAAATGCAGAGGATAGAAGACAAGGGGAAGGATTATGGTTCTTACATAAAATCTGGGAAGTTCAGATGGTTTGTGAGAGAAACAGGTGGAGATTATATTCTGTAACATTTGATTTCTTCTTCTTCTTCTTTTTTCTCAAAACAAAATGATGATAAATGAAGTTTGGCTCTGCAGGATCTTCTGAGAGCCGGCGTGGCACTATCGTTTTCATACATGGGGCCCCAACACAATCTTATAGCTATCGAGTTGTTATGGCTCAGGTTTTGTACATCATATGATAGCTCTATTTAACATAACACTTAAATATTGAACCCAGCCAAAGATATAATAACGTATTGTAATCTATTTTCGCTTTCCATTCATGTAACTTTTTCTTCACTGTTAATTTCATTAAAGAAAGACATCAATACTTTCATATATTTCCTCAATGGTATAGCTAAGTGCAAGGAAGGATATGTGAAATATTATGACTCTTTGGTCTAGCTACTTTCAGTCACGACCTGTTAAAATATCACTGTACTCTTACTAGCAGACCTGCCAGGATATTTGAATCTACTCTCTTATCTTGTGAATCATCCTACTCTCACTTAGACTCTGTCTCATACTGATAACATTTAAGAAAAACTAAGTATTCTTAAGCCATTCGCATTCCCTATAATATTATTCTTAAATTACATTCCCCTAAACCATCCATATCCCCCACCATATTGTTTTGCTCTTTAATTGTGTAGCACTTTTTTGTGTTTTCAATTGATGATTTCAATCAAGCATCATCAGTGGTCAAAATTGCAAATGCATCTCCAATTGTGTCAACCGCACTTTGAACTAAAAACTGGTTACCATGATGTTTCACCATTCTAAGGTCATATCATCCGTTAAATGATAAGCACTCATGTCTTTCACACTACTTCAACCCAAAATATTTTGGAATTCTCCTTGTCCAACTTGCATCATATCACTTCTGTTCACTGATGGAACGTGTTAGGCTAGGCCTTTTAAACCCTTGGGATCGCAACAGAGGCCGAGACACAAGCCAGTGGCTAAGTTAAATAAATGGATATGTACACTTATAGTTATTCTCTTTACTTTACTGATATCTTGTGCATTGGGATTTCTTGAATCATGATATCTGTGACTGGTACATAATTTTGTTTTAGTTACATGGTCTGTCAAACACTCAAACAACATGAGAATATTCCATTAGCTTTCTCATTGAGTCAGTGGAATAAAGAAGCATTTTAGTGCTTTCATCTCTCATACTCTCCCTGTAGCACATCATTTGTAACAAAAACATTTTATTAAATTTTTACTTACTTGAGAATTCCTGTTGTTTTTTTCTTTGATTTTGTGTATTGTTTGGTCTAGGACCATCATTTTTGGGTTCCTAGAGGAGAACCAATAATTTTTTTATTGAACTCATTTATAGATTATTCC
>JAOXJP010000017.1:4328492-4348377 GCA_025762735.1 Platanus orientalis
GCATACGTCACTAGGTAATGATCTTATTAAACCAATTATATGGTTGTTTTGCTTATGTAATATTAGTGCTTATTCTATCATTTTCTGAAGTTTCATTTAAGAAATCCATTGTTGTTATAATGTTTCATTAGTTTCCAGCAACTTTAAAATGTCTCCTTGGACGTCCATGAATTAATTCAACTTCCATGGCGACCGAAGTTTGTACAGAAACCAAAGTCTTAAACTATGTGCCCAATGTTTTAATGCATTACACAGTTGAGACCATGTCCAATGCAAGGACATTACTAGCCTTGGTTCTGTTGTTTCCTCTAGTTTTCCTTAACACCTTATTTCATTAAATTGGAAACCTTTCTAAGTTTGGGACCAACTCACTTTTATTTTTCGTTATTTTCCCCCTACCATCAATGACTTAGTATCATCTATCCAATGTGAGTGCTGCAATTTGCATTACTAAGGTGGAAAGGAGCAGATGGTTGAACTTAGATACAACCTATTGGACACTAATTGATTCCAGTTTATGAGCCCCCGTCCAGCAGGGATTGGTGATAAAGCTGCAGGTGTTGATTTTTCTTATGGACCATTTTGTAACATCTCTTCCTGTTATTGTCGGTGTCCTCTTTAGTCTCCCCTGGCATTAATGTTCATGACTATGCCGAATCATATAATTTTGGGTATAGTTGGTGAGTTTTACATTAAACATTCGTGTGATGTCATTATAAATTAATCAAGTTTGGTATCTATGACATATGAATGAATGGTTTATAGGATTCATCAGGAGTGGGGAGTTGAATAAAAATGTTATTGTCTTTATCTATCTTTTCCCTTGCAACATTTTAAGAATTTTGATAAGAAGAGACCCTTATCTTGATTAAATAATGGGCAATACGGTACTGAGTATTAAGCATGGATTCGTACTTCCTCTGCTATGAATTTATTCTATTTCTTGGGATGTTTGATTTCTAATGAACTTGTCTTCTTTCCAGAATTCCATTTTTGGGTGAATTTACATGCCAGAATGCTGTTATGGCTGAGCGCTTTATTGAAGCTGGTAGTCCGTATGTATCCACAATTACATCTCCTTTTCAGATGTTGTAGCTTTTATGAAATCTTCAAAATTGGCGATGTAACATTCTTCCCTGTATTGGTGCTTTATTTTCTGTTTTAACCGGAGGTTTTATTGCAAATTAGCCCGATGAATGAACAAAAGAAAATATCATGTTAAAGGAGGATGCTTTTTTAAAAATAAATCATCATGAAGTTTATTCATTAATGGAAAAAAAGTAAACACTTATAAGAATTTGGATAAGAGATTATTTGGTAACTACCTAAAAAATGTACATTACTAAGCTCCTAATGTGCTGTATGGCTGGTTCTGGCTTCAGCAGCTCCCTAAACATTACTAATTGTAATAACTTGTGCACGTCAGAGTGCTAAAACATCATTATGCATAAAATGTTGTAGTGCCTTCTTCTTTTTCTTTTTCATCTTTTTTGTGATGACCTTGTATTTCTCTATTTTCCTTTTCGTTTTTCTTGTTTTTGTTGTTCTTTTCTGTTGAAGATTTTCTTTGTTGTTTTTTTTTTTTGTAAAAGAAGTTTATTAAAAGACCTAGAGTCTTTTCTTCTGTACTTAAAATGGATATTACAATAATGCAGGAAAGAAGCAATGAAGCAACAAAAAAAATTCACGATACAGAAGCCAAGTAGGGTGTAACAGTCTGTATAACAATCCTGTGGTTTCAAGTTCAAAACATTAATTACTGTAAAGGTACTTCTAGATGTACCAAATTACATGTAGCAGATGTTGAAGTTGAGAATAGCCTATTAAAAAGTCAAAAAAAGCTCCACTAGTGATGTACCAAAATACATGAATGTTTCATCAATTTAGAAGGGTCCATGTAACACTGCTACCAAAAAAATGAGAAATCATGCCAATAGGTATAAATATGAAAGCTTAGTAACAAAAATTTTAAAAAGAGAAAATTAGGCAATAAAAATTGTCACCATTTAACTTGATAGTCAAACATAATAATGCATGCTATTACAAAAAAAAGTTGATAATGCTGTTTCTTCCCAGCTTAATCTTTTTCAAGAAACATCTTATTTGCAATTAGTGAGATTGAGTTATAATTGTGCATATCAATAATTACTATTATTTATTTTCCTTTTAAATTTTTCCGAAGTTCAATATTAATTAATTTTTGTCACCTATGCAATGATCATTCTTGTTAGGAACATAAAGATAAAATATGATAAGATTCTTTAGATAAATCAAGAGAATTCTAATTTTACATATTAAGCTGTGATCCACACAATACATCATGATACATTGTGAATTATATCATAGCAAGTAAATTTTTTTTCTTTATATTGTGCTTCTCTTACCAAGCATCTATCTTGACAGCTATGTCTTGAAGTTGGAAAAAGCTGATGTGTATCGCTTACCATATTTAGCAAGCAGTGGACCTGGATTTGGTTTGTATTTTGTTCTGTTCTCTAAATCAATATCCTTTACATTTCGAATTTCATGGTTTAGCAACATAAGATAAGGAAATGCAGGAAAAAAAAAATCATTGTTTTAAAAGGTAAGGCTTATGCCTTGAAACTCACTTCAAGGCAAGGAACAAGGAAAACTCTTCAAGTCTTAAAGCTCACACCTCAAATGTGAGGGATGTGACCCACTTGCCTTATGCCGTGAAATGTTGGGGGCCTTACTTATGCTTCATAAATTGTTAAAAAATTATTTCTTTAATTAATTTAAAAAGCACTTTAGTTATCATGTATTTCCTTTTAGATTTAGTTATTTCATCTTTTTATGTAATTATTTCATCTTTGATTTTTTCTTATCTATATGAATATGTCATATATTTTATGCATTTAAATATTTATTAAAAAGCCATGCTTGTGAGGCTTTGCCTCCCCTTTTAGGTAAGTGGAAAACCTTGCATCATGCCTTAGCAATTGAAACCACTTGTTAAAATATATATAAGATCTTATATATAGTATTTTCAAGAAGAAAGAACTTGGGTTGGCTTTGTGTTTAATATACTTTTGTGTGTGTGTGTGTGTGGTAGCCCCAAAATTTTCCAAGTAATTCAAATCTATTCTATCGTACTCTGGAATCCGGATTTACAATGAACTTCTTTATCATCATTTGGAAATATTCATCATCTTCATTGAGATTGCGACTGGATATGCATGCATAGCTCTCTAAAGGAATAAGTTACATGCACATAAACTGAGATGTGCGATTATGTTGGGGGGAGATTTATGTAATGGCATTAGCAACTATTTTTCTGACTTTAGCTCTATCGTGATAGTTTCTACATTCACCAACTTTTGTACTGTTACATCCTTTATTTTTGTTATTAAATGACTATTTACCATTTGATACTTATTTAGGCCATGAATTCATTTTAAATAAGTGAGAAATTTTTGAATGAGCATAACTTCTCCCCGCAAGTTAACAATAAGCAGTTTGTTATGGATGATGATAGAAGTGATATAAAAATCAGCTTCATGACTTTGCATCAATAAATTTTCTTACAACATCATTTTGTCTTCTTTTGCTATATCTTCAGCTTTACTTGAAGCTGTAAAAAAAGCTAACTTCAAAGATATATCAAACCGAATAGCATCTGGATTTTCATCTGGAAGGTATGCCATTTCTGTTGAAGTAGAGAAATTGAATTTTGTTTTTGAACTGCCATTAAATGCATTTTTCTTTTCAGTTTGTGTCATTAAATATGCTGATACTGCTATACATGTTATAACATACCTTTGCACTAGTCAAGTTGGATTAAGCAACATTAGGCATTGAAATGCTGATTTTGGATATGTTGGATCTTCTAAAGTTAATAGTACACTGTACTCTAGCAGCTGTAGTATATGATGAATTGACCATGCAATGCTAGGGAAGAACTTTTGTAGGCGGTGTAGGTGTAAAATCTTGAGCTGGTGAAGCTTAAGAAGACCTAGAAAAGTTTTTCAGTCTTTTGAGATAAGTAATTTGGTTAATCAATTATTGACTAATGTGACTATGCCTTCTTCTTCTTCTTCTTGAACATAAAGAATGAATGAGGGCTACAAAAAGCATCAGAAAATGTATCCAATTTACTCTTCTAATCAGGAAGTCCAAGGAATCTCTATGGCACATGGTGTCTTGTTAAGGCTAAAAATGGTTAATATTGTCCGTTTTGAATAGTAGATCAATGTAGTGGTTTCTAATGGAACATGAAGTACATAGGGTTTATGAAGTTAGAGAAAGAACTACAATAAAATTAAGCATCCCATAGAGAATCATATTTTGAGAAGGAGACGGGAAAATATTAAGAAAACTGTGCTATTGGTATGTAGATGACTTAATCCAGGTGTTAATTTTCTGCAAGAGAGATAGTGTAAGAAAAAAAATTTCTAACTGGATGGGGATTATCCTTTTGAAAATGTGCAGAGAAGGCTTTGGATGAGCGTAGGATCACAACTTATAATCCACATATGGACAATGATTTTTGTGGGGACATTTGAATTATGTAGTAAATAATGATTTATTTTGAGTAATCCATGCTAGAAAACCCACATCAGAAGTTGTGAAAAATCTAGATTTGCATAGGGAATAATCCATCTTTTGGAAGGATAGGTGATGAGGGAATAATGCTTTGGCTTATGAGTTTCTGGCGATGTTCAGGCTATCTTTGAATGAGGAAGGCTTGATTATGGAACACTTGGTTAAAGATGGTAGTTCCTTTTCTTGGAACTTACATCTTAGGTGCAGTTTGAATGATTTGGAGGGGGAGGAGATGGATGCACTCTTTCTTAGGCTAGAGGGGATTCAGATGGAACTGCCAATTCGAAAGACAGAAGAGTGTGGTCGTGTGATAAAAAAGGTATGTTTTCAGTGAGAACCTTCTATCTGGCTTTGGATTCTAATGGAGGTGCTGCGTGTCCTGCCAAGTTCATTTGGAAACTGCAGCTTCCATCCAATATGGCCTTCTTTGTGTGGCTTGTTTACTAGGGAAAAGTTCTCACAGTCGACAATATCATGGCCGGAGGCATCCAGATGCCTAATAGGTGTGTTCTTTGCTGCCAAGATGCTGAATCCATTAACCATTTATTCTTGCATTGCGATATACCTTCAGCTGTGTGGAACCATTTTTGAGAAGGTTCAAGTTGGTGTGAGTGATGCCAGGGTCCTTATCATTGAATGGAGCCAAAGTAGAGGGGGAGGGGGAGGGCTATCCAAAACGAGGCACTTTGTTGTGGAATTGTATTTCCTTCATGATTTTCTGGGGTGCGCGGTTGGAGAGAAATAAGAGGATATTTTAAGGTGCAAGTTTGGATTGTGCTAAGTTTCCGGAGATCATCTTTTCCTTGCTATTTAGCAAGGTTGCCCATCTTCCTTTATTCGAAGGGTTGTAGTACTAGGAATGGGTGTTCGACTAGGATTTAATTGTTTTTATGTAAGCTTGCTCTTGTTGGGGGGATTGGTAACTCATACATCTCTCCCTTTTTTTAGTTTCAATAAAATTCTTCTATAGCGATTGGAAAAAAGAAAAAAGAAAAAAAGATAGACACATTTCATTTTCTTTCCTCTATTGTTATGGCTATGTTGAACTCAAGAAGATCCATCAGACTAGTCTATTTTCATGTTGCTTTCTTCAAATCAAGTGTTGTATTAGAGAAATAGAAAGTAAATTTACCGATATAAATAAAAAGCATATGCCTAAATATTTTATTTTCTAAAAGAAATGTATGTCCGAGATAAATTTTATTCCATGTCTATTTATGAATCTCCCAAACCTTCAAGTTTTGATGCTATGCGTGAATCTTTGGTCAATGTCATCAATCATAAAGGCTCCACCAATTTGGGAACACTGGCATCATTATAGTCAAATATTCGCCCCTATGAAAACTGAAATATGTGTTGGAAAACTAATGTGGGCACATATTATGTCAAGAAAAAGAAACTAGAAGATCATGGTTAGGCCTAAGCCAAACCCCAAAGGATAGGACCTTAGAGGATTCAAATGAAAGATTTAATGGATTGATTGTAGAGTTTAGGATAGTTTCTAGAAGGATGTATTTATTTTAGGGTTATTTTACTTGGGTTTTATTTTATTTTTGAGTTCTTTCCATAGGATTTATTTCTTTAATATTTCTCTTCTTTTGGGGGGTTTAACTTGTAACCTGGCCCTAAAGAACTTGGAAATGGTAATTAAGAAATATAATCACAAGTCTTTTTGTTAAGGGTTAATTCTAGAGTCTTAGATGCAATATTGGAGAGTTTTTAGGAAGTCATAAACTTAGTCAAATTCTATTTGGAATCTAATTAGTATTAGAGCCCTATTTGGTTTAGGAGTCTAGTGGGCCAAGTCTATACGAAGAATGGTTATTAGGTTGTAATCAGTTTTTAAATATTGAAATAAATATTGATGTGTTTGAGCCCCACAAGTGGGCAGGTATCTCTTTCTTGGGTTTTTGCCGTGGGCTCCCCAAATCTCTCTCCTCTCTTTTTTCCATGAGCAAGTGTTTCTTTCTCTTCTCTCTCTTTAATCGATATCTTTCTTTCCCTTTTTTCTTTCTTGTTTTATGTTTCTTAATTATTTATCTTTCTTGCTGAATTATTTACTTATATTGGCTAATTATTGTTTCTTTAATTAAAGAACCTATCAAAAATCAATCTTGATTAGATTCTTGGAACCTCAAAACAGAAAACTTTGAAATATAATATTTCCTTCAATTTTGATCCAAAATTTATGAAATTTGGACTGTAGAACCTTCAAGGACGTTTGAACTTATTGTAAAAGAATTCGAATTTTCTGACGCATCAGTAGGGGTATTTTGGTAATTTCATGGATCTGCCCAGAAACTCCAGATTTAACATTATGGACTCCCCCCCCCCCAATATCTTCTTGTTTTTCTTCTCAATTCTTTCTAATTTCTTCTATTTCAATTTTTTCTTTTTGTTCTAAGTTTTTCCCTAAAATTTGCTATTGTTTTGGGTGTTTAAGACAAATTCTTGATTCCTTAAATTGATATAAGCTTCACACATGCATGATTATTAGTGGTTGCTTTAATTATTTTTGCAATGTTCCAATACTTCACATCAATGGATGTTATTTGCATTAATCTTAATATTATAAATTATGGAAACATTAGGCAAAAAATGTAAATGCAAACAACATGAAAGAAATAATTAAAGCAAAATTGTAGAGAGTAACACCCATATATGACACTCTGAGAGTTAAGGTTGTAGGTAACAAACTAGCAATGCTTAATGTTGATGTAATACGGGCATGTTATTGGTATAATATTAGTATTATACTATGGAAACATTAGGCAATCATTGAAAATGCAAATATCATGTCATCATGAATTGCTTACTATTTGGAATAAAAATAACAATTAAAGCAAAAATGGCATGCACTAACACACATATCTAGAAATAGTCTTGTATATCTAAAATGTAAGGTGCTATTGCTGGAAGACAAAATTACGGATGGAATTTTGATTGCAAATGAATGTGTGAAAGTAAGGCAAAAGGAATCCTGTTTGCGGGTGGTATGCAAGGTGGACTTGGAAAAGTCTTATGACCGAGTTGATTAGGATTTCTTGCAATGGGTATTGGTAAGTAAAGAGTTTGGGGAAAGGTGGAATGGGTGGATCAAGGGATGTATTGAAGACCCCTATTTCTCAATCCTAATTAATAAAACTTATAGTAGGTTCTTTACATCTTCATGTGGGGTTAGACAAGGTGACCTATCTCCATTTTTCTTCTCATTGGTAGCGGCTATACTTAATGCTTTGTTGTCTAAACCGGAGAGAGAAGGTGTGATTGGTTTTGAGATGGGAGCAACCTTTGTATCCCATCTCCAATTTGTTGATGACACTATCCTATTTTTCGAGGATTCAGATGTTTTTATTTAGAGCAATCGTTCCATTCTTTAAGGCTTCATGCAGTCTTTGAAGTTGTTTTTGATCTTAAATTCAATCTTAAAAAATCTAGTATGGCTGGAATCGATATGGATGAGGATAGACTATACCGACTAACTAGAATAATAGGTTGCAAGGTGGAGGGATGGCCACTCAAGTATCTTGGCCTATTGCTAGGAGGTTTTCCAAACTCCAAAGAGGGAATGCTTTTAGGATCTGGTTGTTGAAAAAGTAAAAAAGAAATTAGCAACTTGAAAGTGATCTTACATTTCTTTGGAGGGTAGAATAACACTCATTAAGGAATCCTTGTAGAATCTCCTTGTTGGGAAAGTGTCTTGAAATTGACCGAAATACAGTGTGGAGAGTTCTTTTGGGTTTTCCTTGGGTTTTCGCCTTTGAGTTTTGAGAATTTGCCTTTGTAGGTTTTATACTTTTGTTTCTCCATTTTAATGGAAATTTTTGATCATCTTCGCCCGTGGATGTAGACAATCTTGTTGAACCACGTTAAATTTTATGTTGTGTGATTGTTCTTTGTTGTTTACTATTTTTCTCGTTTTGTTTCACACGCACTGCATACTTGAATCTAATCTGTGTTTTGTTCCACTGTTCTATTTTGTCGCAACAATCCCAGTATATTATGTCCCAATTTGGAATGCCTAGGTAGGTGTGTAAAAAAAATTGAGAACTATCAAAGGGATTTCTCATGGGAGGGGGTTGCGTGAAGAAGGATCACCTTGTCAAGTGGAGGGATATGGGAAACCAAAATTGGATGGGGGTTTGAGTATTGGGGATGTCAATGCGCAAAATTGAGAATTGTTGGGCAAGTGGCTATGGAGATTTTTAGTGGAAAGTGACAGCTTGTGGCATTTTATCATTAACAACAAGTATGAAACTGATTCAAATGGTTGTGATAGCAACTTTCATGCAAACATTCTCCCGTCTTCACCTTAGGAAACTATTGTAATTATTGCTCCATCCTTCTTCCCCCATACTTGTTTGATTGTTGGAAATAGTCAGAAAATTCAATTTTAGAAAGATTTGTAGTGGGGAAATCAATCGTCATCTGCAACTTTCCCTAGACTTTTTGGCATTTCTATTAAAAAAGATGCTACAATTTCTCAAATCCTATCCTATTCTCTGTCAAATCTTTCTTGGAATTTTTCTCTCTCATGATCTTTTTGAATGGGAGGTTGATCTGTGTGTGCTAATTTGATATCCTCACTTCATAATGTTTACCTATCTGAGAGGGAGTAGGATAGGAAAATATGGTCTCTTGAATCATCCAATGTTTTTTTTCTTTCAAATCATTTCTTTGAGCTCTCATTCAAGGTCCCCAAGTTCACTTCAAATTCCCATACAAAAAGGTTTGAAATTCTTTAGTAGCTCCTCGAGTGGAAGCCTTTGTTTGGATAATGGTTCTTAATAAGACCAACAAGTTGGATGTCGTTAAAAAGAGATAACCGTACATTGTTGTATCTCCTCATATTTTCTGTTTATGCATGAAAGAGAGTGAATCCACCCCACACCTTTTGATACATTGCAATATTTCAGCAGCTATTTGGAATCATTTTATTCAGAAGATACCAAGTGCATGGATGATGCCGGTGTATCCAATTAGCCTTGTGCACCAATGGAATGGAGGATTTTGGGTTTTCATGCAAAGGTTTTCTGGATTGGGTTGGTTCATAGAATTTTTTAGGATATTTGGAACGAAAGAAATCTTCGTATTTTTTAAGGGAAGAAGAGGTATTTGGGGGTGATGATTAATTCTATTCTTTGTGAAGTGATTGGGTGCTTGAAGACATCAAAGGAGCTGTCCAATTTTGATTTATTGTGGGATTAGCATTCTTGCATTATGCTCCATCCTCCTATTCCTCGGCCATTATGGTGCCCTCCCCCTAGTGCGTTATGGAAGTTGAATTTCAATGGATCTTCCTTTGGTAATCCTGGGTTGGCAGGATTTGGTTGAATATTTGAGATTGTTATCAAGTAACATCAAATGTATTACATGTGGGTCGGTGAACTCTTTTTTTTCTTCAAAAACGGAGGCTATTGTGCTTCTAATGGGTCTTTGTAAGATTAAATCTCAAGAGCTATTTCAATGTATTGTGGAAGGGGATTCTGTGGTGGTGGTGAGTTAGGGTAGAGGCCATTCTAAGGGTCCATAGTTACTTTCTCAAATTATTCTTGAAATCCAGGATTTGGCAATAGAGATGAGAGTCTCCTCTCGCATTCTTAGATAAAAAAATGAGGAGGTAGATAGTCTAGCCAAATGGGAGGTGGAGCAATATTCTTCATACAAAGAAAGTACTTTTCTGTTTATGCGAGAGCACGGGTGATGTAGTCTTGTATTTGTAGTTTTTTTTTCCTTTGTATATTCTTGTCTTGTTTTTCTTTTGGTTTTATTCATAAAAAATAAAAATAAAAATAAAAAACCCTATTGTATAGTTCAAAGTCACCATCTCCATTTTATCAGGGAAAAAAAACCTATTACTTGGTCTTGAACAGAAAATTTCAATTGTTAATGTAACTAAGCCATTGGTTACCATATGAAATAATTTCTGAAAGTGTAATGAGTTTCCCCTTACATATATGTTTTACAAAGTATTGTTGTAATTGCTAAAGTAAATATCTCTTTTTAGTATTTTCAGTTAAAAATAATGGGAATATATTATCAATATCCCTGTTACGGTTTTATACTCCCATACTGGTGGACACTAAAATTTGTTATAAGAAACATTTGTTGATAGTAAACTAACCAACTCTCCCAAAACCTCAAGGCATTAGGAGATATATGAATTAATATACATCAACACCCCCCTTAAGAGGAACAATGTTATCTCTTGGGAACACATTTGGGGAGCTAGGTGCGAGTCCATACAACACATACACACATGCATACCACTACATCTAGGAAAATACTTCCACTAGAATTCGAACTCACAACCTAACGTGCCCTGATACCATGTTAACAGTAAACTAACCAACTATTCCAAAACCTTAAGGGATTAGGAGATATATGAATTAATATACTTCAACAACATTATTACATATGTAGACATTTAAAACCATCTTTTACTAATGTGTTTATCTCATTGGTATCATTTTTTAATGTAGGTGAGGATGTGAAAGATAATTTATTTTGGTATCTTCATCGATGTTTCTATTTTTATTTTGTTGGAATTGGTGGTATAGTTTCCTTAAGTTTACACTACGTAAATCTATGGCCCTTAAAAGCATTTGTATGTTGACAAATTTTTGTATTTTCATTCACCCAGGGATACATGATGTTTGATGGTTTAATTTTCTTATGTATTTATGACATCCTAGCTAGCTTCTATGTCCTATCGGTGAACACCTTGCCTATGCATTGAAGTTTTTCATGTTGAGGAGTTGGCATTAGCCTAAACACTAGATTGTGGGTTTGGTTCATTGAATAAAAAAAATGGAGATGGTGACTTTGAACTATATAATAGGTTTTTTATTTATTATTTTTATGAATGACTCTTTATTAAGAGAAATGAAAAAGAAAAACAAGATAAGAATATACAATAGGAAAAAAAAACTACAAATACAGCACTACATCATCCATGCTCTCACACAAACATAAAATTACTTCCTTTGTAACAAGAATATTGTCCCACCTCCCATTTGGATGGACTATACGCCTCCTTGTTTGCTAATCTAAGAATGTGAGAGGAGACTCTCATCTCTATGGCTAAATCTTGGATTTCAGGAATTTGAGAAAGTAACTACAAACCCTTAGAATGGTCTCTACCCCAACTCCATCTTATCACCATCAGACATCATGTATCACTGGGTGAATGAAAATACAAAATTTATGACATCCTAGCTAGTTACATTGAAGTTTTTCATGTGTAGGAGTTGGCGTTAGCCTAAACTATAATGCCCCCGAACCCGAACTTGGATATGGATCCGTCTGTGTTTTGAATTCAAAGCGTCACATCGACACTCGATTTGTATTCCATATCTTATAAGGTCAAACATTTATATCATAGTCTCATAATTCATCACATTCAATAATATGTGGAAGCATAAAAACATTTGCTTATATCTTATCTTAAACATAAGCCTTTTACTATTAAACCATAACTCTTGTTTCATCACCTTTTCATTTAGCGGAAGCATACCTTATCTCACAACATATAACCATAATCATTTTAATCACAATAATAAACAACAGAAACATATAAATAACAAACCATTAGTGGTTCAATTCATTCACATAACTATACAGCGAGAAAAATAACCATCCATTTAACATCCATAAAACCATGAACATAAGATATAATACCTATAGTCCCTACTTTCATCAATATAAAATGTTCTATGCAAGTATCATTTCAATACCTTCACATCTAACTATAAAAGTATGATTATTACATTCCCCAAATCATGTCTTAAATAGAATGAAACAAAATAATAACCTTTCTTTAACCAGATGCACAGCAACTAAGCCATTGACTCGATCAATCAACCATATCATCCAAACCTATGTTAATTAGGGTGAGCTTGACAGGCTTAACAAATACAAATGCAAACCATATCCAAAATGACAGGTATAGCTTGCACACAGGTTTCTCTTATGTAAAGTAAACATGGATAGTAATATAAAACTCAAACCATAGGAAGCAACATCATATAAATCCATGGGTACAATTAAAAAAGCAATATAACCATAATCAATGTTATAGACAATAAAAGAGTATTTGTACAATGTAATGATAAGTGCAACATCTTTTACTTTCAGAATTAGTCAATATATCACTATTCATATTCATTATCATACTTCTTAACAATAGTTCACTCATTTATCATTAAGATTCGAATACATCCATATCACATAGTTTGTTTACTTATAGTCTTGATCAATATTTTATTCATTAGTTCGTATCACTTATTAATAGATTTCAAAGATTTAATTATTATTCTTCATTGTAGCAACTCAATGGGAGGTCTCAAAACAGTGTTTAATAAGGTTCAATAAGTTCAAATGTAGGGGAAAAACATAAGCCAAGTCAATATCAAAAACTTTCATAGTTCCGACCTAATGGTAAGTCCTAAGATAATAATCAAAGGGGTTCAATGAGTGATTGTGATGCGGAATGCAATGCGGTACATCGGTTAGCAACTTTAAACAAAAGAATAATAATCCATAAGTAAAAACATGGGAATTTTGATCCAGGGTGATTTTGTAAATTTTCAAAAAGTGAAATTACCAAAATACCCTTGACATGCGTTAGAAAATTCCAAGCTTCTGGGATTATTCCGTGTAGACCTTCATGGAGTTATCATAAAAATTTCATAGGATTTGGAAACCTCTAGTTATTTATTCCAAAAAATTTAATGGTGGATTCAACAAAACACCCATAAAATTCAACATTAACTCCAGTAGTAATTAGGCTTTGAAATTACTGTGCATACCTCTTTAAGTGAACCCACAATCCCCTTAGAAAGTGCTGAAATCTTCCCAAGATCAAGCCCCAAAATGGGAAGTTTTGCCAAAAATCTAATGCTCCAAGAGTAGGTATTGCCTGGTGTTATGTAACCAACCCTCCTTGCTTTTAGGAAGGGTTTTATGAGAGTGCGGACACTCCCAGGTGGGTCGCCGAGGAGTCCTAGATGCCCTTACAAAAGTGTTCGACCAAAGGTGGATTGATTGGTGTTTAGTGACCAAACTGAACGATGAAGTTTAGTCCAAAACCTGTAGAAAATTTGTGAGGAATGTGAGAGATTAAAAGAAGAAATAACAAGGGAGGATTAATGGAGAAGAGGAGAATAGATAGAAAGGAAGAAGCAATAATGGAGAATGAAGATTGAAGAAGGAGAAGGAGAAAGATTAAGGGAAACGAACCACAACCCACACGTGGGTTTCAAACTCAATGTATTCTCGTAAAAAAACTCCCCCCACGATTATATCAATAAGGTTTTAATACCTTCGTAACCTAACTTAAGCCAAAATACCCCTCCTTATAAATCACATGACCAACACTAAATCCCCCATATTTTCTTGCATAGAAAAATAACATAAGTTCCTAAAATAACCCTAAACACTCCTAATCATTAACCCAATATTCTAAGGCTATAAAAGAGTCTTATTATATGTTAATTTTGAAAATAAAAAAGAACTTAAACACTCTTCCACCATGGACATTTGCTCCCTTCTTCTTTCCTTGGTGAAATTTAGGCTTAAGCTTCCAAATAGGGTAGGCCTTCTCCAGGTAATGTAAAGCTATTGCATCATAATGTCTTCAAAAAACAGTATTCAAAGGGATTTAAAGGGTTCAATACCACAAATGGATCAATCTCCATTGTTTAGACCCAATGGGAGGTTTCAAAATGATATTCAAAGGTTCAATGATTTAAAGTTCAATAGAGTTCTGCCCTATTTTGACTCAAGGATAAGTCCCTTCCTTGTTTAGTCCTTTTCTTGTTTAGACCCAAGGTTAAGCCATAAAAAATAGAATTCTGTCATGTTTTGACCCAGGGTTAGGTCCCTTGTTTAGATCCAAGGTTAAGTCATAGAATTATGTCAATGGTTCAATAATTCAATAAAGCCTAAAGAAGATTTAATAGTTCAAAGATTCAATGACAAGGCTTCATGGTTCAATAAGTTCAAGTCCCTTCATTGTTTAAACCCAATGTTAAGTCTCTTCCATATTTAGACCCAAGGTTAAGTCATAAAATTCTGTCAATGGTTTAATAATTCAACAAGGCTCAAAGAGGGTTCAATAGTTTAAAGATTCAATGACAAGGCTTCCTGATTTAATAAATTCCGATCATAATACATTCACATTTTATATTTGATTGTTTATAGTTCTTTCATATAGATCACATATGATCATTACTTCAAGTAGATTCTCATAATTCGTAGTTTTTATAGTCTTTCATATCATGAGATCTTTGTTTTATTCAAAGGAATCGAAATTAATAATCATTGGTTCCTATTTCATAATCTATATGTGGAAATCGAAGTTTCAATCATACATAATTACCGTCAAAGACATTTCCTTATGTTCGATTTCATGTTAGTTCAAAGGAATTCATATTTCTTATGGCCATCCAACAAAATTCACATAAATCAATTATATCGTGTTTCATATAGGTAATTTCATGGGGATTCTTATCAATTCGATCTTAGATCTATATTAATTACATGTCTAACAAATGAATTTCAAAGGGAATCGTGAGATCAAAACATTCATAGATTCAGTTTTCATAGCAATTCACGTGAGATTTCGGTAGATAACATAAATTCAACAAAGGAACTGAGCATAGATGATGGAAACAATGCTCTCCTTACATGGAAGTCACTTTAAATCAAGGGATCATCAAATTAGAACAAGGTTTTCATGGTTTCCAAGTCAAAAGCAATCTAATAGTGGAATTCAACATCAATTTATATAGATCTACAAGAAACAATATAGGAAATGACATTAGTTTATAAGAGTACTTACCATCATTGGATTTGTGGGTGAGATCCCCAATCTCTCTTAAGGATTACAATGAATGGGGTAAACAATGAGAATTTCATAACAAATGATAGGTGTATAGAATCTAAGACATAGAAGGATGCATAAAAGTCAAAAGTGTTAGTTAATGATATAGATTTGCAAAAGTACTTACAATCTCTCTAACTCCTTGCTTCTTGCCCAAGATTTTCACTTCAATCTCTCAAATCCATCTCATTTGTAGAAAATATTATCAATCTATCATTAAATGAATGAAATTAGATAGTTCATGGAAGGAAATAACATATTCAAACAAAAACTCAAAAAATTGGGTTGAACTACCAAATTGGGGAAGAGTTTCTCCTCTTTCCCAAATCTCTCAACTTTCTCTTTCTCTCTTCTTTTCTATGTTCTAAGAGGCCTAATAGACCCAAATAAGATCACAATATGATTATATTTCGTCACAAACGAGATCCCACTCGTGTGGGGGTCAAATGGAAAGAAGCCACGTAATGCTCAGATTTTGTGACCCAGTTATCACATGAGTCACAGAATTCATGACAGATCATGGGGTTTGTGACAGGTTACGGCGTGACCGGTCATAGGGTTTATGATCAGTCACGAGCAGACTTAACACTCAGGAGGTGTGCCCCTTGAGTCGTGATTGGTCACACCATGGGTCACAACTGGATTTTTGCTTGGTTTTCTTCATCTTGGTTCTCCAAAGTCAAAATCAAGTGATCTAATGGTCCTCCAACTCATTCTAAATCATGTATAGGTCTATCTAAAATATGTGGAATGATAATTTTTCCTTCACAAAGGAAGATTACATTTTTATCCCTTATGAGTGTTGTGGGGTGTTATATAGATGCCAAATTGTGGGTTTAGTTTTTTGAATTAACCAAAGTAGCAATAGACCTTTTCATACTACTTTGTTTTTTACCACCAAGGATATTGTTGGTTGTCAGCTTCTTGAGAAATATCCACCTATGTTAGTACTTTTTTTTTGCAAACTATGTTGCAAGGAAACTCCATTTTTTAAAACTTGGCCATGCTAAACAATTTTATTGGGTTATTGATTAGGACTCTATTGTATTTTATTAGGGTGACCCATAGAGGGTGTCTTGTATCTCTCATGCATATCTCTCTTGAGGGTTCATTTTAATTAAATCCTTACCTATCTATAAAAAATGTTAACCTATAATATATCGTTTATTTTCAGCTTTTCATTGTATATAATTCTTATAGATTTCATTTATATCAGCTCAATAATTTTCACTTGCACGCTCTTGAAGTAGATTATTTTAATCCCATAACATATGAAATGAACCATATGGATATCAATATTCCAAGTTTGTTGAGGTCAATGTGTCTGACACCAATAGACAAACCTCTGTCTCATAAATTGGAAACCTTTTGAGAAAAAATAAGACCAAAACTGATTATACAACCTGATATAAAAATGAATTCCATATTTGTTAATGATATTCATGCATGCCTATTGTGTGCTGTTAAGTGTCTGTATATTTTCTTATTCAAGATTTAGAACACCATCAAGATGATGACCATTTTCCCTTTCCTATGTCTAACACTGTATTTGTTATATCTTTTGTACAACATATCTTTCTTTCTATGCCTCTCGAATTATGACATAACAAATTCTGGATCTCAGATGGGACAAACCGATACTGCTTGCCTGGGGAATATCAGACAAGTATTTGCCCCAGTCAGAAGCAGAGGAATTTAAAAAAGGAAACCCTGCTGTTGTCAAGCTTAAGTTGATAGAAGGTGCTGGCCACATGCCACAGGAAGATTGGTAAAAAATAAACTGGATTGCATTTTATCTTCACCTTTCATTAAAGAACATTGCATTCTTCCCTCATGAAGTCCTGACCCGTATATCATGTACACAGGCCTGAGAAGGTTGTTGAGGCTTTGAGAGTATTTCTTTACTGAATGCATGAATGGCTTTTAGCACTGTTATCTCATGGTTGGGCTTATACAGAACACTTGTGCCCAACCTGCATTGCCCTGGTATTGGTAATGAAGGTTTGTGGCCACAAAAGGTAACTCAGGTTTCCAGCTTTTTACCGTTCCTAGTAATTTCCCTTTGTGATTTTAATCAGGTAGGCAGATCAGTTTCTGCAGCAATAAGTTATTTTCCAATAAGGCATCCATCAAAAACATGATGACTTATAGTATGTGAATTTTGGTGAATACCTACTTCAGGATCAGAATAAGTCATCTTTCTTGCTTGTTCCTTGCCCAGTACTTAATTGGTTAAGCCTAGGAAATCACCGGGGCTATTCTATCCAATTGCATGACCCCATTCATCCAATTTCTCACATTTTGGATGGTATGAAACCATGGTCAAATAGTCCAGTGAAAATATAGCGATCAATGGTTATACCTTACAATCTTTTGATGAGATCCAATGGCATCTTATCAAAAGGATATTTAAATAATATCAAGATCATCATCATCATCATCAAAAGGAAGTACCTGTGACAAAAAAATATGTTGATATACAGTCTTCTATATCACCAATTTTGAAAACTCAATCTGTATCTTGTAGGCAATATGTCAATCTTGACTTTCTCCGTTTCACTGAGGTAGACCTTGTAGCACAAGAGTGGAAATGCATCTTCACTGTCTGTTTTTATTTCCTTGCAGATCATGCAAGATACAGTACAAGGAGCAATCTAAACTGCTAAAACAATTCTTGCATTAGTTTGTGAAATATATGTCCCGTCTTGGATGCCATCCATGAGCATTATTTGGCCAATATTTTGAATCAGCCTAGCCAAAAGAGATGCTCATGTTCAAATTCTTGTATAGAATTGTTGTTGTTGTTGTTTAAATGTGTGTATATGTGTTCACTATCTACGGTAAGACAAGCTTGCTTGCTAATAATTTTTCCAATCCTCTACTTTTACACATCTAGAAACTGAATATGTATACATTGTTTTCATTATAGTTCCAAAATTTTGCAACTGAGAGATGCCAGTTTCTAATGTCTTCATATTTGTCACGTATATGATATGCTTATTACCAAGACAAAAAAGTGATATATACTTGTCTTTTTGCAGCCATTATTTGTAAATTTACTTAATTTTAGCTGACTCAGGCACCATACATTATCTGAGACAAACGTATAAAAATATAGTTATTATTGGATTAGTTGGTCCTCCTATGCCAACTTATCAATTACCAATAATGCTAAATCGCACAACCTACAACCTATTGGGCTTATACTTTTCTTTATATATATATATATACTTTTCTTTATATATATATATATATATATATATGTGTGTGTGTGTGGGAGCAAATGTTCTGTCCAGCCTTTGTGTGTAGGACATACAGAATGTTAGACAACATTTGTTCCCCTTATTGGCAGTGGCGGAGCCAGTAATTTATTTTTGGGGGGGTCAAACTAAAACTTTGATCATTAATATTTTTCTTACATACTATTTATTCTATAATATATAGTAGTACAAAAAAATATTATAAACACAATTTAAGATGCAATAAAATATCTTATAGCCCAATAGATGTATAATAAAAAGTGTCCACACATATCGTTTAGACCATCATATCATTTGTCCACAAATATTTTGAATATCATGATAATGATAGGAAAGAATGATGGATATTTCATCCTTAAGATTCAATGTCGATGTATCTTTAACATGAGTAAGTACAAAAAAACATTCTTGTATAAAATCATATTTGTCAACAAATCTCAAAACAAAAATCATTTGTTTTTTCTTTAGACTCATCACATGCCTCATCAATAGTAATGCAAAATTTGGAATTCTCAATATCTTCATAAATCATATTCCACATGATTACGTATCATATAAAACAACCTATGCATTTGACACCCTCAATGACTTTCGTTGCTCCATCTTTGTCAATGAGTTAATAAATTTAAATATTGTAGACAAAACCAAATAGACAAATGACCCATCCTTACAATAATAGATCTTACTAGTTTTATAAACAAGTTGAGCTAATCGAAGCTAAGCTCATCTTGATTTTAGCTTATGAGAGATGAACCATACTTAAACTTGGCTTATTAAAAATATTCCAAGACTATGGTCAGGCCCATTCTCAACCTAACTCAACTTTGCTTACTTTAGCACAAATTGTAATATGAAACTACCAAAGTCAAATTTGCAACCCATACCATAATCTAACATCATTAAAATTAAAAAGAAACTCGGTGTTAAGGTTTATTAAATTAATTTTTTTAATCATATTTAATACAATTACATAAATAATCCGAGCTTATATTGAACCAAACCCATTATAATTTGTCTTGTACTTGTTTAGTGCAATGAATTGAATTTGAGTTTCAAGCTAAACATGTGAACAAAAAAAGTTTGAGCTAAAACTTAATAATGGTTGCAAGCCAAGCTATGTGATGCGAGGGTTTTTTTTGGAAAAATGGAAATATCATTGAGGGGGATGCATGTACAT
>JAOXJP010000017.1:4348477-4370118 GCA_025762735.1 Platanus orientalis
AGCAAAATCATCACTAACAATGTAACCAATTTTGTAGGAAAAGATCTTGAACTACTCTACAAAAAGTTTAAGATTTACCACCATCGATCTTCTCCATACAAACCATAGATGAAGGGAGTAGTAGAAGCAGCCAACAAGAACCTCAAAAAGATCTTACACAAGATGACTGCTAATCACTCTAACTGGCATGAAATGTTGCCTTATGCACTTATGGTCTATAGAACTTCAATCCATACTTCAACAGGGGCAACCCCTTATTCACTAGTTTATGGCATGGAGGTAGTCCTACCAATAGAAGTTGAAATTCCAAGTCTCTAAGTCCTAGCTGAGGAAAAAATTTTAGAGTCAACATGGACACATGTTCGACATGATCAACTGAACCTCATTGATGAAAAGAGACTGCAAGCAAAGAGCAATGGGAAAGCCTATCAGAGGGGCAGGGCCACAACATTCAACAAGAAGGTTAAACCCAGAGATGTCGAGGAAGGAGACTTAGTTTTCAAGAAAGTCCTTCCACATGAGTAGGCACCACAGGGGAAACCTTGACCGAACTACGAAGGACCCTTTATTATAAAAAAGAAGCTATTCGGTGGGGCACTAGTATTGGGAAACATGGTCTGGGAAGACTTCCCCAGATTTGTAAACTTGGACCAAGTCAAAAGGTTCCTTGCTTGACTACTGTAAAATTGACTTTTACAATGAAAACTTGAAATGAAAAGACCTTGAACAGTCATTTTTCTAAAACATTCTCGTACCCATTTACTTTTGCACCTCCAAAATCATGTTCATTTTTACAAATCCAAAGCAAAAAAATCAATGGTTCAACAAAAAAATAGCAAAAGCATAAAGTAGAGAAAAACAAAAAAATAGCTTATAAAGAACCATGATTTTCTCGAAAACATGTAACGATTTTGAAGGGACCTATGATTTTCTTCAATACATGGGCATTTTATAGAGAACCATGATTTTCTTCAAAACATGGGAAACTTATAGAGAACCATGATTTTCTTCAAAACATGGAAATCTTGTACAAAACCATAATCTTCTTCAAGAAATGAGCATTCTGTAGAGAACAATAATTGTCAAATCATAATCAGCCTCTGATCAACAGCCATTCATATGCATATTTCTAGATACTTTCAATCTTGCCTACTTAAAGGCAAACCTTGAAATTATCAATAAATCTTTCATTTAGCAAATCAGCTATTCAAGTCTCTTAGCACTTTGAGAAGTTCTAAGCAAAAGTCAGCATTACACAAGTCAAGCATTCAACCAATTTGGAACAAGAACATGTACCTCGTCTAGTCACCTTCCAGAAAGCCCAGACCTATTTGCTTATAGGAAAAAAAAAGGGATAAAGACAAAAAGAAATATTGCAAAGCTCAGAATAAAAACTAGAAACACCACTCTAACCCAGTCCTAGTAAACAGGGGCAAAAAAAGGAGCAAAATCAAATAAGCATTTAGGATGAAAACCAGAAATGGCACCCTAAGTCAAGTCAGTCAAGTAATGAGCACACACCTTCAAAAGTCACTCTTTGACAAAGCTAGAACAAAGACTTCAAACGTAGGCATGTAATCTCACTCTTCCTAGAGAGGCACATTCAATATCCAAAACTTACAAACCTTTCATACCTTTCCCAAACTAGGCATGGTATCAACATATGAAAACATGACCCTATGCACTCAAAGAGTAATACAACAGGTCATCTCTAATGTTCAAAGAGCTTGAGGGGTCCAATTTTTTAGAATAAATGGAAGATTTTTGTAGAATGAATTTTTAAAACCTCTTTCGAAAGAAAATGTAAATTCCAGCCAATCTAGGCTTCAAATCTCAATCATCAATCAATCAGCACTATCAATTACTGGAAACATCATCCATATCATTAAGGAAAGCCTTCTACACAATTGTCAGTGACTCCGGGATAAAGGAGCATATAACAACAAATCGAGATTAAGCATCATCTCCAACAAAGTGCAATTCATGGACCAACAAAGGGCTATTCATGGCCAACCAAAGCTAGAGATGATACCTCATCTCCTCAAAGGAAAAATGTGGAGATGATGAGTTATCTCCCCTCAATTGGGATAGGAGATGACCCATCACCTCCCAAAAAACAAAAGAGAAGAAGGAACAAATCGAGATGAAGCATCATCTCTAGCAAAGCACCATTCACGACCTTGTAAAAGACCATTCACGGCTAAGCAAAGTGGGTGATGATACCTCATCTCCCAAATAAAGAACAGAGACGATACATCACCCTTCATCAATGAAAGTCAACATATCACCTCTAATCAAATAGCAAGCAATGAATTTGGGCCCCGATCCACAAGCAATGATTTGGGCCTCAGCCCCTACGCAATGAATTGGTGAATTGGGCCTCGGTCCCTAAGCAATGAATTGGGCATCAGCCCCTAAGTAATGAATTAGGCGTCAACCCTTGAGCAATGACCTCTAATCAAATAGCAAGCAATGAATTTGGGCCCTAGCCCATAAGCAATGAATTGGGCCTTAGCCCCTAAGCAGTGAATTGGGCCTCGGCCCCTAAGCAATGAATTAGGCCTCGGGCCCTGAGCAATGAGTTAGGCCTCAGCCCCTAAGCAATGAATTGGGCCCCGGTCCCTAAACAATGAATTGGACCTCAACCCTAGAGCAATGAATTGGGCCTTGGCCCTTAAGCAATAAATTAGGCCTTAGCCCCTGAGCAATGGATTGGGCCTTGGCCCCTAAGCAATGAATTTGGCATTGTCCCCTAAGCAATGAATTGGACGTAGACACATAAGTAATGGATTGGGCCTCAGCCCCTGAGCAATGAATTGGGCCTCAGCTCCTAAGCAATGAATTAGGCCTCGACCCCTAAGCAATAAATTTGGCCTTGACCCCCGAGTAATGAATTGGGCTTTGTCCCTTGAGCAATGAATTAGGCCTCAGCCCTAAGTAATGGATTGGGCCTTGGCCCCTGAGCAATGGATTGGGCCTCAGCCCTTGAGCAATGGATTGGGAATCGGTCCCTGAGTAATTGATTAGGACTCGGCCCCTGAGCAATGGATTGGGCATTGGCCCCCGAGCAATGAATTGGGCCTTAGCCCCTGAGTAATGAAATGGGCCTCAACCCCTGAGTAATGAATTGGGCCTTGGTCCCTGAGCAATGAATTGGGCCTCGGCCCCTGAGCAATGAATTGGGCCTCGATCCTTGAGCAATGGATTAGGCCTCAGTCCCTGAGTAATGGGTTGGGCCTTGGCCCCTAAGCAATGAATTGGGCCAAGGCCCCCGAGCAATGAAATGGGCTGAGGTCCCCAAGCAATGAATTGGGCCTCAGCCCTCAAGCAATGAATTGGGCCTTGACCCTAGAACAATGAATTAGGCTGAGGCCCTTAAGCAATGAATTGAACCTCAGCCCCTAAGCATTGAATTGGGCCTCGGCCTTTGGGCAATGAATTAGGCCTCGACCCCTAAGCAATGGATTGGGCCTCAACCCTTGAGCAATGAATTGGACATTGGCCCCTGAGTAATGAATTATGCCTTGGCCCCTCAACAATAAATTTGGGCCTTGGCCCCTTAACAATGATTTCGGTCTCAGCCCCTCATCAATGATTTGGTCGTTGGCCCCTTAACAATAATTTAGGTGTCGGCCCCTCAACAATGAATTAGGCATCGGCCCGCCAGCAATGAAATTGGGTAAAGGTCCCTTCAAAATAGCGTTGATCTTTAAAGATTCTCGTAATTTGGATGTAAGCTTTATAAATCTCCCACCATGAACCAACAATCAATTCATATCCCATACGTGGAAAAAAACCAATCTGAAGCCCATACATGGAAAGCAAGCAATCTGAAGCCAGTACGAGGTAGAAGCCAGTATGAGACAAACAAACAATTTGAATCTCATACATAGAAATCAAGTTATCATTGAAGTTTGTATGCGGCAAGCACCCACTAAAGTTCGCCTAGCGGCAAACATCTCTCAACTAAAAGTCCACCTAGCAGCAAGCAAATCCATGAAGTTATAGAAGTTCGCCCTACCACCATGAAATCAGTAAAGTCCATCCTTATGGCAATGTTTGATTAAAAATGAAGCATCGATCAGTTTTTTACCTTGATATTAGGCCGTGTAAAGGTTCGATGGGGACTCCACTTCAAAAAAAAGGATAAATTTTGACATCACAGATTGCCTACCGGGCATTGGCAAATGTCGATCATCATTTTATTACCTATGTAACATGACAAAACATGAATACGTAGCACTAATCTCTATAGATCTCCATGGCTTTCAGAGTTAAGCCCAAAAACTTCCTGATATGCTCTACTTAGGCCACTGCAGGTTCGGTGAGGGACTCTAGGTTACCTCACCAAAAAAGACCAAAACCATTGACATGATAGATTACTTTTTGGGTATAGGAAAATGTCGACATCATTCCATAGCCTATATATCATGACAACCGCCTTTGGAAATTGGTTGAAATAGGTATATAGCATTGATCTCGTGATCTCCATGGCTTTCAGAATAAGCCTAAAAACTTCCTGACATGCCTTGATCAGGCTGCCATAAGTTTTGTGGGGGACTCTAGGTTACCTCACCAGAAATGGCAGAAACCATTGACATAGCAGACTATTGACCTGGGTATAGATAGATGTTGACATCAATCCATAGCCTATATACCATGACAATCATCTTTGGAAATTGATTGAAACAAATATATAGCACCGATTCCTTGGAATCTCCATGGCTTTCGGAGTAAGCTTAAAAACCTCCTGATATACCTCATGCTAGTCCTATAAGTTCACTACGTCGAGTCGGTCCCTGACTTTGTAGAAAGGTCTTCACAGATAAACTGCCTATATGGGGTGTAGGTAGGCATCATCAGTTCATAGCCTATGTATTACGCTAGTCATGTTTGCAGATTAGATGGTTGAAATAGGTATGTAGCACCGGTCTCTCGAGATCCCATGGCTTTCAAAATAAGCCTAAAAATTTCCCACAAGCCTTGTCGGTAATCCCTGAAACACGAACAAATTGATGCATAACATCCTGGTTTTTTGGACATACCTGAATGCTACACTTCAATATAGTCTATATATTATCTTAGTGCTAAAACAGTTAGGGAGTTATGCATAATACATAGCATTGGTTCCTTGTTATCACAACCTCCACAACTTCCAGAGAGAGCGCAACAACATCTCCAATCCCAATAGGTCCTCTACCTATACTCTGTAAAAAATGGGACGACTGTAGGGTATGACCCACTTGTGATGTTTATTTATGCGGACATAAACACGCACCATAATTCAATCTATAAAGTCTGTGTAATCCTTAGGGCTATAGCTGGACTACTATCATGCCTAAAGAATCCTCCTCACAGCAACCAGGTTACTTGTGAGAAAAAACCCATCACTGCTTCTCAAGAAAGAGCTCATAATATTTCTCTACACGGCCAAACCAAGCCACCTTTCCAGTTCAAATTTTGGCACATCCCCATCCACACTTTTGAACGGCTTACCTTGCTTCAACCACTCTTCATTCAATACTTCATCTGCCACATGATTTACTAACGGCCACACCGTGACATCTATTCGGCTTCGGACAACAAGCAATGCCACACTTCAATCCATTAAGTCTATGAAATGCTAGCTTCTGGCCATAGTCTAAATAACTATCAAGCTTAAGTAGTACTTCCATAGCACGGGTTAGTTGTGAGAAAAAAACCCTTCCATAACTTCTTAGGAAAGAGCGCAACAACATTTCTCTGTAAGTTCTGACGGTCACCGCTCAACTAATCAACCTGTTAGCACCAACCTTGGTGATACTTGCTTATTAGGACATAAACATGTGTTGCATTCACCCTCAAATGTTGTGTGTTATACCTACTTTAGCAAAGCCTAGGTTACTATCACCTAGGCAAGGTACAACACCCGATTTTACGGGATCCCATCCTAGCTTTGAAGAGTCGTTATAAATTCTTTCTTGCACATCCCCTCGCCTTGACAATGTTTAAATGGGATGAAAATATTTGTGATGGATCAATCCATAGCCTATATAGCCATCGCTTTATGGATGCGTAGCACTGACCCTCCAAGATCCCATAACTTTTCTAGAGCGAGCTCCCAAAATCTTTCTGTGAGTCCCATAAAATACAACATTCACCCAAGTGGGACGAGGGCAATGTTGTAGATCAATCTGGCTGTGTCATGACCAATGTGAAGCCACACATGTCTTTGAAAGTGATATTTAGCGCATATGTACCATGATTGATATAAATCCGAGCAGTGTTCAATCATGACTACATATATTTTTCTAAAGCTTTTCCAAGGAGAGCTTCACTAACATCCCTCATTGAGTCTCATTAAAACTTTCAAGGACAATTACAAAAAGATGTTCGAGCCAATGACCACTCAATACAACAAATATAAAACATGTCAACATGTAAATCTCATAAGAAACCTCAACTAACTTATACAAATTAAATCATCAAGCTAGCCAGAAGCAAATACAAGTGCATAAGTCATCCTAAATGGTTCACATGTTTACAGTTTTTGCATGATCGGTTTGCTACAATGTTTTTAAGTAGTTGTGCTCGATGTCGATGACTTACAGGTTTCCTAATGCAGTGCATATGCTAACAGTAACACCCGAGAAGCTAGAGAAAATGTTAATTGCTTGCGTATAACTCATGGATAACCCATATTTCTAAAACAAAGAAAGTCCCTCTCTCGGTGGATACCCATTTTTGAAAATCAGAATGAAGGAATTTACAAAACACCGAAAGAATCTACTTTCAACTCAAGAAAGCATTTCAAAAGCAAACTCATTTCAAAACCTCAACCCAAAGTTAATGACAAATTTAGCCCATAGTTGTTTCTCAACCAAAACTGTTCTATATTTCAAAAACTACCCACCCAATATCCATTAGTTACATGCAAGAAAGAAACATGGTCTCTCCCAAGTTAAAATTAGGGCACTTCCTTCTTTGCTATGTGTGGCAAAGCCACACATACCAAAGAGGGGCATCTGTCAGCACCCAAATTTTGACTCGGGTCAATTGATAGAATAAGGATAGCATAACAACATTTAAACATCAAGACTCTAAGCACCCTTGGTTTAGGAAGAGTAAACATGGACTGTAAGAGGTTAGACATTCACAAAGAAGTCTCTCAAGGTATTTCAATCGTGAATAAATCAGTTAGAATACCTCATTACAGTCTAAATACACCATTTTAAGTCAAACCCTAATCCTTCACCAAAGCATCAACGGGACTATGAGGGTCCACATTTAGGAGCTCCATTCATGTTATCTACAAAATTTTCTACCTCTGTAAGTCTTCTCTCAGCAAAGCATCACAAGTGGAAAAATTATCATTTTGCCATTTTGCACTCAAAAGCCCAAAACTCAGTATCTACCACTTAGATCACTAAATTCCTCTCGCCTACATAAGCCTTCTTCTCATGAAGCATCACAAGCGAAGAATCCTTATTTTCACATTTTTTGATCTGTGGGTGAAAAATTACCATTTTACCCTTTTTACCTTAGAGAATTTACCCCTGGACCCTTAAAGGATCCTAGAAGCTTCCCCTATTATCTGAATGGTGTAATTTCAGATCCTATGCATCTCTGCTTCTCCTAATTCTGAGAAACTCAACACAAAATAGATATTGCTCGAAACTGGCAACAACCAATTTCTCAACTTATGATAACCTTAACAAAGCTCTAAAAGATTTATTCGATCTTTGAATTCAGAAAGGTCGATTGATATATCTCGACCTCGACCTTAGCTTCAAATCTCTAGGTCTGAGAAAAGAATTTTGTAACCTAGAACCTCTATGAAATCTCAAATCTTCCCCAAGGGGTCAAAAAACTATTTAGTTGCATTTCGCTCATATGGAGTCAGAATGTTCACCGGACCTCCAAATCAGGATTAGTTAGTGTCCATTTCTCTAGAATCACGAGGCCTTCAAAAAATTATCTAAGGAAGGCGAGCTTTCGTGGGACTTACCTATTCAAATTCCCTCAAGTACTCCAAAAAAGCAACAAATCAGGTGCTTAACCGACTCGTGGGAGTTCACCCAAACTCATAAATTTAGTCTATCAGTGGCTACCCCATAGTAAATCCATAACCTCTAAACTATTAAAGTTGCACTGGATTACAAAAGTCCTATATTCCTAACCATCATTTCTACTCAAGCCAAGACAAAGCACTTTTCATCTGTATTTGGCACGTGGAATGCCCAAAAAAATTCTCCCAAACTCAGAATGGAGTAAGGTCAGACACATTTTCTCAGTTTCACCCTTATCCTCAAAAGATCATTTCACAAACTCGAGCATCGGAGAATATCTGATAGCTTAACTCCACCAACCTTTAGGCAACTACAAAAACTTAATCTCTCCCAGTGACCCTGCTTCGAAAATCTCTTGGTAACTACTCAGAATCCAGTGGTCAGTCTGTCAGCTCCTGTAGCTCTAAGACTCCCT
This sequence comes from Platanus orientalis, assembly GCA_025762735.1. Classification (NCBI taxonomy): domain Eukaryota; kingdom Viridiplantae; phylum Streptophyta; class Magnoliopsida; order Proteales; family Platanaceae; genus Platanus; species Platanus orientalis. The sequence goes on from JAOXJP010000017.1 coordinate 4,356,941, forward strand.
AAGCTTTAAATCCCCCAAACATGGCTTGTGACGAAGATCTATAGAAAAACCAGTAGTATCTCTAGTCCAAAGTTCTTTAACTGCCTAAAAAAGGGTTTTTGACCCAATTTCATGCTCGGGCATCATAATTCAGCGTAGTCAGAGGCTATGGCTCACTTGGAATAGGGGCCATCTTTTACCTGACAATTCTTAATATCAATTTTACCATCTTTTCCATTGAAAGTACATTTGAGAGCTTTTCAGGTAAGAAAACCCTGATTTCATCCCCTTACCCTTATCATAATTTGGTTCTAACTAGTCAGTTGTGACCGAAATATCTACAACCCCAAAAATAGACTATGGGTTTACCGTGTTCCAAGCTTGGGAGCTCACAGGAGTTGATGGCACATTAAGGGTTTGAAAACCCTAAAAGCATTTAATGCGCATTAATGAGCTAAGACTTTTCAACCTTAGTTTATTAATGGCATTTAATGCATTCACACCTTAAGACTAAAGTTGCTAGCCTTTGGATGAGAATCTTCCCATGTGCACCCTCATCCCTCACCCTTACCCTTAGATCTAGGTCTTGAATTTCAAATCCCAGTGATCCCTCTAGGTCCCCCCAAATGGCATGTAAATGCCTTCCCTTGATATTTATAAACCCCCCAACACCTATCAAATGGCGTCTAGGTTTACTCCTCCTTCCACCTCACCAATCCATGCCAACAAACACACCCTCATCTCCACCCTCCACCTAATCAACTTGAACTAATCCCAGCCCCTCCTTTATGCATTCACCTAGCACAAATCCCAGTAATCTCAACCACCCATCTCAAATCAATCTTAGCCCTTCCCTTGCCTACCTCTATGCATGATTTTAGGAATTTTCAAAAACTATAAGGGGTCCAAAACCCAAGAAATCTAACTGTTGGATTTGCTCCTAGTAACTAATGCCTGAATTTTACAAAAATAAAGTTTAGGTGTTGAACAAATAGGCGTTAAGGGGGTAATCAGGTGTTGAGATCTGGGACCCACCCCAAGGAGCCCTGATTGTCCTTAAGGCTTTCCCTAAGCCCCTATAACCCTCTGAAATCCAATAATGTGCTTCTGCACCTCTGTGGGCCCTTATTTCCCTTCCAACACTTGAATTTAATTTCAAGTGTTGAGAGGAGAAATTCAGGCGTTGGAGTGGATTTCAAGCGTTAGGCTTAGGTTAAAAACTAACTTTTCAAATTTTGTTAAGCACATGTGTGACTTAGGTTTATCTTAAAGAGTCAAGAGAATCTCACCCCTCTGGGACCCACCTATGTGGCCCAAAAATCAAGGTTGGTTGCTAACCCCAACACTTAACGCCTAAATATACCCTGAATTAAATTCAGGCGTTGAACATTCAGGCATCAGACTAAAAACCAGGCATTAGACTTATAACAGATGACCAAGTTGCCATCTTTAGGAGAACATATCTCCACATGGGTAAATGTCATGTCCTCAAGGGTTGCACAATGTGGCCCTAGGAAATAACCTCTCACTTAACTCAGGGGTCCCACAGCACTGGGGCCCACCAAATCACCCTAAAAAGCCACATCAAAATGCTGATCAATCAGCTTCCAATACTTGAATTTCACCCTAAATTAAATTCAGGTGTTGAAAATTAAGGCATTAGGTTAAAATTCAAGCGTTAAGCTTGAAGCACTGAAAAACATAACATCTTTCTTTTTCCTTTTTTATGTCAGGGTTAAGTCCAACCCTAATAGGCAAGCTAATAAAAAATTTGGAGGGGTCCACCATCCCTCTAAGAGTCTCACCCATGAGGGGTCTCCTGCAATTAAAATAAGTTTGGCTTAAAAGGCAGTTTCTGGATTTTTCAAGAATAAATGCCTGAATTTCACGATAAATTAAATTCAGGCGTAAAGAGTAAATTCTAGCGTTAAGCCTGAGAAAAATGCATAAAATAACAAATCATAGTATTCATAAAGCATGGACTTTAGCACAGTTTAAGACATGTATGAATGAGAGAAACCACCCTAAAAATGCGGGTATTTGGGGTGCCTAACACCTTCCCCGAATGCAACAAACAACTTACCCATTAGCTCAGAAATGTAGACCAGTATTAGGGGTTAAACTCCTAAACCTTTGAGTCTAGACTTCTCCTCATCCCTGAAGAGGAGAACTGATGTCCAACTCCGTCGGTTAACCCCGAGTTGGTGGCGACTCCTAGGAAAGCCTAATCCTCACATAAAAGGGTTAGCAACCCCTCACATACCAGCATCGCGCACCAAAGAGTGGGCCCAAAAACTATGGGCAGACGGGGAATCTAAATTCCCTCGGATCCTGACATCTACAATCCCAATGGGAAAATTTTCCTTTTATAGGGTTGAGAAGCACCCACGGCCTTTAGATTGGAATCTTTTATAAATGGCAACATTTTGGATCATTAGATTTGAAAAAACGAAATTCAAAATTTGAAAAACTTTTCTTGAAATTTGTGTTTTAAATTTGTTCCAAAAAAATTGCTCTCATAATCGATTGCTTGATTCACAATAGATTGTGGATCTCGCAATTGATTACAGCTCACAATCAATTGCTTGATCCCAAATCGATTTCGAGTATGAGAATTTTGGTCCAAATCGGTTTTACAACTAATTATAGCCAATGAGTTTTGGCCTTAGGAGTTTCAGACTATGCCCAATTTTGGTCGCAATTGTTTGAGTGATCCGTAGCCGATTGTGTTGAAATCGATTGCTTGATTTGCAATTGATTACGGCTCCCAATTTTTCAGCACTTCGATTTTGGCACTGTGGGGGGTTTGTCCTTAGGTCTTTTGCCTTTGGATTTTGTGAGATACCTACCATTATGTCTATATTAGTTTTAAGGTATTGAAATGATATGCAATGCATGCTTTATACCTTTCTTGGTGTGGTAAATCCACGGTAGTTTCTAGTCTCTTCTTCAGGTCTTTGGTCCTTGTTTTCATGTCTTGAACTAGTGGGAGCATATGACACTTACAAGACACATACCACTACACATTTGACCATGTGATTGACATACATCAACATTTGTCTTCTTAAATCGATTTTGACATATGATCTTCACATTGCTAAGGGAAACTTTGCCGTAATTTGATAAAATTCGGACATATTTTTTTATTTGTTTTGAAGCACTTGATTGTTTGGACAATAAGTTTGTATTGGAGTATCATGGGTCTCTTTGGGGAGTGTATCTCATTGAGAGACAAAAATTGGGTCTGAGCTTGGTTTCATCCTAGAGTTGGCTTGGACATGATCTTTTGTACATAAAAGTGGGAGGCATCGACTATCGTCAAGGATCAATCTGGTAGGAACTACGACTAGATTGATCCCTTTATGGATATGTAGGCAGCTCGAGGGCATGGTAAAGCCAAATGGCTTAATCATAACCTAAAGACCCCATAATCCACTTCTATTATGTGTTTGGATGAACTCGCCAACTCTTACAAATGATTCACAACTTCTAGGATTCCAACCAGGATCCAACACTTGCAACACATGTTTGCTTTTGATCCAACATTGTGCGAGAGTGGCCATTCAATTTTTATTTTTACTTTTTATAATATCTTGCTTATATGATCTCAAAATTTTCAAGCTTACATAATCCATATCCAAAGCTTCTAGCCGAAAATCATTAAGATCAAAACAAAAAACTTACAATAGAAACTTGGTATAGAGGTTGATTAATGAAGTATCCTGATTATATAAAATATCATATACCGTCCAAAAGAGCCCTTATCTGCCCATCAAACTCCCCTTAGGAGATTGTGGACAGTTACTAGAGGCCATTTCAAGGTACTAACTACCAACCAATTTCGCCCTTACAGCTCTTTCTAAGCCAAAAAAACAAAAACAAAACAAAAACTTGACAGCTCTTTCTAGATGCAATCACACATATTTGCATGTACTACATGTATGATACACATATACATGCATAATGATGATGATGCATGAAAACATCCCATCATAAAAGAAGAGCCCAAAAGCAGGCGTGTATGCCCTCATTTACTTCCTTCTTACCATCACACCCTAAACGTACCAAAACCAGAGAGTCAAAATTAAAGAAAGTCCACAAATTAAACGGCCATCTCCATATCTCTTACGTTTCATTTCATCACAACCACACATGAGCCAAATCGAACCAAATCAACCTGAATCCACCCTCTCTAACCCTCCTCTCATATACCCAAATCCTTGCCCCATTCATTCATTCAACTCATCATTCTTCTATGTGACTCTGTGTCTCTGAATCAAGAAAAATACCAAATGCGGAGATTGTTAAGGCAAAATCGAAGAACAATCAAGAACAGGACCGAAAACCCATCTCCCTGAATCTTTCATCTTCCATCCACGATGAAGCCGAGGCATTCCGAAGCAACTTCTTCATCGTCACAACCATCATCTTTCATTACTGCTTTGTCCGACCCACCGCGGCAGACCATGGCGGTTTCATCTTCATCGTCGTCGGGGAAATCTTTGTCGGTATCGATTACAGTAGTGGAGGAGATGGTGGGTTCCCGAGAAGGGGGCGGACAGGAATCGATATCGGTCGAACGCAGGGGGGATCATTCGACGGTTTGCCGATGGACGGTCGTCAATTTCCCCAAGGTGAAAAACAGGGCACTGTGGAGCCGCTACTTCGAGGTGGGTGGCTACGACTGCCGCCTCCTTGTTTACCCAAAAGGGGACTCGCAAGCCCTTCCTGGGTACTTCTCCATTTACCTCCAAATCATGGATCCTCGCGGCTCGTCGTCATCGAAATGGGATTGCTTCGCAAGCTACCGGCTCTCAATCGTTAACCACCTCGACGATTCGAAGTCCATTCAGAGGGACTCCTGGCACCGATTCTCAGGTAAGAAGAAATCACATGGGTGGTGTGACTTCACTCCTTCATCCACCATTGTTGATCCCAAAGCGGGTTTTCTCTTCAATAGCGATTCGTTACTAATAACTGCGGATATACTGGTATTGAATGAATCGATTTCTTTTAACCGCGATAACAATGAGTTGCAGTCGTCTTCTTCTTCGTCTTCGATTGTGGCTTCTAGTCCGGTATCGGATGTATTGAGTGGGAAGTTCACTTGGAAGGTTCATAACTTTAGTTTGTTTAAGGAGATGATCAAAACCCAGAAGATAATGAGCCCTATTTTCCCTGCGGGGGAATGTAATCTGAGGATTAGTGTCTATCAGAGCTCTGTCAATGGGGTTGAGTATCTATCTATGTGTTTGGAGAGTAAGGACACGGACAAGTCGGTCGGGAATGACCGGAGCTGCTGGTGTTTGTTTCGAATGTCAGTGTTGAACCAGAAGCCGGGCCTTAACCACATACATCGGGACTCGTATGGGCGGTTTGCGGCTGATAATAAGAGTGGGGATAATACAAGTCTTGGGTGGAATGATTATGTGAAGATGTCGGACTTTATTGGGCCTGAGTCGGGGTTCCTCGTCGATGATACTGCAGTTTTCAGCGCTTCATTTCATGTAATCAAGGAGTCAAGTAACTTCTCGAAGAATGGGGGGTTGCTTGGAGGGAGGAGTGCTGGTGGTGGAGCAAGGAAGTCTGATGGACATCTGGGGAAGTTCACTTGGAGGATTGATAATTTCACAAGGTTGAAGGATCTTCTGAAAAAGAGGAAGATTACGGGTCTATGTGTGAAGAGCAGGAGGTTTCAGATTGGAAATCGGGATTGCCGGTTGATTGTTTATCCCCGAGGTAGGATTAAGGGACACCGATAAACTGCTTTCCTTATTGCTTTTGCTCAATCTAATACTTAGTTTGTTAATATCTGTCTGTTGCTTTAAAATCTATGTTTCTGGTTTCAATTACTGGATTGTGGATAAACGTTGGTCTCTTTAATTAGTGAGTCAAATATAGATGTGGGTCATAGGTTGAATCTCATCTACTAAAAAAAAAAACGATATTAGCTAATTTTTGTTTTTGTAGTCTAGGCTATGAAAAGGAAAAGAGAACTGATTGAGTTTCTTATACTTGATGCCATCAGGGCAGTCACAACCACCTTGCCACCTTTCAGTATTTCTTGAAGTTACGGATTCCAGAAATACCTCCAGTGATTGGAGTTGTTTTGTGAGTCATCGGTTGTCTGTTGTGAACCAGAGGATGGAGGACAAGTCCGTTACTAAGGAGTCACAGAACCGATACTCTAAGGCTGCAAAGGACTGGGGTTGGCGTGAGTTTGTGACGCTTACTAGTCTCTTTGACCAGGACTCTGGGTTTCTTGTTAATGACACTGTTGTTTTTTCCGCGGAGGTGCTTATCTTGAAGGAGACCTCTATAATGCAGGATTTTTCTGTTCAAGACACAGAGTTGAGCAATGCAGGTTTTCAAATTGATGGGGTTGGGAAAAGAGGGTCGTTTACGTGGAAGGTGGAGAATTTCTTATCGTTCAAGGAAATAATGGAAACCCGAAAGATCTTTAGCAAATTTTTTCAAGCTGGTGGATGCGAGCTTCGGATCGGTGAGTGGGTGTTGGGATTTTTAACCCATTTTTCAGTAAAAGTGCATTTGCAGGAGTTCACTTTTCTCATTTTTTCCTTCTTTGCTGGTTATCTCATACCAAGTCATTGCCACATTGTTCATTGACTACAAATTCACAATGCAGGTGTGTATGAATCCTTTGACACCATATGTATATACCTGGAGAGTGATCAATCAGTTGGGAGTGATCCTGATAAGAATTTTTGGGTCAGATACAGGATGGCTGTGGTGAATCAAAAAAATCCTGCTAAAACCATGTGGAAAGAATCTTCTATCTGTACAAAGACGTGGAATAATTCCGTTCTCCAATTCATGAAGGTGTCAGATATGCTGGAAGCAGATGCAGGGTTTCTAGTACGTGACACAGTTGTTTTTGTTTGTGAGATTCTGGATTGCTGTCCTTGGTTCGAGTTTTCAGATCTAGAGGTTAGCGTGCCTGTGTTGATTTCATTCATTTACTTTCTATTCATGATAGAGCTATGCTACACATGTAGTCCTTGTTGTTTTGGAATGTTCATTAATTAGCACGTCTTTTTCTTGGAGTCTTGGACTGACCCGCTTGCCTTCGGGGGAAAAAAAAGGAACTTTATCAGGATTTTGGTGTCAGTTCAACTTAGCTATTGGATGCCTTCAAAGAGTAACAAAACATTCTCTGTTACAGGAATGGATAGTTGCTTTCATCTAAATTAAAAACAAAAAACATTTTTTGAGAGATAATGAAGAATTTCTTAAAGAAAAGCAAATAAGATATGGGGTTTTAGCGGTGGTAGAACAGAAGAGTGAGCTTAGTTATACAAGAAGGGGAAGGGTGCCAAGGGGCAGAGGTGGGTGGAAAAGAGGAAGGGGAAGAGGTGGTAGGGGCATTTCATCAATTAAGTTCATGGTTTGTTTTGGGGGAGAGGGGAGGGGGGGGAGGTAGCAGCTTTAGGAGAGGTGGCCTGTGTATGGGGTCTCAGGATGCCATGGTTTGAGGTTGTTGTTGTGGTTGCTTTCTGTCCATGATGGAAGGGGGTTGTTCATATCTTCTTGTTTCATTAATGTAGGACCTATATTCTGGGGTAGGGAGCCAGTGGGGTGGAGGGTTGGGGCTGGCTTTTGTGTTGTTTGAAGGTTTTTTCCTTGGTTGGTTGGCTCCTTGTACTTTTTTTCTTCCTGTTTAGATCTTCTTTTGTACACTTCTTGTGTACCCTTTTAATCTTCTAATAATTTTTTTTTTCTTCTATTGAAAGGAAAGGTCTATTTCTAATAGCTGTCCAAGATTCAGTTATTTTTGTAATCTGTGTGTTATTATTATCTTGAAGCAACTTTCAGGTGTACTTGAGATCACACAGGTTATCTATTGTCATTTTGTGCATGAATCTAGATTTGGACTGATTGGGATCCTTTTGTGTGTAGTACAGTCCAAATATTTGCATGCTAGTGTATTATGCTGTGATGTTTATAACCATTCGTCTGCTTGAGTAAATTGTTTTGGGAACTGCTTACCATTTTAAGCTTCATGGAATTCGTGTTGGGATGTCTATCCACCAATGAGATCTTTTACATATTCACATGCAATGTTTTTTTAATAGCTCATTTGTCTAACTTCAGTTATTGAATCATGAAACTAAGCATAAACTAATTTTAGTTCATTATCCAGTTTTTGGCTTATGCGTGTTACATATTTATTTCTCAATTTCAAGCATCACTAAATTGTGTCTAATGTCTTATTTACTTTGTTGGTACATATGTACCCACGTTCAACTTCATGTTTTCCCTTGGCCAGGTTTTGGCTTCTGAGGACGATCAAGATGCTTTGTCAACTGACCCTGATGAGCTTATTGATTCTGAAGATAGTGAAGGAATAAGCGGTGATGATGAAGACATCTTTAGAAACCTTCTTGCCAAAGCAGGGTTTCATCTTACATATGGAGATAATCCTTCACAGCCACAGGTCACTTTAAGGGAAAAACTTCTTATGGATGCTGGCGCAATAGCTGGTTTTCTGGCTGGGCTTCGTGTTTATCTTGATGACCCTGCCAAAGTGAAGCGCTTGCTTCTCCCAACGAAGCTCTCTGGTAATAATGATGGGAAGAAGGAGGTCACAAGGACAGACGAGTCTTCTCCCAGTCTGATGAATTTGTTGATGGGGGTTAAAGTCTTGCAGCAGGCAATCGTTGATCTACTATTAGATATAATGGTTGAGTGCTGCCAACCTTCAGAAGGAAGATCGGGTGATGATTCTTCTGATACGAGCTCAAAGCCTTCTCCAGATAGCAATGGAGCTGTTAGTCCTTCGGAATCTGGTAGGGAAAATGGAGCAACAGTATCTGTGCAATTCCCTGTATATGAGAGATTGGACTCGGGAGTAGATGAAAGTACTAATGCCTATGCAGTACAAAGCTCAGACATGAATACAAGTGATATACCCGAAAAGGCTGTTCCTGGGCGGCCTATTTCTCCTCCAGAAACATCTGCAGGGGGTCTTTCTGTGGACAATGGTTTCATTCGATCTCCCAAGGTACGAATTCTTGAATTCAGTTAATAAATGGATTTGCAGGCTTAATTACCAGGTGTTAACTGGTTCAATAAATTTGTTTTTCAGACAAAGTGGCCAGAGCAGTCTGAGGAGCTCTTGGGATTGATTGTAAATTCACTGAGAGCCCTAGATGGTGCTGTTCCACAAGGTTGCCCAGTGCCGAGGCGAAGGCCTCAGTCTGCACAAAAAATCGCTCTTGTACTGGATAAAGCTCCTAAACATCTGCAACTGGACCTAGTTGCTTTGGTACCCAAATTGGTTGATCATTCAGAGCATCCGCTTGCTGCTTCTGCACTTCTAGATCGACTTCAAAAGCCAGATTCAGAACGTGCACTTCAACTACCTGTAAGAAATATTTCTTCCTTGACTGTCCTTTTGGTCTTGTTGGTATGTGCTTTTATACCTTTAGTTGTCGATTGTTTAGAAAACATGTCTCAATTTGGATTGTTTAGTCTGCATATATATATATATATTTTGGTAACTTTAGGCTATTCCTGCATTGTCAGCTTAATTGAAAACCTTTCTTCCCTTTTTCGTTTAGGTTTTGGGTGCCCTTAGTCAATTAGAGTTTGGCAGTGAAGTGTGGGAACGTGTCTTATTTCAAGCTTTCAAGCTGTTGGCAGATTCAAATGATGAACCACTTGCAGCAACCATTAATTTTATATTTAAAGCTGCATCCCAATGCCAGCATCTTCCTCAAGCAGTATGCATGGAGACACCTTTGAGATTTTAAATTGGATTTTTATAATGAATTCTCTTTTGAGCTATATTTTTGATTGTTCCATCTAATTGTGGAGTTTTTATTTATTCTTTCGTTTTAGGTCAGAGCCGTTCGAGCTAGGCTAAAACGTTTGGGTGCTGAAGTATCACCTTGTGTCCTCGATGTCCTAACCAAAACTGTGAAAGGTTGGGCTGATGTTGCTGAAGCAATGTTACGAGATATCGATTCTGACTGTGAGCTTGGCGATAATTGCTTAATAACACCTTCTGGGCTCTTCTTGTATGCTGAAAACGGAGTTACTGAAAGGTTTCATGTGGCAGATGAGCAAGTTGTGCATGCAGGTTGTCATTTTTCTGATGTTTATATCCTGGTAGAGATGTTATCCATATCTCCCCTCTTTGTTGAAGCTTCTCAAGCTTTTGAGAGGGCTGTATCTCGTGGGGTCATTGTGGATCAATCAGTAGCCATGGTCTTGGAAAGACGCTATGCTCAAAGATTGTGCATTAATTCTAGATCTGTTGCTGAAAATTTTCAGCATGTAGATACAGTAATAGAAGGAAAAACCGATGAGTCATTGCAGGTCCAGGAAGATGATTTTGATATAGTTCTTAGTCTTGCTGAAGCATTGGCCCTTTCTAGAGACCCCCGAGTGCAGGGGTTTGTGAGGATGCTATATGCTGTATTGTTTAAATTGTATGCTGATGAGGTTTATTGGGTGAGGATGTTGAAAGGTCTTATTGAGCGTGCCACCAGCACTACAGATAATTGTCGTGAAGTAGATTTAGATTTGGATATTTTGGTATTCTTGGTTAGTGAGGAACAAGGGATTGCCAGGTCAGTTCTGAGCATGATGCGGGAGGTTGCTGAACTTGCCATTGTTGAACGTGCGGCTCTTTGGCATCAGTTTTGTGCTAGTGAAGATGCAAATATCCGTGCTCGTGAAGAACAGAAAGCTGAACTTTGCAATATTGTTAGAGAGAAAGCTATTTTGTCACAAAGGTTAAGTGAATCTGAGGCGACTACTAACCGCCTTAAGGTACCTGATCTATTATCTGGACTGTTCACATGGCTAGTGAATCATCATATTATGACTAAATTTTTTGGTGATTAATAAAGTTGGCTTTCATTAAAATGGCAGGCTGAGATGAGGGCTGAAATGGACCACTTTGCTCGGGGAAAAAAGGAGCTTTCTGAACAGATACAAGAAGTCGAGAGTCAACTTGAATGGCTACGCTCAGAAAGAGATGATGAAATTGCAAAGCTCTCCATTGAAAAAAAAGTTTTACAGGACCGTCTTCATGAGGCAGATACACAACTTTCACAGTTGAAGTCCCGGAAACGTGATGAACTAAAGGTAAATTATCTAAGGCTGCAAATTGGGCTGGGCTAGCCCAAAGACTGACTTGTCTAGCCTACAAATTGGCTTGGAAAGCCTGGCCCGAGGCTAGGCTCGATAAGGCCCGGGCCCAACATAAGCACTCAAACATTTGTTAGGGCTAGGCTCGGGCTTTTATATATATATGTGTGTGTGTGTGTGTGTTTTTTCTTTTAAAGGAAAAATACAAGAAATTGGGAATCATATTATACGTTGTTTGAAGCTTTAGTAGATTTGTTTTTCACCATTCAAATAATTAAGAAAAACTGGATATGTATTAGAGGGACATCTACGTCCCTTATTTATTGTATCATAGCTCTATTTACTGAATATTACATAAAACAAGGGAAAAAGCTTAGATTAGCAATTGGGCTTCCACCTCCATGGGAAATTGGAAATACAATCATGCAAAGATAAAACAAAAGGTAAGCTTGAATGAGTTATGGGCTGGCCTGAGGCCCAATACAATAATTAGGGTCGGGTTCGGGCCTAAAGTTAGCAAAAAAGTTTTGGGCTCAAGCCTGTAATTACTATAGCTGGCTGGGCCCAGGCTTACTGACTAAGCCCAGCTCATGTAGGATATTCTCAAGAACTTCAAACAATCACCCAAAATTAGTGTGCGGAAGCAAAACTCAAGAATAGATGTTTAGAATTACAAAGTAGCTACAAAATTTAGGAAAATAGAGAATAGAATATCGTAAGAGAAATTAGAAAGATTTAGAAACAAAGAGGAGAAGTAAATAGAGAGAAAGGTGTCCAAAGGGCAATTCTAGAATTTTTGCGCAAAACCCATGAAATTTCCAAAATACTCTTGATCGTGTGTTAGAAAATTATGAAACTTTCTAGATATTTTCTGATGTGTTCACGGATGCTACAGTTTAAGTTATAATCAAAAGGATAAAAATTGATTAGTGAAATTATATAAATATCAATCCAACTTGAACTTTAAACAAGGACACATAACATCAATGATCATTCTTTTAAAATTAAAGATATGAAGAAGAAGGGAATCAATGGGGGAAATTGAGGGGTTGTTAGGGGCTCTTCGACCTAAGGATCATACATTCAAGATGATTATCGTCTTCTTCCTTTGTGGTGGAAGGTGATTTAGCAGCGGTTATTAGTTGGATGAGTAATGAAAACAACGGGCCTTGGCGGTTATTTAACCTATTAAAGGAAGTGGCTTTCTTAGTCTCCTCTTTGAATATCTTATTTAAATGGATTCCTAGAGAGGTTAACGAGGTAGCAAATGAGTTAGCAAAGCGGGGTGTTCATAAATATGAAATAGTGGTGGGTAGATCTATCGAAGAAATGTTAGTATGGTGTAATGATTGTACTTTGGGAGAGTTTCCCTCTCTTTCCCCACATTCTCTCTCTCTCTCTCTCTCTCGCTCATTTCATAATGCTCTTGTACTTCTCCGGCCCATCTATGCCGGCTTTCTTTCGATTCTCTTCCCCATCCATTATTAATACATTTCCCAGTTATTGATAATTGGGATGACTTGTACCCCAACTATGCTCAAGAAGCTCTTCTAAAGATTACTTCTGATCATTGACCAATCCTTATATTCACGTCCTGCATTAAATTTGGGCTATCTCCTTTCTGTTTTGATAACATTTGGACTCTCCATAAAGACTTTCATGCTTGCGTGAAGAAATGGTGGGATGAATGTGAAGTGTCGGGGTGGAAAAGCTTTTGTTTTATGAAGAAGCTTAATTATGTAAAGAAAAAATTGATTGAATGGAATAAAAATACCTTTGGTAAGATCCATGATAAGAAGAATTCAATTTGGGAGGAGATTATGGAAGTTGGCAAAAAGATAGAGCGTGGCGGAGTTTGTGAGGAAAATGATGCAAGGCGGGAAAAAAAGTTGCTGGGGGAGTTAGATGTGGCGCTTAAAGGGGAAGAGATCCATTAGAAAAGTGTAAATGACTGCAAAAGGAGATAATAACACTAAATTTTTCCATAAGGTGGCTAGTGGGAAGAAGAGAAGAAATTTGATTTCTAGAATAACCATCCATGGAGTAGAGACTTACAATGAGGTTATGACCAAAGATGAAGT
>JAOXJP010000017.1:4370218-4382769 GCA_025762735.1 Platanus orientalis
GTTAGTACCTGTCTGGCCTAACAGGTCGACACATCACCAAACAGGGGCGGTTTGGATCTGTTCGACCCCTTTTTTCAGTGACGTCTCAATCTGTTAGGCCAGACAGGTCCTAACGGCCATAAGGAGGCCTGACAGGATCCAAAACCGAAGGAGTGTTGGTTAGTGCTTGTCATCCTTTTTAGGAAGTTAAAAGTCAGCAAAAATCGATATCTTGACTTCCTGGAAAAGGAGCAATGCGTAGGATGACTTTCATTGGAAATTGAAAAAATAACTTTTGTAGGAAGTTGTTTCTTGTTTCACTGATGTTGCATGTGCGAACAACAGCGCACATATTGGACAAAATGAGTATTAAGAAGTAGCTTCTCATGTATAAACCAAACATCATTTTGCTCTTACTTCAAAAGTTCTCTCAAAAATTCCTTTTACAGAAGTCTAGAGAAGTTTATCCAGACAAGACCAAAGTCTACTTGGTGCTTCTTTCTTTCTTGTTTACTTAAGAACACTCACGGAAGTAACCTAAGCTGAACCTTCATAGAGGAGGGTGTTTTAATGAATAGATAGAAGATTAGTCCCATGTATCAAAATACCCTTTCTTGTGAGTTGCCATGTCATATGCTGATTTGGGATTCATGGACTTCCCCTTTTGATAGGATGATGCTTAAACCCATCGCACTCTTGCATTATCTGATTGAAATTTGCAACTAGAGATAATGCAAAGATTTGAATTGGTTTACTTTGTGAGATGTAAATGTGTATGGATTGCCATAAGTTTTTTGCTGGTTGAAAATTGGTTCCACCGAGTATGCCAATGTCACATGGCAATCTCCAAACACTCTCTTAACAACCCAAATCGAGTGAGACAGACCAAAGAGATGTTAAAAACCTGATATCTGGTCACCCATCAAATGAAATAAAAAAATAAAATTAGATGGATGGGATTCGTCAATTAATGGGTTCTTTTTGCCTCTAGATTGAAGACTTTCAAATACCATAATGTGCGATGTACAAAACATAGATTGAATTAAAAATAAGATTAAATAAATACATTATTAAAATGCCACACGTTATCTTTTTACTAGCTTGATAACCAGTCACATTTCGTGTGTTCAGGAATAAAATGTTATTTTGTCTCACCACATGCCATGTCCTAAGCATCCACCCTGGTTCTAGAATTTCAGCGATAACAATTTCATTATTGAAATTGCAGCCATGAATATAAGGTATTGAAAAGGTTTTGAAATCAGCCAACCTAGGTGAGGCAAAAAGTCGTAAAGCTCTTTGTTAATTGTGTTCTTGATGTTAAATATTCTCCTTTGTATTCATTTTGCAATCCCAAAACCCTTTACCTTGCCCTTTAATATACTGGGAAGATCTATGGAGGTGTTTTGGCTGCTGGAGCTGCTCTGTCCTGGTTTGAGCAAATTTAGGATAAGAGCTCACCCATTGTTTGGCTTGCAGCGGAATGTGGGTGGAGAATGCCCTTACCCACAAAGTGCCAATTTACTCCCTTTTTGTGGGTTAAGTGCAAACATTCTTTAGAAATGCTACTTCTTTAGCTAGTACATGTAACGAAACTAACCAATATGCCAAAAGCCCTAGATCTGATAGAAACGCATTAAGCTAAGCTCTTAACCTTTGGAATTGTGACATTCTACCACGCTCCACAGCCAACATCCCGACGGCCCACTCTATGACAGCACTCACTCTGGCCTCTCATCCAAATAGCCCTTTCCACCCGTGGCGGCTTTCACTCTGGTTAGGTAGTCCTTTCTACACCGTAGCAGCTATGACTCTGGTCCAGGTTGCCCTCTCCACAAGTCATCTCTTCCATTACTAGAACTCAGGATATGGTATTGACTTTGATACCAATTGTTACGAACCTAACCAATATACCAAAAGCTCTAGGAGAAATGGAAACACATTAGGCTAATCTCTTAACCTTTGGGATCGTAACAGTACATAGGACAAGGAAACACTTGTCAACAGAAACCCCCTCCCTGTGTGTCCCTGCAACCAATCAAGGGCCAAGATGCCAGTTTGCTAAGTTGGTAAAGGCTGTGGGTGTCGTACCAAAGACCTGGGTTCAAAACCCAACTTCACCTACTTACCTATTAAAAAAAAACCCACAACATAATCAGTAACAGTCTTGTTGTTTTTCTCTTTGCTCGGCTCTTTCTGAGCATTCCTCAAGCTGTAGGTCTGAGCCTTGTTGCTGTGTTCTCTTTCAAAAAAAAAAAAAGTCTTGGACAGTGAAGAACTTTAGAAGAGAAGTGAACTGACCATTGATGTAAAACAAAAGATTTTAGGTGTGGCGAAGGAACATATCATCTTCATAAAGAATGAAGTGTGCCCTTAATCCATTCAAATCTAAGTTTAAACAAGGATACTGGGCAATTGCAGTGTCTTCTCAGTCTATATATATTTAAACAATACAAGAAAGCAATTACAAATCGTTACAACATTAAAAACCTGGTTTTCAATAAAGTAACAAGCACTCAGATTCCAGCTTGAGCATTAAGAACAGAAATGCAGGCCAGATCTTCACATAATCATGAAGACATTATTAGGAACAATTGCTCAGAACATAATCAATAACTCAAATTCTTACACCCTCACTAGTACCTAGACAACACTCATGCTATTACTGCACATATGTGGCTTATGATATTCATCTGTCTTAAAACCAGTTTTTTCTCTCAGCTTCCACATACCTCAATTCCCATATGTTTTTGTCTTCCATCAATGTCTATTTCTCATGTTCTCAGGAAAAAAAAAATGTCCCTTTGTCCAGCTTTTTACATAAGGCCTATGTATGGATTGTAGGCTTGAACAGGCATACCTGAGCCATATGGGTGGACCCCAGCTCCGTATGCACTACCAAAAGGATTTAAAGGCTGTTGATGTTGTGGACCCATCATCATCATCTGTTGTTGCAACATGAAAGCCTGTTGTTGGTGGGCCACTGCTGCCATCTGCACAAAATGAGGTGCAGCGACTGCATTGGAGGCAAGGAATGGGTCATGTGCGGGGTGTTGCATCATAGGTACCTGTTCCCATGGGTTGTAGCTCACACTCTGGTCAGTTCTTCTAACTGCGTCATCATATAAACTGTCCAATGTAAGCTTGTCCAGCCCTCCTGCCTTTTTTAGCAAAGGAAAAAGGCATTAGTATAGAACACTGATACATGTCAAGTTTTTCTTCAACCCATGAAGAAAAAGATAAATACTTAATTATGGAAGGATGGGAGAATCATCCTTCTTGTCTCTGCCTATGCATGCACAACAGCAGGACCCTCTACTCAATTAGATGATCCAAACCATTTATTTATCAAGTGCTTTGAGGATCATACATTGAACAATATGCAGAAAAGTTTAGATGGTTGACACATCCAATCCGATCTGCTTTAGACCCGTATATTGCAGATCAAATGATGTGTCCAAACCACCACTCCATCTGGCTCCTCAAGTGTGTTCCCAGGAGATAACAGTGTTCCTGCTGGGAGGGGCTGTTGAAGTATATTAGTTTGCCTCTCATAGAACCTTAAGGTTTTGGGAGAGTTGGTTAATTGCTGTTAACACATTCTTGCCCCCAAGAGGAATCTAGTCTTAGTTTGAAACCTAAAGAGGACGTAACTTCAGATCTAGGATAGAAATATATTGAATGGAACTATTCCATCCTAAAATCTATTAAAATAGTTGAATAGAAAGCAATCCAGCTATAAGAAACCCCCCACAAGGAACATAATACAGGATATAGAATAATACCAGCTTTCTTGCAGCTGTAGCACGCTCATTTGAGGTTGGAGCAGTTACAAGTGCCAACTCCCAGCCTGTTGTTTCACTTGCAGGATTAGGACCAGAAGAAGGGACAACAGTTGACAGATCAGCTGCAAAACAACCAAAGAAATCATGGGGAGCTGTTCTGATACTGTTCAAAAGTTTTGAATTCAAATGGAAACTCAATCTAGTATTAAATCAAGATAATGGAAAACTCAATTTGGTCAGTACTTCATCCAGACTAGAGTGGGTTTGTCCAGTTGACTCTGATATTTTTCCTTTAATAAAGCGTGCTAGGTAATTTTGTTACTAAAAGTGCAGGGGCATTTTTCGTCCATCCTTTTTTCCCTTTTCCATGACCTAAAGAGTTAAATGAACTTCACCATTAGCCATTACATTTTATATTTCTTACCAATGCTTGACTTTACTACCAGTTTCTTTGTTCTAATGACTAAGACTTTTTCTTTACAACTCAAGGCTGAAGTAAATGCTTGGGTTAACTCAAGTTGGCTGACTTCTGAATTCCAAGTCTATTGAGTTTTAAACCTTTTGAGCTATGTTTTCACACTTGTTAATTAAAGAACTTACCAACTGGAACAATAGCCAGAGCCAAAGCATTCTTCTGATCTAGTTCCAATGTATCTGGGACAGGATCATTCAAACTCTGATAACCAAGCAACCAATATTCTTAGGGATGCCAAGAAGGATTCAGCAATTCTGGGAATTCTTCAAAAAAATATTTCTTGATACACGAAGATTGAGAAATTACCAACAGATCAGGTAGTTCAGAAACAGGAGCTTCAACTTTAACAGGTTCGGATGGAGATTGGGATGGTGGACATTCTTCCTGCGCTTCTGGGATTTTCTTATATTCTATGGCCAGGATCACTTTGGGAGCAGCAATTTTATTATCAACCACCTGCTTACATGAAAACAAAGAATTAAAGGAACACATGGTCACTCCTGAAGTGAAAAAAAAAATTATTTCGTGGTTAACCAACAAAAATAAAAAATTTCCTCTCGATAATTTCATCAAGTTGAAGACATTGCACAAATCCCTTTCAGTTGATGCAAAGAGAAGTTACATTCTTCAGAATTGTAAAAGGTTACATATTCTGCTAGGATAAAGAATATATTGAAGACACTATTTAGGGTACTACCAAAAAGGAAGCCCATAGGGTAATCTGTTGTCTACAGTGAGAAACACTAAAAGAACACCTACTATGAGATATGTTGGAAAAGTGTTTAGAATTCAACCCGAATACAGTCTGCTTGTATGATCTAGAGAGTAACCCAGTATGACTCGATTCAGGTCCACTGACCCGATTTTTTTTTTTTTTTTGGGGGGGGGGGGGATTTTAGGGTTTATTGGGATGTGTTATGTTATATAAGAGGAATGTTATAGGGTTTTAGGAGTGTGATAGATTGAGGGTTTTGTCGAGACTTTGGTTGTGAGGCAAAACATTCTGTGAAGAGTTTTTTGGGTTTTTTCCTTAGGGTATTGCCTTTGGGTGGGAATTTGCCTTTTTGTGTTTTATACTCTCTTTGTTCTCCATTTTAGTGGAAGTTCTTGATTGTCTTCGCCTGTGGATGTAGGCAATCTTGCTGAACCAGGTTAAACTTTGTGTTGTGTGATTGTTCTTTGTTGTTTACTGTTTTTCTCATTTTATTTCTCGTCATTGCATTCTTGAATACAATCCGCTTAGCTCCATTGCGTAGTTTTGTCACAACAAACTAATATCAAAGTTGGTGCTTAGGATTACCTCTGTTTAGACCGTAAGGTCTTTCTGAGTTATCAGTCATTGGTTGCTATTGTTTGAAGTCACGGGTTGAGGATTCTCTGTTCTATGAATTTTGCAATGACAGCTACAGGATTCGAGGTTGAGAAGTATGATGGAAAGAATGGTTTTGTCTTATAAAAAGTTAAGGTCGGAGAATTCAATAGGGTTTTCATAATTACCTCTGTTTAAAGCGCAAAGTCATTTTGGGTTATTAGCCACTAATTGTTGTTTGAAGTCACGGGTTGAGGATTCTTTGTTTTGTAGATTTTGCGATGGTAACCACAAAGTTCGAAGTTGAGAAGTTTGACGGAAAAAACAATTTTGGCTTATAGCAAGTTAAGGTTGGAGACCTACTGATTTATTAGAGTTTACACAAGAAGGGAAATCATGTTGGGATGTCGAAAAACAACCAGGAGGATTACAACTTAAAAGGCTAGGAATGTTATCCATTTGTGCCTTGCAGATGAGGTGTTGTACAATATTTTAAATGGAGATTTTGCAACAAAGCTTTAGTTAAAACTTGAAAGCCTTTACATAACAAAATCCCTTATGAATCATTTCTATTTCAAGTAGAAACTCTATACCATAAGGATGCGAGATGGTATGGGTATTTTTGAACATCTTATTGAGTTTAGTAAGATTATTTGTCAGTTAACAAATATTTGGTCAAAGTTTGAGAAAGAAGATAAGGCCCTAATCATGTTGTCTTCACTTCCTTTGTCATATGAGCATCTCATTACAACTCTGTTCTATGGGAAGGATTCTATCAATTTAGAGAATGTCACAATAGTCATTCTTTCAAACGAGATGAGAAAAAATGGCTCTATTGATGAGGTTTAAGCTGAGAGCCTGGTTGCTTGTAAGAAGACAAAGGGGAAAAAATTTAGTAGATCCTGGGAGGATTTGGAGTATAATAATTGCTATATGAACACATTAAGACTAATTTTCCGAAGTTCAAAGAAAGGGAAAAAAAAGTTAACTCCTCAGATGCAGTTGGCATTACGGAGGAAAATTTAGAGGCTGAAATGGTTCTGTTTGTGACCATTGAGGATGATGATTTTCAGGGTGTTTGGGTTCTTGATTTGGGTTGTTCTTATTATATGTGTCCCAATAAGGATTTGTTTTTCACCTACAAGTCCATTGAAGGTGGATTTATCTTGATGGGTAATGGTATGCCATGCAAGATTTTAGGGATAGTTATTGTTAGCACCCAAATTTTGACTCGGGCTAATTAATGGAGTCAATGGGTTCATTACAGCAAGAGACAAAGTCAAATCCTAGATCCTCCTTAAACCCTAAATAGTTAGGCATTCTCAAAGAAAACTATGGTCGCAACGCAATGTCAATATCTAAATTCTACCCAAAGATCAATCAAACCAAACCCTAATCTCTCCATAATACACCCTAGGATTACGATGGTCTAAATTTCAAACTATTAGTTCTATTTTACTTTGAATTTGCCAACTTTCCTAAGCTTTCCCACATTGAAGCATCAAAAGGCTAGCAAATTACCATTTAACCCTTGCATCTTTAGAAATCCCAATTAAGCCCCATTAAACCCAGTTTTCCAACATCTACAACAAAGACACCTTGAATTTTTCAACCTTCATAAGCCTTCCCACATATAAGCATTGAAAGGCTGGCAAATTACCATTTTACCCCTGCACCCTCAGAAGTTCAAATTTAGCCCTATTAAACCCAGCTTTCCAACATCTCCGCTACAGCAAAGACACCTTGAATTTGTCAACCTTCATAAGCCTTCCCACAATGAAGCATCGAAAGGCTAACAAATAACCATTTTACCCATACACCCTTAGAGGTTCAAATCAAAGTTTGTTTAAACCCATTTCCTCCACAACCCTCTCAGATTATCCCCTACAACAAAAACACCTTGAAATTAACAACTCCCCTAAGGCTTTCAACATCAAAATCCCCTAAGGGATAACAAATAACCATTTTGCCCCTATACCTTAAAAAACCTCAAACCACAGGCTATGAAACCCATTTTTTTCAGGATACTCCAACCATCATCAACATTCCCATATTGAGGCATAAAAGGTAAGAAAATTACCATTTTTCCCCTACACCCTCAAAATACACAATTTCTCCCCAAAATTGAACCTTCGATAAAACCTTGAAAGCTCAACACAAGTCAGAAACCCAGTCAATTAGTAACCACACTCTAGTAAGCCATAAACCTTCCCAAGAAAAACCCTAGAAGACACAATGCCTCCTAATTGTCCCAATCTGTCCCCAAAATACAGCAAATGCACCTATATTAGCTATGAACACTTAGTGAGCCCCCGAGAATTCTCCAAAAGCCCAAATCCATCAAAGTTAGGCTCGTTTTTTTTTTTTCTTTTTTTTTTTTGAGATCTTCGATAAATTTTCTAATAAAGAAGTCCTTTCACAAACTCAGCACAGTTCGATAAACCAATTTTTTGTCAATCCATAGCACATTTCTCTACCAGGCGACCTTCCTTCGAAAATTCCCCGAGAATTCACCAGGACTCAGATTCTCTGCCTGTCAGGCCTCAGGGCATCACAACTCCAAGACATAAACAACCATGATTACAATCACACCTCATTCAAACAAAAACAAAAAAAAGTAGTAGACCTAAGCGGAATTTGTTCTAAGATAATTCAAGGTTTCAGGCATAACTTTCAGCTCAGGCATTTGATTTGCAAACAGTCAGAGCCTATGGCTCACAAATCTCAAGGACTATCTTTCATCTGAACATTTTAAAAATCAATTTTACTTTGTTACCCTTCCTTCATTGGTACAAGCCAGTTCGGGCACATTCAGAGTCAATTTTGACCCACTTGCCCAAACCCAATTCTGATTTCGTTAGTTATGTTGCGATCAGAATGACCAGGAGATGCGAAAAAATCATAAACCTTGAGAAGTTGAGAGCTATAGGACCCATAAAGCAAGCTCAAACTGTAAAAGGGAGAAATCCGGACAAAACATCTCATTTTTTACCCAAAATACCCTTAAATCTTTTTTTAAACCCTACACCCCTCATTTGGAATATTCCAAATAATGGGTGGAGACCCAAGGACCACCCACTTAGTCCTACACCCCTCCCCGTGGGTCCCACTCTCTCCTTCACCTCTTATCTCCTTCTGACGTGTCGCAAGAGGGTCCACCACATCACCCCCATCCACACACTCCACTCCACCTCCATGAAAACTTATAGAAGGGGACACCTCACCCCCTCCACACATCCCTCACCTCCTCACCCCAGCCTATTACCTCACAGCCAAGGTTCAAAATTTCGATTTTGATGGATTTTTCGTCATGAGGATTTATGGAAATTTTAGGGAAATTTCGCTAAAATGTTTCGAAATATTGAAAAATTTATATAAATTTCGATGTGAACTACTATGAAAATTTCGATGTCTGTTGAGTGTGATTACACACTCATGACTCAAATAACTATATAAAGCATTTAATTTATGTACAAATAAACAAATGGCTACTAGTCATTTTTATAGATAAATGACTACCAAACATGCCAAATTATATGATTTCTTCACCTAATTCTTCTTCTTAAACTAGTCATTTTGTAAACAAACTTTATATAACAAAGTTATACAATAGTTTCTGTAGCACATATCTAATTTATGCATACATACAAAAAAATCAATTATATAAATATATGTTTTTTTTAAGAAATCGTTTTAATTATTTTATAAACAAACATTAAACAATATCGTTACTAGAAAGGTTTTAAGTGGAGTTATCTAGAATAAACAAATCAAAAAACATAGCAAACAATGGATTTAAGTTGGGTATAGCTCATGCATAATAAATCCTGTTGAAAGTATTGATATCAGTGAAACTTTACGAAAATTTCGTCAATATTTCGCTAATATCGACATAGTTTTAGTGATATTTCGAAGAAATTTTGGAATTTTTGTATTCCCCTTGTATTTCATTTCGCTACCCCTTGAAGTGGAGAAATCTCGACAAAATTTCGAGAAATTTCACTGAAATTTTGAACCATGGTTGGTTGAAGATAAGGTTGTCTCCTTAGAGTACATTGAAACTGAAAAATAATTGGCTGACATCTTCACAAAACCCATAGACACCAAGATTTGAGCATCTTGGAAGCTCAATTAGTATGTGCAAATTGAATTGATTCGATGTCTTAGTGTTGGAAAATGTTAGGACTAATCAAGGGAATTTGAGTTTCTCATATAAGAAACTTGGCATGTGCTAAGAGTTCATGCATGATGATAGACAATCAGAAAAACCTTGTAGTGCAAAAATGGCTATAATTTTAAAAAAAACTGCAAGTTGGCTAAAAATTCTTAAGAAATTATGAGGAAGAGGTATTTCTTTTAAAAAAGGGGATACATACATACATATATATTTTAAAATAATAATAAAATAAAATAAGAACTTGCCTGGACCAAGCCACATTTTTGCGGACCAATCCGGATTGGACCGAGCCACAAAAATGCAGACCGGTTAAGTGAGGCAGATTTGCCAATCCACCCCCTCCCCCCACACACACACGGCTCAAAAGGGTTGGGAAAACCCTAGGCCCTCATTTTTCTTCACTTCTCTCACTCTCTAACCCTAGCCTCCTCTCTATTTCTCTCAATCTCTCCTCAAATCTTGCAATCCATCTTCCCCAACAAGTTTTCCTAACTTTTCAAGGGAAGAACCACCTCTCTCTTCAATTTCTCCACTTCCCTCTTATTTCCACCCACCTGCTCATCATTTTTCTCACTCAAGATGAGAGGAAAAGTAAAGGCACCAATAAAAGAAGTTGATTCAAGCAAAGGGTAGAACACCAAAGGCAAGAGGAAGAATAGCTCTCATGAAACAAGGTATTTCCCTAACCGATCTATAGCTACTAAAAGATTTGTAGAAGAAGAGATTATGGGGTTGAATGAGATGGTAGTTGAAAGAGGTTGGACCACCTTCTTTCAATTGAAGGGTGAGGTGCATGATGAAGGGGTTAGGATGTTATATGCAAACATGTGTAAGGAAAATCTTACCAATCTTTCCTTCCACACCACAGTATATGGTGTTCCCATTTTCATTGACACAAATAGATTAGCTAGAATGTTGGAGATTGGGAAGCCATCTCAAGGGGGTATTGAGTGTCCATCTAGGATTGGCCCAAATGAAATGGCCAACATCACTCACTGTTTGACTGGAAGAAAGTTTGCTTCGGGACCGAAGCTACAAGCCTCTAAATGAAAAGAAGAGGTTCGATTTCTTAGTAGGTATTTAACTACAATCTCCTGCCAACATCACATAAATCTGAGATGTTTGTTGATATGGTCTTCTTGATTGACTCAATTCTAAGTGGGCAACCGATCAATATCCCTGCTCTCATCGTACAAGTTATGATTAAAGGAGGATTAGACCGTAGTTCAAGGAGTCATCTACCCTATGGTGTACTAGTCACTAAACTCCTTGTGAAAATGGGCATTCCCTTTCCACCAAATTCAAAAAATTTTAAACATGGTTGAAATATCACGCTTCGTACACTGTACTTGATGAAGATTGATTCTAATTCAAGACTTATGCCTTCAATGCCAACCTCTGTTCTTTCCTTCTCGCCCAAGAAGAAGAAGTCATGCATTGAACCATGGCGAACAACGACGAAATCCCTTATTCATAAGCTTCTCCATGCTCGCACAACTGTCTATAAGGGATTAAGAAAGGTTGCCAAGGCTCTCAATGTGTTCAAGCAAGAGCGAAATCAGATGGTGTCCTACATGCGGTCCAAGGAGCCAAATTTTCCTACCATTGATCCCAATGCTGGCATGATAAGTGATCTTGAAGACTTCGTCCCTGAAGAATCAGACTCTGAGGAGGATACACCTCAGATGGCTAAAGAAGGGACCTCATCTAGTGTTCCCTTCCAGAAGAAATCTTGTGTTGTTGAGGGGGGGTTGAAGCAGAAGATGATGATGATGATGATGAAGAGAATGGTGATGAGGATGGCAGCAGCTATGAAGGTAGTGATGGAGATGAGAGTTATGATGGAGACAAGTAGCTTACTACCTAGTTTTCTTTAGTATTTCCTGTGTCTATTGTTTTTCATATTTGTAGTTGCTCATGTGGGCTTTATGATGTTTGGTCACGTAATCTTGAACTATGTTGTTTGTTGTTTGCCTACTACTTATGTTAGTTTGGAGTGGTATATGTACTTCAGATGCTCATTCTAATTATGCAATGATAGTATTTTTTACTTGCCCTTTGTCCATTCATGACCAAAAGAGGGAAAGTGGTACTGGTAGTGCTTCTTAGTTATGATAGCAAGGGGGAGTAACATTCACATTCACATTTATACTTGCATGATGCATAATATTATATTTGCATTATTACATTGGCATTACAACACTATTAAATTGTTGATCATGTTATTTATTATAATGTCAAGAGCATGTTTGAGAAGGTTTTAAGATGTTTTACATATGACAGACCACAACCGTTTTTTATGAGGGTATGTCATGCTTTTCTTCATCTTCTATGATTAAGCTCACAAATGTATTGTCTTTTTGTAAATTAGTGGAATAATGTAACATGTTGTGTGTTTTGTCATGGAATTGACAAAGGGGGAGATTGTTGAGTTAAGTGCTTGCTAGTTCCATGCCAAATTCATAATGTAAAGAGTGTGAGTAAAGTGTAAAATCCTGTATGTACCTTGAGACAAATACATGAAGATGGACGACATGGCCAAGTGCAACATGGAGCAATAAGCAAGACAATTCATGCTCATCTCAGACTCAGATCACAATAGGTAAATACAGGTAAGATGGTTGAATTTAAACCCCACATTGGGTGTAGGAGAATGGACCCCAAAACCTTAGAGAAAAGTCTTCATTGGTCGCACTTTAATGCAAAAAAATAATAATAATAATAATGAATTTTTTAATGAGGAAAAAATCAAAAAAAGGGGGAGCACAAAATTGGACTGGGAGGTCTGAACCGGTCCACAAAATTGTGGACTGATCCAGACTGGAT
>JAOXJP010000017.1:4392668-4403499 GCA_025762735.1 Platanus orientalis
ATCATGCTCAACATAGATTGAAATTTTCATAACAGTTCACATCGAAATTTTCATAATTTTTATAATATTTCGAAGCAATCTAGTGAAATTTTCATTAATCCTCATGACAAATAATTCATCAAAATCGAAATTTTGAACCTTTGATAGGTCTAGAGTTCAAACCTACATATCAACATTATCTTTTTTTCATTCAGGGGCTGGCCTGAGGCTTGGTCAATTAATGAGGGTCAGGATTTACAAACCTAAGCCCCGGCCCGAGCCTGGTCTATAATTTGAGGGCCGGGCCTGGGAGGTAAGCCCGGCCCAAGCCTGACCCATGCCCACCCCTATCAGGAGTCAACTCCACTCAAGTCATTAAAATCAATTTGGGGAGTCATTACACTTTTTTTTTTTTTTATATTATTATTATAAAATATCATAAATATTTAAGAATTACAAATAGTATTTTAGTTCAAATATTGTTTATTTTCTTGAGAAATATAAGTATTTTGTACTCTCATAACTTGAAAATTAAAAAATAATTATACAAATAACTAATAGCCTAATACCATAGCAAGGTAGATGTAACTAATTCTAAACTCTATTGTCCAAACTAAAACATAATACTACTATTAATATATTGAAAAACCAAAGTACATCTTTTACACATAAGCACAAAAACAAAATACCATTAAATCTCCTAAGTCTAGGTTACTATTATAAGAGCTTAAAGTTTGAAGTCCAATTTTCTTACCACTCTCACCTTCATTCTTCCAAGTTATTTACACTTTCTTTCTTCTTGGTTTTGAGTGTCTTTGAGAGCTCACTTGTTGGAGATTTTGATAATCACCCCCACAAAAATCTTCAGTTTCTTAGTGTGTTACGACTTAGCTTTAGATCATTTTAAGGTTTGCAATACTCAGTTACATGAATAGGTCCAAGTTAAACAAGTCTACCAAGTTGGCAACAGGACTCAGTGAACCAGGTATGGTTTAGAGTCAACAGTATTACTCGACTCGTGAGGCTTAAGAGTAGAGTCAAGAAGGCAACTCGGTATGGTCGTAGCCCCTTTTAATTTGCATTTTCCACAGGTTGCTTTCTTCCCAGGCTCACTTCACACACGTACACAAAAGTGTGTGCTGTATAATAAACATCCATCAGGTACCACACTTACCCTTTGTGATTGATTCCCTAGGCCAAGGCCAACCTGAGGTCCGAAATGTCAGCCAAACCCAACCCAAAGGTTCGGTTGGGGTCAGTAGGTTACACGGACTTGCTAGCCATTACACCTGTACCGTTAATGCACATTTGTAGTCCATCTAGCACTATCAACTCACTTCTTTGACAACATTTGTAAAGAAAATTACAACTAAAGAGCGCCATAAGCTAAAGATTTTCACATTGCAGGTGTTTTTTTTTTTTAAATCTCAAACTAAAAGTTTGATTGAACCAGGGGTGCCGGTCCCAACCATTGGAAACAGCAGGCTGACACGGATCAAGCCTGGTGATAGCAGCTGACCTCAGAGAGAGAGAGAGAGAGATGGATGTTCAACCGCACAAATCTTGCACTGCCATCCTGCTATTAAAAATAGTAAATCTTCATGGGTTTATTTGACAGACTGGGAGACAACACAATCATCAAATCAAATACCCTTTTACTGATTGTTCAAAAATATATAACATTTTTCTGTTCATCCAAACGAATAGATAGGCCAGACGGTGGTGATCACACAGGAACCAATTTTGGTATGAAACTATTACGTGTGGAAGATGTTGTCCCCCCCTCTGCATATGCTCCATATGTGTGCGGTGAAGGGGGTGTAATACCATCTGAATGCACAAGGGTCCTGTCCTGTAAGATTAATATAGTGGACGTCTCTATCCTGCTATGCACTTCGATATTTGAAGGTGGGTTTTTGATTTCTGTAAATCAATTAATCAACTGAAAATAAAATTTTGATTGACGTAGGATGCTTAATGAAGCCCAAGGTCTCAGTAGGACTCTCAAGAAGGAATGTTCCAAAACTCGAACATGATTCAGCCATTGTAAATTTTATTTTATTTTCATGATTTAGAAAATCCAGCACTGCAATCTATCAATTTTTGTGACCAGAGGACAGAGGGAAAGGCATAACTTATTCAAGAAGCAGGCTTTGATCTGTAACTCTAGTGTGCACCAGCAGTCCATGTATGCAAACAATTCAAGAGAGCCAGAAGATCGTCACTTTGTCAAAATGCCAATACATTACATTATAGATACGGTCAGATGAATAATGCAGCCTCATCCTTCAATGGATTTGAGGAGAACAGAGAATTGGAAAGAAATAATGATGGTAAAAAAATCAATACCTTTGCAGCTCAACAAGGACTATATGGCTCTATGATTTGCCAGGCATGCCCTAAAAAAATTTAAATAAGCTGGAGGGCCGGAATCTTAACCTCTTCCACCTCCTAGCCACCAGGGAAGGATGCAACCTCAATACATGTTCGGGCATAAAATCATGCCTTGTCAATATGCCTACGACTGGTGATCTCTGCAATAGAACAGTGAAGCAGTTAGCCAGGGAACCCAGGGGTAATATAAGAGCAAGCTCATACAACACATCTCTAAAAAGAGGAATACAGCTGTAAGGAAGACTATAGAGCGTGTACCACTGGCATAGCAGTGCACGTGACACACATACAAGACGATCAAGTGATAAAGCACATCTAACCCCCCCCCCCCCTCTTATAATTTTCTGTTTAAAAGAATATAGATAAGCTAGATCATAAGAACTAGGAGATCATGTAAATAAGTCATGGATAGTGGGGATTTGCCACTTATATGTGCATCAAGTGCATCGCATGGCCTTACCTACAGTTTCCTTGGATTACCTCATCTCTAGAAAGCAGAGTTAAAAAAGGCAAACAAATCAAATAGGATTTCTTACACTTGATTTCTTGGGTATCACCAACATGTGCCTTAAACCAACTTCCCTAAAAAGTATGAGACCCTTTGCTAGTGACATGGTCTCCACAACTGTATAGGGTGAAGCATTTGTAAATGGATGCAAATCTACATACATCTCCATATGTTCCTCAGCCACTTCTATGTCTTCTATCTTTTCACTGTAACCTAAACCCCTCTTTGCAAAATCATCAGCACAGAACCGCTTTGTGACATCAATATCCATGAGCACCGGGACAGGCATGAAAACTTTCTCCTTTAGCAACACAATAAGATGGGCACGGAGGATTAGACCAAACAATTCTGGGGAATCTGAAATTGGGGGCTCATCAATCACCGGGAAGCCATTATGTCCTGTGGTTTTGAGGGCGTGTACTATATTACAGACCTTTTCAATGCCGGTAAAGACCTGAAGTGGCCCTGTGACAACATCACCAACTGACAGTTGCCTCATGTATGGCTCTACATGAGCTTCTAGGTAAGGAAACCCTTTTAATTTCATAAGAAGGTCATAGACATTGTCATTGAAAGTGTCGGCTACAGTCTTTGATACAAGAAGAACCAGCATTACCAGGGGCAGCAATAACAGATTATTGGTCAGTTCCAAGAGTATAACACACAAGGACACAGTCATCCTCATTGATCCACCCAGAAGGGAAGCAGACCCCAACACAGCAAAGAGTCCATGGTTGAGAGTAGAGTGTGAGTCCATCATCATTCCAATCAAGCGTCCATAACTTGCCCCTGTCAAAATAACAGGCACAAACAGACCCGAAGGAGCCACAACCCCATAACTCAAGATACCAAGAAAATAACAGGTAACAAAGAAGATGATAATCGATATGTAGTGGAACTCAGAGTCAGTGCCCTTGCTAAAAAGGTTTCTAATAGCGTCGTCACTTGTGTTGAAGAACAGGCTGGCGAGATCATTGTAGTGACCGGGAGGACACTGAAACTTCTTGTAGTTACCAGACCTCCCTATTGTTGGGCAAGCTTCAGATGCATCAGCTGGGCAAGGTCGGCAAGGTGCAAGCCATGGTAGCCCAAATAGACAACAGGATGTGAATATGGAGATTGAGCAAGCAAGAAGTATTTTGTAAGCATGTCCTTTCCTGGAATGACAGAATTAACATGAGAATGAATTCAACGTTTCATTTTGAATGCCAAAGATCAGGGTTGAGGAAGAATACCTGTAAATTTGATTGTAAAATCGGAGAACCTTTTCCAGAAGAAAATTATATATACTTCCCAATATACCACCAATAACTCCAAGAACAAGCACAGTAGGTAAGTCCGAAATGTGGTATGTAACATTTTCCGAGGTCACATTAAACATTATCAGCCCCCCCTTACCAAATAAGCCACACTTGCCACTGTTACAAACGTCAATTAGAGCCCTAAGCACGATAGCAACCATAGCTGTTGTGAAGAATACTCGCCAGAGAAGGGCACTTTTCCACCTGCAGAAAAATTTCTTGATGTTAAAGTTATGAACTACGTCAAGATGTGATGTTATTGCCTAGGGGAAAACTGAATTGGAGACTGGTGCCGGCAGCAGTGTTGGTTGATAAGGAAATTATGCAACTGGATTTTCAACAACTATGCAGAACCATCCTACGTGATGTATAGGAGTGCTAATGAAAAATTAGCTTTTGGGGCTTTAAGATGTAAGGGGTGTGAAAATTTGAGGGATGGGTCCATAGTGAGGAATTGGAAGAATGTAAACTGGGTTGTAAAGGTTGGGAGGTTTTCAGGGTTATAGTGTTTTGTTTTTGGGTGTAGAGTTTCTTGTTTTCCTTTTGTATTGCCGATACCAAATATTTAATTCTCCATATATAAATTCTTTTCATAAGAAAAAAATAATATCTTCAATTAGGCCCAATAATTGGACATGTAAAAACCACAGATGTAGAGATTTAACAAGTACGATACCACATGCTGCTCTAATTAAAACAAATACATTATAATCACTAGTGTATCTTAAGACTTGATTTTTTTTACTAATATGAGGTATTTAGCAACTTGATCAAAATCCAGATTGTCCACGAGCCCTTGCAGAACCAAAGATTGAACAAAAAGATTACTTTAGGCTTCTGGATGGAGTTGGATTCAAACAAGTTGGAAAAGAGAGACACTATCAAAAAATCATAAAATGAACCAAAAAGTGCAAATAAATTAATCAGGAAATACTACCATGAAGCCATTTCTTCAAGAGCAAAGAGAACACCACCAACAGGTGCACGGAAAGCAGCAGCAATTCCGGCAGCTGATCCACAGGTTACAAGATCACGCCTGTCTCTGTCATTCTTGAAAAAACGTAGCCATTTCCATGTTAAACCATATTTCTTCGACCCACCCTGACCTAGTAATGCTGCAATGCATGCACCAGTATGCACCATGGGCCCCGCCTTGCCCACATTAAGAGATGAAGATACAGCCGTGATGCTACCAATAATCTGTAATTTAAGTCAGCAATGACACAAGTCACTTAGCTTTTCTCAGAAGAAAACACTGTTTTTCTTTTGGATAAAAGAGATGCAAAGAATTGAGAAATGTGAAGAAATGATTAACAAAATTTGTGACTTAAAGCACTCAAGGATGGCCCATACTAATACAGAACACTGGCAAGCATAACTCTTATTCAAATAGAAAAATGATAATTGAGCAGTAGTGCAATGTCTACAGAAGATGCGTGCAATGTCTACAGAAGATGCCTGTAAAAGCCAAATGGAAGATCAGTGGGAAATTTTTCCATGCCTTGGATGTAAGACAGTGGAGGCTGAAAGCAAAAGTAAATTCCATTTTGAGTGAGAAATTCATAAATTCACACATAAGATCTATAATACTCTACAGCCCTCCCCCCAAATCAGATATCAGTATCATGGATCAGAAGTTTAGACCAGTGTATGACATAAATCTATGAAAGGAATATCCACACCTAGTCTTGAATTGGAAGAATTATCACATTTCAGCTATTATATCGACACCATCCATCTCACACGTGACAAAATTGATGCCCCTGAGTTTTTTTGTTTTTTTTTTCACCACTAATGAGGATTGAAAGATGTCACAACCAAAAGATCTTGGGTCCCTTGATGAAAAGCAAAGCACTTTGCAAGGAATTCACAACAGAACCTCCATGGTAGAAGGGGAAATTAGGGTAAGTGTAAGAAAAATAGCATAGAGTCTCGCTTGAAGGTTATCAATGTACTAATGGTCTGGAGAAACTATCAACTCCCCAGCAAATCTCTATCCTGAAAGAAACTCCCAAGGTACCATGTTCCAAATTTACATTCTGCTTTGCTTTATAACTAAAAAACAATCAATATCAAAGCACAGGCTTCTATTCCATCATCAATTTGTGAAAGATATCCTCTCACACAACATGAATCAAGAATAATTTAACTAAAAATGATAAAGATATTAAAAATAAAAAATAAAAATAAAGTTTCAAAGTTAAACTAAAAGATTGTAGTGTATAAATCAAGTAATTCTTCTGCAGCACATGATATATCTGCCTACACCCTAATTTCTTTATCAAAGATTTCTGAAACCCTGACACATGATTCATAGTCAGGGAAAACCAGCAAACCATATGAGGCAGCAACTACCTGGTTATTATCCTTCTGACATAATGAAAGTTGGCAAGCAGATCAACAGTAACTATCAAGGATTCAGTAATCAGAGATTAACTGGAACAAAAATAGATGCTATAACATTTGGATAATGTAGGTACGGTATGATTCAAATGGCATGGCCCAGAAAGTGCGGGAATATGCATAATTCTCTGGTTAGGACTAGCATTTAATCCTCCATACCATATAGGTTATGCTTAACTGTAACCATCCAATTGAATTGATCATTTAACAGGCCTCCCATTTATTTAATGTCAGAAATCTAGAATGAATAAGAGAAAATAAGAAAGACGATAGAAGAGAAAAGGATGAGAAAAAGATACCAGGAGAAGAAGACATGAGTGAGAGAAGAAATATAGGGTTCTTTAACCCTATTAACGATGCCGCCTCCTTTATATTATAAAAAACTGAAAACTACTTTTGTATCCTTGTGGTATATATGTACATAATAACAAAGTTTTAACACTAACCTCAAGCTGGAGTATAGACATCAATCATGCCAAGCTTATTACTTAACATCTTTAATTGAGAGTTTCTCAATGCCAAGTCACCCACCTGGTCTTCAAACCTAATGCATGGAGTAACAATCTGCTTGCTTATTACCAAATCATGAATGAAATGACAGTTTACTTCAAAGTACTTAATACGCTCACAATATACTCGATTGCTCACAATATAGATGGATGCTTGATTATCACAATACATTGTTAAGAGAGTATTTATCACAATGTCCCATGCAAGGGAAATCTCAACCACGTCAACTCACATGTTGTGTGAGCCGTACCTCTATACTCCGCTTCTGAATTTTATTTGATTACCCACACTTTGCTCCTTGCTTCTCCATGTGACTAAATTCCCAAAAATAAAAGTACAACATCCAGATGCAGATCTCCTGTCATTTTGACTTTAAACCCAGTTTGCATCTGAATAAGAAATAGCATGCATATCATCCGGTGTATAGAATATGTCATTTCCCAGTCCACCCTTCAAACACCTCAAGATTCGATACACAAAATCCCAATGTGACTGTCTTGGAGTATGCATGAACTGACTAACACCAACAAAAACAGTATCTGGTACGATTAGGTAAATTAATTTACCCACCATCCTTCTTGTCAGGACCAAATTTTGGCTCCACCTGTCAAGGTTTCAGCCCTTTTTCTTTGAAGCAATTGTATAACTTTGGTATAGGTGAAACAATTGACCCACAGGCTTTGAAGGATTTTTTAGCCCAAAAAAAGACTTGAACCCAGACCCTACGTGGATAGACACCTGCTTTCTCAGTGGCTTCCCTGACACACTGATTACAATAGAATTCAATGAATTAATGGCATTAGAGATTGTACATAGTTGAACTCAGATATCACCCCCAGCTATCCACCACAAATGTCTTTGATACCCTAATGCAGGATAGGCCTAAGAAAAGGCACTCAATTCCCTGATATTATGGGCCAAAAGAATGTAAAACAAACATTATAAAAGAAGGATCACACAAAGACAATTCTGGAATTATAGGTCAGAATTTGTGAAATGGCTAAAATACCCCTGTACAGATGTCAGAATTTTCTGAAAATTTACAGGCGCTTATATGTATATCCAGGGTATGCTCATACAAAATTTCAGTTGTTTCCGATAAATAAATGTATATAAAATACTAGTTTTACCGGTCAGCAGTACTTTTGAATAAGGAAACCAGAATCAGGGTCAGGGCTTTCAAGGGAAATTTGTGGGATTAGAAACGAGATTGATAGGGGAGAAAAACCCTAAAAAAGAAAGAGAAACAATAGGGCTTCTAAGGTGGGGCAATTTCACTGAATCATAAGCCCAAGAAATTCTGGTTTACGAGACAATATCAATGAAGCAATGGGGAAATAAAATAGGGCTCTGCCGAGAATTTCTAATCTATTGCGCTGATTGAACTAATAAAAGGAGGGCAGAATACCTGGAGTTAGAGGGTACGATTTGACCAGTTTAATAGCTACAAAATTTCCAGCCATGAATCCTCTATTATGCAATTTGATTCAGGAAACCAGTAGACTGTGTTGATGAAGAAATCCAGCCGATTGAATCTTTATTTACACCTCTTAACAGAATGTTGATTTTAGATAAAAGAAGAAAGAATAAAATATGAAAGATGGTGGAGTAATGTTAGAGGTAGGAGAAAGAATAGCAGGGGAGAAGATTGGAGAAGAAGAAGATAGAGGGATAATGAAAGAAGAATGAAGGTTTTCAATCAAGGGAGAGAAAAGGGTGACGGGAGAGATAAGAGAGCCCAGCCGGGGGGTTTTCAAACTCAAAATTTTATTCAAACTTCAGTTAATAGATTACATGTCGTGACCCTCTAATTTATAGACCCAAAAACACTACAACTTAGCAACCTTCCTAAAATAGAATCTTCTAAAGACTCTAACTCCTAACTTTCTAAAAACATAAGACATACAATCAAAATAAGCTACCAAATAACCCCAACAAGAGGGGGCAGAGGGGCTGTCAATCAGCCTATTTGTGGCCCCATGTGTTGACTTTGAAGACCATAATAGGACAAAAAAGAACAAGCTATCAACTAGGCCTATATTGCTTCTCTATCCTTAGCTATGAAGCCTTCTTACAAAATATTACCATCAATACTAAAATCTAAAAAAACTATGGCACTATTAGCCTTATTACAATCGTATCCTAGACACTAAAACCCAAAAATAAATCCTAAACATCATGACGGACAAGCTCTCTTCCATGTCTATGCTTTGGGCTTGGGCTTAGGCTTCAACATGGGATAATTCTTCTCCAACCAAGAGAGTTCTGCTGCATCGGTTCCCCACTCTAAAAAGAACTCAACTCCATTGAGTTTGGGGGTGGTCCAAGATTCCAATCTCCACTATAGGAAAACACTTGAGTGTAAATGACGTGGCTGTCCTCTTGAGCTTCAACGCAGGCAGATCTTGGGTAGGCACCATCTTCAGCTCACAATTGTTGTACTTGGAGGCATATGTATTAGTGTAGCCACAACGTTGTGCCTTCTTGTCGTAAAGCCAAGACCATCCTAAGAGAATACGGTAGACTTTGAGAAGGAGCACATCACATTGTACTTGATCAATAAACCCACCAATAGAATAAGTGAGTAAGCACATCTCATGAACCTTAAGTTTGTCTTGTTGACCCAAGCCACCTTGTACGGACTGGGATGAGTTTCAGTCTTTAGCCCCAGTTTCTTGCATGCATCTTCAAACATGACATTGGTACAATTGCCTCCATCAATCACCATAGAGCACAATTGTCCATTTCAATGAACTTTGGTCTAGAAAATGCTACTTCGGCACCAATCTTCTTCCTTATCAACTTCCCGAGTAGCCAAAAGTGGGCGTAGAACATACATGGGTTAATCTTCCTCTGTCTCACTAACTTCACCCTCACTAATTTGTTATTCTTTAAGAATAATAGATTGCTTCGGAGTATAGACTTCTTCCACAATAGACTATTTATTAGAAAAGCCCATGATATGGTTCGGATATTGTGCTGCAAAATAACTGTATCAAGGCAACAATGACACTAATTATTTTTGTCCTTTGATGTGGAACCTTCAGGAGGGGTAGAAGTCTAACCTAGCTTGGAAGAAGTCGAGGTGATGTTGCTAGCTTGTCGTTTGTTGTTGAGCTTCCACTAAAATATCCACAAGGTGATAGTTTTCAAAGAAGGTTCTTTTGTAGGGGCCTCTCCTCAAATTCTCCTTGATCTGATTGATTATGTGGATAACATCTTCTAGAGTAGAGACTCAACTATAACCAAGGTTCAAAATATTGTTATCGCAACTCATATCGCAGACCCGAGATACGGGTACATCTTGCGTATCGCAACTTATCGCGGAGATACGGAGTCCAAAACCAAAAGACGGGTGAGATACGGGTCAAATGAAGAAATTTTGATTTGAAATTTTAGAATTTGATAGAATAATCATTAATTCACACTTAGGAATCATTAAGTATAGGAAACAACTATCTATGATAGTTGAGAGAACTGTCATTTTTATGACATACGTTGTCGCCTATGGAATCTATGGAAACACTATGTAAGCCTTATAATTTTTTTATGTAATCTTAGGAAATGTTATAATAAACATTAGTAAATACTTATAAACCATTATACTTCATTACACACTTGGGTATCAGTAGTTTGGAATCGATGCCTTCGTGACACTCGTTATCGCACATATGCAGAATTTTAAGTGTTAAGAGGTTGATAAATATGTATATAAGTGTAACATAAGTAGGCTAGC
>JAOXJP010000017.1:4403599-4416128 GCA_025762735.1 Platanus orientalis
ATAGCAAAATACCTCTACTCTTCTGGTTTCCCCATTGAATTTCTCCATTAAAGCACTTTTACATAATTGAGATTTTTTTAGTTTATATAGCTAGAGATGTCTAAATCTTGTGAAATTTGGAGAAGAGTACTTTGGAAGTTTGTTCAGAATATTCCCAGAAGTTCGAAAATTTCTGATACGTCATAAGGGTATTTTGGTAATTTCACACTTTTCAGGAAAATTACGAATTTGTCACTGGGGTGAAAATTTCAGAATTGATTTTCTTGGTTATTCCCTGTTATTTGAGATCATCTATGAGTGTTTTGCATATACATTGTATTTGGTTCCGCATCATCCTGCACCATAACAACCACCTCCTCGGCCAAAGCCAGGCTTTTTACTGGGACCTCTAAATGAGGGCTGATACTTCCTCCCTTGTTGCCAAACTCTCCAGGAGGACCTCGGGGCCTCCGTGGTACCCATGACAGTCCCCAAACCCAGGTTGATCTCCCCCAAAATGAGGTAGGCCATGGGGGCGATCCCTGGGAGCACCACCCATGGGCCTACCAGGGGGCTTAACAGATTTCTTCATATTGGATGAGCATCTGTGTACTGTGAAAACTTCTGGACAGCTCTCTGGCCATAGGGCTTTGCATATTGAATAGTTAAATCCCTAGGATTCTCAATAGCTACTATTTCCCTAGCTTCCAATTGTAGCTTCTCCCATGTTTTCCCTGGGTCAATAATAAAGATACCATTGGTTCTCCTCTTAAAGACATATGGTTCCATCTGCAAATCACAGTTCTTTGTCCCGAGATGGACATCGGCAGCCAACATCATCTAAATGTTGGCTTCTTTCTAAGATAATCCTCTCGTTTTAGTCTCCATGGCTAGGATTTTGGAGATTTCTCAAAATCCTAGCTCCCTCTTTAGGGTTTCTTTTTTTGAGTCAGAACTTGTTACGGTCTAGCTGGCGTTAGCATCCGTTCAACTGACATCACCATCCGTTCGACATTAGCCCTATTTCTGACGTATCTTTGTTGTCGGTGAGTTTTGATTAATTCCTGGTTTGCTTTGATACCATGTTAATAGTAAACTAATCAACTTTTCCAAAACCTTAAGGTGTTAGGAGATACAAGAATTAATATACTTCAACACCCCCCTCAGGAGGAACACTGTTTTCTCCGGGGAACACACTTGGGGAGCTTGGCACAAGTCCACACAATGCGTACACATATGCACAACACTACTTTCTAGGAAAATTCTTTCACTAGGTTCGAACTCACGACTTGGCTTGGCTCTGATACCAACTTGAAGTTTTGCAAGTAGATCCAAGACCTAGAGTGAGAGAAAGAGAGAAAAAAGAGAAAGGTTTTGAGAAATTGTGTTAGAGAGTGATCCTCTCTATATGAGTTTTGTAGAGAGATGGTATACCACAGTATATGGTATACAATACATGTATATGTATATAATACATTTGACAATATTGCCCTCCATGTAATGTATCTCTACAAGATTCTCAATAACAAAAACTACAATGATGATAAAGGTGAACTTTAAGAAGTCATCACTGTGCAGTATCTGGTGATGTTAGTCAGAGGAAGGTCTAAAACTGTTGTAGGAGTTGGGCTGGCACCTTTCTAAAAGGTTCTTGCTAGAAAAGGACAGAGTCGAAGAGCTTATCCCCAACATATAATTTGCTGTCAGTTTAACCTTGGAGATGTTATTTTAGAGCATAGCAGCATTGTGGTTGAACAACCTTGTCCAAGTAAGAGTTACATATGTTTGACTGATACCCAGACACCCTATTTTTTAGCTTTTCCATCTCATTCCTGCCCTTACTGAAAATATATAGCAAAGCATCCATTTAGTAATGTATACTTTTTCTGCTCTCTTCTTACATAATTTTCTCAGTTATTCGTCAAAAACAAAGAAGAGTGTTTCTCCCCAGAGTTCTATTTGACTTAGTTAAACATGGAAAATGATGAACCTATTTTGGATTTTGAGTGGCATGAAATACATTTTAACACTTGAAGTTTGAAATGTCCAAAAACACTTGTAGATTTGGAACACATTGTTAGGTTCTCCAGAGCATTTCCCTTGCTAAAAATTTCATGGAACAAGATTTATGACTCTTCTGCTAGGATGTACGCATGGTGTGTTTATTGTCTGCTTGCTTTTCATCAATTGATCGATATAGAGAAAATGAAATAATAAATATAGTAATGGAAGTTTGAGATGTGCATATGTATGTATTTATCTGTATTCATTTGCTTGTGTGTTTGTGTGGTGGTTGACATCGTTGTGGATGCATATGAGGTGATGATACAAAACACCAACACCAAACACTTTGGTAAAAACATTGTTAGGGCTCTAGCTAGTAGCTCAGATGGTTAGTGCACCTTAACCATGAGGTAGTGTGTTTGAGCAGATTACCCATCGAACAAAAAAGGAAGAAAGAAAATTTTGTATGTAATACTGAAGTTGGTGTGATCTGCATTTTCAATATTGTATTCGTTGACTGTCTATTGTCTGTAGGACGTCTATCATATATGATAATTTGGTTTCATGAAATTTGCATATTCATTTATGCAGGGAACAATTCGTGATGCTATTGAAGATTCTTTAACATGGCCTGTTCGGAAAGTTGTTCCCATTTTACCTGGGGATTATAGGTATGACCATTTTATCAATTTATGTAGAGGAAGATAGCTCACTCTTTTAGTGAATGATGTGGATGGTCTACCAACAGCCTGACGATCCATGTAGCACAGATGATAAATCCACCCAATCCATTGCATCTAGGAGAATGATTGCAATCTACCCAATCCATTGCATTCTTTTGGCTGGTGAAAAAAAAAATAGAATTTTTTTTGTGGGCTAGTGATAAAAGAAATTTATGGTGAAAACCACCTCAGAAAAATGCTGAATGATCTGGTGGTATGATTGTTGGATTGGGTCTATTTTTGGCGTAGGTGCAGTTGAATGGTGGATCCCACCGTCCATTCACATGCTAGGCTGGTGAATGGAAAGCATTTTAGTCTGTGCAGTGAGTATCTTTTTT
The DNA here is from genome assembly GCA_025762735.1 of Platanus orientalis. Taxonomy (NCBI): domain Eukaryota; kingdom Viridiplantae; phylum Streptophyta; class Magnoliopsida; order Proteales; family Platanaceae; genus Platanus; species Platanus orientalis. The sequence goes on from JAOXJP010000017.1 coordinate 4,406,643, forward strand.
TTTTTTTTTTGAAAAATAATGTAATATATTAGCCAAAACGAGAGACGACCAATACAATCAGCATGAGAAATGCTAGCATGGAAGCAAAAAAGAAACAAGAATGGTTAACAAGATGGGAAGATGGAATGATCCCAATCATAAATCCAAGACTTGAGAGGGGGCTGATCTCTCGAATAAGAAGAATAGCACTAATCGTGCAGTCTAATCAGAGCAGCGTCCAACACCTTCCTGGGCTGGCTTAAAGAACTGTCGAATATTCTTCTATTCCGTTCCTCCCAAATAGCCCACCAAAAGGCAGCTGGCACTAATATCCACAACTGCCTGCCAATGTAGTTTTTGTTTTTATTTTTATCTTAAAAGTTCATTTTAAAATACTCAATCTGCGTTACTGTAGTTTTTATTTTTATTTTTGTTGTTGTTGCCAACATTTTTTTTTTGGTTGAGATATTGCAATTTCTATTTCATGTAAATTTATTGTTTAGTGACTTGGAGTTGAAGCCTGTTGGAATGTTAGAAGTGAAGCTTGTGCAAGCCAAGGAATTAACAAATAAAGACATTATTGGAAAATCTGATCCTTATGCAGTATTATACATTCGGCCATTGCGTGACAGAATGCAAACCAGCAAAGTGATTGTAGGTTAACCCAACTCACCTCCTTTCATACATTTCTTTTCTTCTTTTTCTGCTGTTTAAAATACTTTTGTATTTTCTTGTTCAGAACAATCAGTTGAATCCCATTTGGAATGAGCACTTCGAATTTATAGTCGAAGATACATCTACTCAACACTTGTATGTCAAAATCTATGATGATGAAGGTCTTCAGGCTTCTGAACTTATTGGATGCACATCAGTGCCACTAAAGGATCTTGAGCCTGGTAAAGTGAAAGATGTGTGGTTGAAATTGGTCAAAGATTTGGAGGTCCAGAGAGATAATAAAAACAGGGGTCAGGTATAAGCACTCATTTCTTCATTTTCATTTTCATTTTTTTTTTTGTTTTTTCTTTTTGAAGTGATTCATATATACACTTCACATACTGTCTTTCTATTCTCCCTTGTTTTCTTCTTTGAAATTCAATTTTGTTTATTAGATGTGAATTGTGATCTAGGACAACCAAGGGGGTATAGGGGCTCTTGTATTTGAGAACAATCACCCTTGGGGATGCCTATGAGGGGAACTTATTATCATGTTTAGAGATTAAAATATTTATTTGTTGTTGAGTAATAGGGTAGGCCAATTGATAGGAATGAAGAATGCTATGGCCTTGACTATTAACCCTTGGTTGGAGTGGTAACATTTGAACCTTGAGAGTCACATTCTAGTTTCAGGGAGTAATACCATATGGTTTAGCACAATTGCTAAATAGTCTCAAATTTCATTCATTTCTTATTGCTGGAGTTAGATACATATACACAGAGATAAGGGGTGGTGGAGGTTGGTTGGACTTTTATTCCCTTGTTACAACTCTATCCTGTTACTCTCTGATAGAAACCATTGGACAAAGACTCAAGCAAGTAAAATTACTCCTTTTTTATTTAATAACTAAAGAGATTTTGAATTATAGCTATAAAAAACTGTATGAGCAGATGAAGAAGCATTCCCCAAATACAGAACAGGTATACAGAAAACCAGTGAATTCATACATGGTTTTCATTTTTCTACAAGATGGATTTTAAAAGCTGAACGGTCCAAAGTCTTTTAATTCTTCTAAGATAAAAGACAAATCCAATTTCAAGATATTTACACCTATCCTTGGTAAAACATCATCAAATATTCTTCGTATATCAACTTGACAAAGCCTTATCCCAACTATGTGGGGTTGAGTATATGAATTGTGTTTCACCATTCCAGTCCACTCTATTAAGGTCTATAACTTCTGTTAAATTATAAGCACTCATTTCTTTCCTCTCTACTTCAGTCAAAGTCACTTTTGGCCTTCCCCTTTTTGTTTTAACACATTCAACTTGACTGGTACGATCATTGGCCTTCGTTGCACTTTACCAAACCACCTCAGTTGACTTCATCTCGTCAGTTGCCACCTATAGTTGCTACCCCTGAGTTCCCACAATTTCATTCATTATTGATTTTCTTCTATCTAGTCTTGCTACTGATATCAACATTCTATCTCATCTACACTCTCTATTTATGTTTGATTGACTTATTTCTTGGTCACCCAACATTTTGCTCCATAAAACTGTTGAAGTATATTAATTTCTGTATCTTCTAACACCTTTAGGGTACGTTTGGATTTGAAGAATTGAAATTACCCCCATGAAATGAGTTCTGCAGAATTCAAAACCATAGAATTCTATTATATAGATTTAGAAATCTCATGTTTGGATGCCCAAAACAAGTAAAGAATTGACTCAAACAAATTGGGTAAATGGGTTACATGGCCCAGGCGGTGATTGTATGGAAGAAGTGAATTCAATGGCTGAAAAGTGGGCACATAAGTAGGTACTGTTGAAGAAAAAGTAGTGAAGTCGGTGATTGAAGAAGTGAAATAAGTTACTGAAAAGTGGGCATATAGGCAGGTACTACTGAAGAAGAAGAAGGCTGTTTGTTAGTCCAGATGATTGTTGCTGGAAAACCATTTTCATCAAAGATGCACATATGCAGGAAGCAGTCGTGAGTGTACTCGATTTCGCCAAAAAGAAAATTTACATCGGAGATCGAGTGCTAAATGGTCTCCTCTAGAAGGTCCGTTGATGGTGGCTGAAATCGGCCATTCTAGTAGAAGACCTGTGCTGGAAGTCACAGAAGGTTCTCTGATTGTTAGATGAGTCGATGTATGGAAGTTGACTGAACTTCAACGGTGCTACAGATCCCCTTTTCCAATTACAGTGATGGTCAAAGCTTCACCTTTCTGGCAAGTTCCAAAACTTGAATTGCCCTTACAGACCTCAACAAATTGATCCTTCTCTTTGGTGGAAACCAGTTGTTCTCCTTGGACTGTGCCATTGCCACTGCTTCCACCGATCGTGTTGGGTCACATTGACAAGAAGCAATGATGGTAGGGGATGCTGAAGAAGATCTCAATGAAGGTAGTCGAGTCCTTGACCAAGACTGTTTATTGCAAGTAAGAATTGGAAATGACACCCTTTTTGTGTTGAATTGCCCGTAGAATTGGGCGCTTAATTCTGCAGTATGATTCTGGCATGGATTTCGCCAAAATACGTTTCCATCCTTCTAAAATAAACCCAAATGGTGGAAACGGAATTTAGTTCTTCAATTCCATTTCTGTTTCTCCAATTCCACAAATCCTAAAGTACCCTTATGGTTTTGGGAGAGTTGGTTAATTCACTCAACATGGTCTTACCATCTTAGAGCTAGGTTTGTCAAGACTTCAAATCCCCATCGAAGAAAAAGTATTCTCCCAGTGCACAAGTGTGCATATGTTGACAGTGTACTTGTGAAACTAGTTTATCTATCAAAAAAAAAAAAAAAAAGTGTTCCCTAGTGTTCTCAAGAGAGAACAATGTTCGTCATGAGGGGGGTGTTGAAGTATACTAATTCCTTTATCTCTTAATACCTTAAGGTTTTGTGAGAGTTGTTAATTTACTCAACAGAAACATGGTTTGTCTTATGGCTGTCTTATAAAATCCCCTCAATTTTGGTGGTGCGTGCCAATCACACAATACTCTAGAAGGACCTTTCCACTTCATATACTTCGATTTAAAGGGAAACATCTTCTTCAATCTATCCTTATGGATGATTTATCCAAGATAGATAAAACTTTTAACTTTAGGATACGTCTTGGTCATCAGTCACCACTATAGTTCTAAAACTCGGCTAATCCGGCTTCGAATCGGGATCGGTGGGGTCCTATCCTAAATCCTGTGTCGGACCGGGTTTAGCAGCGGATCGGGCCTGGATCGGTGGATCGGGATTGGGATTGGGTGGATCGAGATCGGGATCAATAAGCCAGATTGGTTGGATCGACTCTGGATTGGACGGATCGGGGTCGGATCAGTCTGGATCGGGCGATCCGGATTGTGATCGGCCGATCCGAGCCAGATTTTCAAAAGTTTTCCTATAATCTTGGATCATCCGATCCTTTCAAGGATTGGCTGATCCAAACATGGATCAGATCGGGATCGACCCTATCCGATCCCAATTTCAATCCCGATATTTTGATTTATGGTCACCACCACTTCCCTCGTTTATATTCTTATTTTTAATAAAAAATTGCACTCTATATATTTAATTTTAGTCCAGCTTATCATAAAATCTTATGCTTCTAAAACTTCCTTCCATGGTTCTAAGTTGGCATTTACTTCTTCTCTAGTCTCTCTATTCAAAACTATATCATAAACAAACAGCATACACCATGGTACCTCCTCCAGCATATGCTTAGTCAGCTCATCCACACCTAAATCAACAAGATATGGTCTCAATGCTTACCCTTGGTGTAATCCTACTGTGATGTCATTGTGCATACAAGCATGCTATCAAACATGTCTCTAAGTAGCGTCACCGCTCTTGAAAACTCAATCACTCCTCCTCCAGTCCTAACATTAGGTATTGGTTTCATTATACATATACTTAACTAAGTCAATATCTCTACTTAAGAACCTTCCTTTTTCAGAATTTGCTAGATGAAATCTCTTAGTATCTTATTATATGCTTTCTCTAAGTTAGTAAAGACCTTGCGAAGATCTTTCTTCTTTGTTTCTATAAATTTTGTATCAATCACATGAGTTAGAAAATTACTCCAATCATTGATCTCCTTGGGATAAATCTAAACTCTAGTTTCATCTCTTAGTTTGTGTCATAGTTGCAGGAAGGCTTGGTACAAGGTGCGAAGCTCACTTCTTGGGAAGCTCATTTGGGAAGATAATTCCATTCTGCTTCCCCTAGTAGAGGGAAGCACGCTTCCCAAATATGGAAAACGCCGTGAGGTGAGTGGAAGTCTCAGGAGTAGCAAATAAAATTGTTTGGAACTAAGAAGCGATCCAAGAAAGAATATCATATTTTATTTAATGTAAATCCTATGTTGTTAGCATCGAATACAATATTATCTATGAGATTTAATAATGATTTCGTACTAAAAAAAGATTTAGTATTGATTTTATTGTTTATATTATTTTATTCCAATCCAATACAAACGATTCAAATCCGATGGTTTTTATATAAGTTCTTCTTTAGTTTGACCTTAAGATGTAAGTTATTTATAAAAAATCTTATGTATGGTAAAATATAAGGTATGGCTGGCCACACTAATAACAAGTGGTTTGCATATTGATTTATATGTCATGAATTTTTTTACTTACATAGTAGCTTTTAGGGGTTTTAATACTCTTTATTCACTTTAGTGTATTCCAGTTGAAATTATTGATTGTAACTTAGAGTTATTTACTTTATTATCACTTTTTCGCTTCTTGCTTCCCAAAGATTTTTTGAGCCTCGCTTCCCGATTCTTGCTTTGAAAAGCTTCCCACTTTCGCTTCTCGTTGTGGTAACTATGGTCTGTGCTTTATCACAGTTTTAATCTACATGCTAGGGTTCTTCGGTGGAGGAGCCACATAGGACGGGCTGTTTGTACTTTATGAACTTCCATCCATACCGATAATCCATGATATTTTGTCAATTTTGGGTTGATATGAAGACTATCAGATGTCAAAAAAAGGAAATTTGAAGCCTTTGATTACTCAGAAACCACTCGTACTGAATAACCAAGTATTACTGTTACTGATATCCACCAATCAGTTCCTTCCCATCTGCTAGGACTGCATAGTCCAATAATGCCAAATGAGGTAAACATGCCCTACAAAAAACATTGCAGAAATCTATTTATATAAAAAAAAAAAAAAAAATTACAGAAATCTCAAATTTTTACAGAATTCATCAGAATCTTTTAAAAATATAAGATGAATTGAACTTTACCATTTTGTTTTTTCAATTTTTTTTAAGGATTTCAACCATCCAATCTATTAAGATCTGATTTTTTTTACCCAATTCAATCAGATGGAAATAGCACCTTCAGAAACATCTCAAAAAATTCTAAAAGAAACAGAAATTCCAAAAATGCCCTCTTACTAGGTGTAATTTATTCCACCTAGGGTCTGACATATCCATATGGATGCTGATGTCAGCTGAATGGTCAGATTGTGTCAGCGAGTTCCAGCAACAGTTCTATGCTTCTCCGGCCCCTGGTAACCACTGGCAGTCTTCTAAGTGATTTCCTATTCTGATGAGTGATGCCGAGTACAAACCTTTTTTTTTGGTACGGCCTCACATGGGCCTTCATCATCAGCCGCTTGAAGCGGGACTGGCCTGAACCAGTCAGAACTGAGAACTCGTGAATCCAAGCAGGCGACACCACTTTGCACTGCTCACCCCACCCCTCCTCCAGGGATTTGACCCTGGGTCTTCCCTATGGAAGACAGATGGCTCAGCCAAGCCTTCTTTCATTGAAACTAAACTGAAGCACAAAGAGAAGGTTCAGAAAAGGATAAACAACCTCTGGCAACATTGTGTGCATACATGTTTGCTGTCCTATGTACATATTGGACACAGCAATGTTGAAAAGAGGAAATCAAGTCTCTGCAGGTTGTCAAAAGATGGTGAGTCCTCCAGGGAGTTTGGAGAATAGACCCGTTAAGGTCTGGCAAAGCCCTATTGTGTAGAATAAAGGATAATAGAGAAGAAGAGATTAATATGGTGTATTGATCCTAAGTGGGTCAATGCTCATATTTTGTTATAAAGAAATAATTGATGACAAGATATCCTCGCTAGAGTGTGTGACACAACACACCAAACTTATGTTGCTACTTGCTACACATTATGGGGTTATGGATTTAGGCCCATCACAAGTTCACAACGCTTAGCTGAACAGGTTACTAAAAACTTGGCTAGCTTTTGCAAACTGTTTTACAGGTTAGCCCAAGACACTGCAAGTTCTTGGGAACTGCTTATTACATCACACTTCCTGTCTATCTAAGAGTGTGATTTTCTTTTTTTATTTGGTGATTAAAAGTGTTTGATATTCAGCTGGTCTTTTTTACATGCTTGGCTTTTGGTTAATTAATAATCTGTGTCTTGCTTTGTCTTTTAGGTGCACCTGGAGCTTTTGTACTATCCATTTGGCATGGAGAATGGGTTCACTAACCCTTTTGCCCCCAAGTTCTCAATGACTTCCTTGGAGAAGGCCCTTAAAGGTGGGGCGGATGGAACTGAGGTTGCCAATGGGAAAACGACCTCACAGAAGAGAAGGGAGGTCATTGTGAGAGGAGTACTTTCCGTGACTGTGATATCTGCTGAGGATTTGCCAGCAGTGGATCTGATGGGAAAGGCTGATCCCTATATCGTACTCCTTATGAAGAAAACAGAAACAAGAAACAAAACTAGGGTAACTTTGGATTGCCCAGAAACTGGAATTACACTTGGTTTTCTTTTCTTTTCTTTCTTTCATTCTTTGTTCTTCTTTAATGGGACACACCAATTGAGGGTCCTGCCTCTTTGCATATACTTGTGTCCTTGTTTCTGTTTATAGACAGTTGTTACTTCCTATGATATTTGAATAGAGGTTTACTTGATTTTAAATCCGTGTTGCACTCGCAGGTTGTAAATGACAGCCTTAATCCAGTTTGGAATCAGACCTTTGACTTCGTTGTGGAGGATGGTTTACATGATATGTTAATCGTGGAAGTTTGGGACCATGACACATTTGGGAAGGTAATATTTCCTTCTAACATTGTCATTTTATTTTTCATCTGGTAGATGAGAAATGGGTTTGAATTTAATTGGTTAAACACTCAATTGGCTTGTGAACTGAGGCTCCTCCTAGAATTCCCAAGACTCTGACGTTGATTGTTGCTGCCTGGTGGTCTATGACTTTACATGGTCCACCAACTTAAATACTGGACTACCATATGATAGTAACTGTCAGGCAACATGCATAACTTGGCATATCCAATAGCTGGCTGCACTGGACAGTCAGATTGATTAGTTGGTGGGTAATGTATACAATATGTTGCTGTCAGTGTTCATTCTGTCGGTGCAGGAACCACCTTGTATAATTATCTTCTTAATTATCACCAACACTGACAAGGATATTGAACAGGAAAGGTCAAGGGGCTAACTAGGTTGCCAATGATATCAGCAAAGTTTCTCTCTCTCTCTCTCTCTCCCGACTTTTCCGTGGTGACTTTAATTCTGACAACAAATAGGATTGATCATCAATCATGATGACTACCGTGTGTGTGCTCTTACACAATCCCCACCACCCCCCCAAAAAAATCTGTATATTTTTATTTTATATTATTTTTTGTATCAGAGGACCCATCAAATTGGACCTAATTCATGGGATGGCCAGGTCACTAAAAACTGGTGGGTTGACAGGGCTGATCCTGTTTTTTCACCATTACTTGTTCACAGGTGGTTGACCTACCAGTGTGCACTCATCCTGGGATGACTGATTCAATTGGTTGGACTCAGTCTGGTTTTATAGTACTGTCAGAAAATATTGATTGTAAATGATTAACTCACTGACTTGCTTATAACATGGCCAGGTTGATTTGGAATGTACTTGTAGTTGGTGTTCTCAAACTCTACTATTATTAATCCCTTTGAAAAAGGGAAAAAAAATGTGTACTACTATTAATAGTCTTGTTAAATCACTTCTCAGGACTATATGGGGAGATGCATCTTGACACTCACTAGGGTTATATTAGAAGGGGAATACAAGGACAGCTTTACCGTGGATGGTGCTAAATCAGGAAAACTGAATTTGCATCTCAAGTGGATGCCCCAACCAATATACCGGGATCTTGATTGATGGGAGCTGATACAGAATGCTGTGTTTTAGCAGACATTGGATCTTTGATTACTTGGTGTGCCCTCCTGCTCCATAACAAATTGTGCAAGAAAATTTACTTCAACTCCCACTGGCAAATATATTGATTAATAATCCTCAGGTCAGTGTATAGAATTCTGGTTCATTGTGTGTTTTTCTTTGGAAGGTAGAGGTAAATATTAAGAGGCCTAGGTAGAGCCATGGGCTGGCAAATTTGTATCTGTAACTTCTAAGAGTAGCCAAACATCTGATGCTGTAAATTTGGAGAAATGAGACCGGGCAGATTAGGATCAGAGAAGGGAAGTTTTATATGTTACTCAAGATTGCTTCTCTTGATTAAACTTCATATGGTCTGTTTTTACTTTTTTGAATTGTTGTTAGTCTTTCTTCAACTACTAGGTCAATTTATTATTGCTTAAGCCGAGGTAACACTTGGCTTCTGTTGGTTTGGATTTCAGTGTCAATCTTTTGGGTCTGAGGATTTGTGGCTCATCAAAGTGAAATCCTTTGAGGCAGAGGTATGAACCAAACAAAGAGAAAGACACTTCGGATTTTGTCCGCCACCATACGAACGCTGTCTGGCATCAGGGGGCAGACGCATCAGCATTGAAAAGTGAAAAATGCCCCTAAAAATTGTAAATCACTTTTCGGTGCTGATGTGTTTGCCCCCTGATGCCCAGGGTACCTATGG
>JAOXJP010000017.1:4418073-4437660 GCA_025762735.1 Platanus orientalis
TGATTAAAAATTATAAGCGCCCCCCCCCCCCCAAAAAAAAGTGTAAATCACTTTTCGATGCTGAAGTGTCCACCCCGACACCCAGCGGAGCTTAGCGTTTTTAAGGGAAGCAGACACTATCCTTCCTCATGCCCCAACGATCAAAACATTGTCATTCAAATAAAGTTGTGGCATTTTTCTGAATAAAGTTGTTGTCATTCAAATTAATAAATAAATAAAAATAACACCCGTTCTTTGTTGATGATCTATGATGGGAAAAATAGCTCCAAGGACCTTATCGACCGATCTTGACTGACACTCGGGGAATCCGACACCCATGTCCCCGGGCATTATAGCAAATAACCCCGACCGTCACTCAGAGTAGCCAATCCCCGAAGAACCACCCAAGGTCCTAAGACCCCCTGATTCTCGCGAAGATCCCGACTGCAGGAGACAAAAACCATGACTGACTCAAGCCAAGGATATATGTGATTCAAAAACCGTTATAGACAAAATATCTTCTGCCATAGGCCTACCAACTATGAGCAAAGGATAGAAAAGGTAGGGAGAGACGTGGCCTAGGACGTGAGTAACAGTGCCACACAAGAACGCGGGGGAAAAGCGACAAGAAAGATCCACCCTGATATACCATTAATCAAGTCTATAAATAGGGAGACCGCTTCATGCTCCAAGTATGAGATATCCACGAAACCCTAAGGGAATAGTCCTACTTTATACTATCCCCCCACCTCCCTGACTTGACCGTCGGAGAGCTAGAAGCCGGCCCCTTGCCAGCTCTAGCCCTTTGACCTCTTCGCATTTTTTGTGTGTAGATTCTACCTCACTGAGGATTTGGGTTAACTGTAGGACCATCTGGTTGACGTAAAGGTGGTCATCCCCCCGATACATCATCAGTTGGTGTTGTCTTTGGGAAACTTTCCTTTTTCTGGTAGAACCTAAAGTCTATATGGTCAGGACTAGATCAATGGTGGCTCAACATGACCATATTAATGGGGTTGATGGACCGGAGACTTCGGTCTCCGATGGGGCACGCCCCCTAACCCCAAGGGTGAACGCACTTGAGCGGAAGATTCAGGGGTTAATAGAGAACATGCAATTGTTGATGGAGCAGAACTGAGATATTATCCTGGAACTAGGAGGCAGGAGGACCGCACCGGGTGATGGCAACACTGGGTGACCTAGGTTTAACACCCCTCCAGCCTGAGGCCATGGCCAAGGGCCTGAAGATGACGCACTAAGCATCTCGGCTTCCCAATTTCGGGAAAGTCATCATGGAAAAAGAGTTCACATCCCAGGATCCTGGGAGGAAAGGATGGAGGACATGAAGAAGGAGATGGCGATAATGAGGGAAGCCCTAAAGGGAAAGGCCTCAGCCACCGTTGATGAGCTAATTCAAAGGACGGATCATCCCTTCACCCCGGAGGTGATGGCTTGACACTTGCCTAACAAATTCAAGCCACCGTAAATGGAGATCTTCGACAGTGGGAGGGACCTCCTGGATCACTTGGAGACCTACAAGACGCACATGAACCTCCAGGCGACCCTCAATGAAATCATGTGTCGATCATTCCCATCAACAATCAAGGGGTCTGCCAGTGTTTGGTTTAGTAGGTTGAAACCAAGTAGCATATCCAACTTCATGGAGTTAAGTCGACAGTTTGTCGATTATTTCATTGGCGGTCAGAGGCATCGAAAACCGGCAACCTATCTCCTAAACATAAAGTAGAGCAAAGGAGAGTCCTTACAGGACTATATGTCCTGATTTAACAAAGAGGCATTGTAAGTTGATGAGGCCGATGAGAAGATGATCGTTACTGCTTTGATGGCTGAACTGTTGCCTTCTAAACTCTTGTTCTCCCTCTCTAAGAACTCCCATCCTGCATGGCCAACCTAATGGTAAAAACACAACAACACATGAACGGTGAGGATACCCTCAACACCAGACGAGAATGGGATGTCAGGCCCAGTTCACAACATGACAAAAGAAAGAGAGAACAACAGCTGACACCAAGGGAAGACAGGAGAAGCCAGGGAAGAGAAGGCAATGTCAATTGCGGGGTCCGATCCCAGGTCAACCTCCCACCAAGTAGGTTTCAAAACTACACTCCTCTTAATGCATCCATGGAGCAAGTATTTGTTCATATTAGGAATGACCCGAGTATCAAATGGCCTGAGAGGATCCGTACCCCTCGAAGAAGAGAAGCCACGACAAGTACTGTTGTTTTCACCGGGACCATGGCCATGACACCAAGGATTGTTTTGATTTAAAGGAACAGATAGAAGCCCTCATTCAATGGGGACAACTAGAGGTTTATCGCCGGATGGCAACAAGCCAAGCATGAGAACACTTGTCTGGACCTCCCTCCTCGGCAAGAAAGAAGACCTAAAGGACCGATAGGAGAAATAAGAACGAGAGCAGGAGGATTGGCCGGAGAAGGGGAATCCAGCTTGGCTAGGAAGTCGTACTTGAGACGAATTTGCAAGGAGAGAAACCAACAGCTAATGATGACTGAGAGGCTAACCAAGTGCCAAAAGGCAGGTCATCCTCCAATCACTTTCTTGGTGGAAGATGCCCGAGGGGTAAGCCAGCTGCATGACAACGTCTTGATGGTGACACTAGTGATATCCAACTACATCACTCATCGTATCCTCATCAACAATGGCAACTCGACAAAAATTCTTTACCTCCTGGCCTTTAATCAGATGGGTATCGGGCAGGACGAGTTGAAGCCAACCCCGACACCTTTGGTTGGATTTACGGGCGATAGGTTGTTGCTGTTGGGGACTATCAACCTACCAATAATCACCGAGTGGTTGACATTTTAGTAATAGATTGCCCTTCTGCGTACAATGCGATCTTGGGGAGGCCCATGCTCAATCGGCTCAGGGTGGTCACCTCGACCTACCACCTCTTGATGCGCTTCCCAACCGATGGGGGAGTCAGAGAAGTTAAAGGTGATCAGATAAAATCTAGGGAGCGTTACATGGCTTCACTCAAAGGGGAGCCAACCCTAAAAGAAAACATGTTGATCGATAGCTTCGAGGTCCAAGATGAGAGAGCCCGGGTAGTAGCAGAACCAAAGGGAGAATTAGAGTATGTTATCCTCGACCCTGACACAGCTGATAGAGTCACCCGAGTAGGAGCCAACTTACCCGAAGAATTCAAGGCCCGGCTATAAGACTTCCTCACCAGAAATCAGGACGTGTTCAGTTGGACGCATAAAGACATGCCAAGAATAGACCCCCGCGTGGTTGTGCATAGGTTAAATATGGACCCAGCCTCGAGGTTGGTCAAGCAGAGGAAGAGAAACTTTACCCCCGAGCAGAACCAGGTAATTGTGCAAGAGGTAGAAAAGTTAGTGACGACCGGCTTTGTGAGGAAAATCTATTACCCTAACTAGCTGGCGAATGTGGTCATGGTAAGAAAGCCAAATGGAAAGTGGTGTATGTGTGTTGACTTCATTGACCTCAACAAGGCCTGCCTAAAGGACATCTTCCCATTTTCAAGGATTGACACGCTGGTAGACTCTATGGCCGACCACTAAACCCTTAGCTTCATGGACACCTTCTCGGGGTATAATCAAATAAAAATGTACGAGTCCAACTAGGAAAAGACTGCCTTTATTACTGACCGAGGACTCTACTATTACCGGGTCATGCCCTTTGGGCTGAAGAATGCGGGGGCAACGTACCAGAGGCTCGTCAACGAAATGTTTAAAAGCTAGATAGGGAGGAACGTTGAAGTGTATATAGACGACATGCTGGTAAAGAGTGTACAACCTGAACATCTCTCGGATTTAAGCGAGACCTTCCAAACTTTGAAGAAGTACAAGATGAAGCTTAACCCCAACAAATGCGCTTTTGGGGTGTTGGCTGGGAAATTCCTCGGGTTCATGGTGTCCCAAAGGGGCATAGAGGCAAACCCTAAGAAGGTGAAGGCTATACTCGACATGCAAGTCCTGAGAAATACAAAGGAGGTACAATGCCTGGCTGGAAGGATCGCCACACTAAGCTGGTTCATCTCTCAGGCCACAAATAAATGCTGCCTCTTTTTTTGACTACTAAGGAAGGCTTTCCACCAGGACAAAGAGTGCGCATTATAAGAACTTAAAGACCACCTCGGGCACCTACCATTGATCAATCAACCGAAATATGGTGAGGTATTCTACCTTTACTTGTCAGTGTTAGAGACAACAATCAGCTCAATACTGATAAGAGAAGAGGTTGGGGTACAAACACCAGTATACTACAATAGCAAGGTCTTCAGGGGGTAGAAGAAAGGTACCTGAGGGTGGAGAAGATGACATTTGCGTTGATCATCATTGCTCGACAATTACGGCCTTATTTTCAAACCCACACCATCCGGGTCCTGACAGATTAGCTGCTCAAAGCCATACTCCACCGGCCAGAGACCTCAGGAAGCCTAGTTAAATGGTTGGTAGAATTGGGCGAATTTGACATTGAGTGCCACACTTGAGGAGCTATCAAGGGCTAAACAGTCGTAGATTTCTTCGCCAAGTATACCTATGCATGGGGCCTATCAACCGCATTGCATGATGAACCACAAGAAGAAGTAAACCAGATATAATGGGTCATACACGTGGATGGTTCTTCCACCAATAACTTAGCCGGGGGAGGAGTGGTCCTCATTACACCAAAGAAAAACAAACTCGAGTATGCCATCAAGTTTGGCTTTCAGGCAACCAACAATGAAGCTAAATATGAGTTAATGATCACAGGACTATGCCTCACCCACGCGCTAGGGGATAGAAAGGTTAAGGTTCATAGCAACTCCCAACTAGTAGTCAGGAAAGTACAAGGCGAGTACGGGGTAAAGAATATCCGGATGAATCAATATCTTAGCATGGCTGAAAAAGAGAAGTCCTGGTTCCAGCGCTTCAGCATACAACGGGTCTCAAGGGAAGACAATGAAGAAGTTGATAGGATAGCTAGACTCGCATCGTCCACCACAGAGGACCTAACCCTCGAGATCCTCGTTGAGTGCCTACTTAAGCCTAGTATTAAAAAAGGAGAAGAAAAAGAAGTCAACATGGCAAACCCTAAGCCTGAGTGGGCCGATCAGATCATAAGGTTTTTGAGGATTGATGAGTTACCCGAGGACAGGGACAAGGCCAGAAACGTGAAGACTTGGGCGAGTCGGTACCTATTTACTAATGACACTCTCTACAAGAGAAGCTTTACTCTTCCCCTGCTAAGGTGCCTAGCTGAGGAATAAGCCAACTATGTGCTTCGAGAGATACACGAGGGGATATGCAGAAGTCACTCAGGGGGTAGAGCAATGGCCCACAAAATAATCTGGGTCGAGTATTATTGGTCATCTATGCAAAAGGATGCAACCCTCCTCGCCAAGAAATGCAACAAATGTTAGAGATTTGCCAACATCCCAAAGATACCTGCAGAAGAGTTAGTCCTGATGATAGGACCCTGGCCCTTTGCTCAGTGGGGGATCGACATAGTTAGGCCGCTCCTCATGGGGAAAGGATAGGTGAAGTTCTTAGTGGTGGCCATCAACTATTTCACCAAGTGGGTAGAAGCTGAGCCCTTGGCAGAGATTATCAAGAAGAGTATCTGCGACTTCACATGGAGATCCATCATCTGCTGATTTGGGATCCCTTAAGTTATAGTTAGCGACAACGACAAGTAATTTGACAATGCTCGATATTTAGAATTTTGCACGGAGCTTGGCATCAGGAATCACTTTTCCTCCCTTGCCCATCCTCAAGCCAAAGGCCAGGTAGAGGTCACAAACAAAACACTTCTAGGCATGATCAAGAAGAGGCTCGACAACTCCATAGGTCTTTGTCCCGAAGAACTCCCGAGTGTCCTTTAGGTATACCGCACCACAACAAGGACTCCTATAGGGGAAACACACTTCTCGCTGGCGTTTGGAACTGAGGCACTAATAGCCGTTGAGGTTGGGATGACCTCACACAGGGTGGCCAACTTCAATTCAGAAAAAAATGAGGAAGGCCTTAGGCTCAACCCCGACCTATTAACAGAAAAAAGAGATGAAGTTGTACTTCGGACAACCACCTACAAACAAAGAATAACTAAGTATTATAATTCCTGAGTCAAGACGAGGAGATTTGCATTCGAGGACTTAGTGCTTAGGAAGGTAACCCTAGCAACGCAAGATCTGATGGAGGGAAAGCTAAAACTGAATTGGGAAGGACCTTACCGAGTGACATGCTATAGTAGGCCCGGGACCTACCACGTAGAAACAATATGGGGGAAACCCTTACCCTGACCTTGAAAT
This sequence comes from Platanus orientalis, assembly GCA_025762735.1. NCBI lineage: Eukaryota > Viridiplantae > Streptophyta > Magnoliopsida > Proteales > Platanaceae > Platanus > Platanus orientalis. The sequence goes on from JAOXJP010000017.1 coordinate 4,424,351, forward strand.
ATAAAGCACTTGAGAAAGTATTATTAATGAAATCAATGTCATCATTTTAACTGTTGAAATGATCTGACTATGTAGGGACTACAAAGTTTCAGACCATTGCACTCAGGCTACAAGACTAACCCTCAGGTCACGAGGATGACCTTGAGCCATAGAGACTAGCTCACATCCCCAACTCAGGCTACAATACTAGCCCCTGGTTACAAGACTAACCCTTAGGTCACGAGGATGACCTCGAGCCACAGAGACTAGCACACCTCCCCAACTCAAGCTACAAGACTAGCCTCGAGTTACTAAGATTAACCCTCTAGTTGTGAGGATGACCCCGATCCACGAGCATAACACATTTCTCCAACTCAGGCTACAAGACTAGCCCTAGCTTACAAGATTAACCCTTTGGTTGCAAGGATAACCCCAATCCACAAGAATAACACGCTTTTCTAACTCAGGCTACAAGACTAGCCCTAAGTCAAAAGAATAACCTTTTAGTCACAAGGATGACCCCAAGTCTTAAAATCAAGCGACGTCTTGATTAAAGAGACGCCGAGCAAGGAAGAAGCCATAAAAACCCACGAAAAGAACCTAAGTCACCTCGCCTTCACCAAGTAAGTACACCTATGCCCCCTAGCGTATGATTCAAGCCTAGAAAAGTATCTAAGGATACCCGACAACATTAAATGCGAAAGGCTAAAAAGGGTGCCACCGGGAACCCTTATTCACTAAGAATTGCGAGGGACCCGATAGACCCTCATATTATTACCAAGGGATCCCCATGCTTTGAAAATTATACTTGGGAAAAGATTGATAGCCCTGGGGTATATTTAATGTTTAGATAAATTTTAGAACTACTTACCCCAACCTACTTGAAAACGCACTTGAAACATAAGTGGAAAACATCACGACGCTCACTAACACTTAGAAAAATTGGATGCCCTCAAAACCCCCAAGACCTACTTGGAAATATTTATGGTTAAGAACTCTCGCCAACTCAAACATGTGTACGATGCATAAAATATATAACTCAAACATGTGTACGATGCATAAAATATATATATATATACACACACACACACACACACACACACACACACACACACACACACATGTATAAGAAGTAGGAGACACAAAAAGGAGAATTCCATTAAGTTGCAATAGTTACAAAAAAAAAGAAAAAAAGGGGGGTAAATACAATTAAACCTCGGGGTTGATATCCCCCGAGACTGCCTCTCCCACGGCTACATCCCCCCTATTGACATCTATAGTTTTAGGTGCTGTCGGCTCTTCGACTGGCCCTTCCATTGTTGCACTATGCCCTCCCTCGTCCACTTCTTTGTCGACCCCGACATCTTCCCGGTCAACCCCCTCCTTTTGCTTGCCCTCGACCTCGGGCACTTTAGGTTGGATGGACGAGAAGTCCAAGTCTGAGTACTCTTCGACCGCTAGGTCCCAGAACTCCTCGAAACCCTCCCAGAAGCAATAAGCTCTAACAAGACCAAAAGGCCTCCTCCCTCATTGCTTGCCTTTCAACCTCCCTCTCCGCCTCAACCTAGAGGCTCACTCGATCTAGAGTGTCAGCCACGGCCTACCTTGTAGCATCTTTAACGGCCTTCTTAAGGTCGTTTTTTGCCCAGATACGATCCAACCTTTCGTTACCTAACTCCTCCCTAGCTCGCTCAACGTCCCATTGGGAGTCTTGTAAGAGAGCAGTCAAGTTTTCAACACGTTTCTGCCGCTTAAGGCCGCCACCCTATTGTAGGACTTCTCGGACCATTTTAGCTTCCCCTCGAGGTCGGCAATAATGGTCCTTGCCTCCTCCTTTAGGGCCAAGTTCTCCTTCCTCTGCTGGGAAAGGTGTTCCATGTGCTTGGCCCTGACCTGGTCACTGAATTTATGTTTCTGAATAATAGAGGTCATTAGAGCCACAGTCTACAAAAATAAGCGCTAGATTAGTATTGAGTACCTAAAAAAAAGAGAGAAAAAAGAAAGGGGGGGTAAAGGGTTTTACCTTAGCCATATAGTGCATTAGGTCTTTGTGCACGACTGTAGTGAAGACGTTCTTCCGTAGATACTATAGGTTGGTAGGGGGAACACCCCTAAGAAGATAATCCCCCCAGGACTGGGCTTCAGTAACCAAGTACCGGGCCCCAATAGAGCCTCCTCGCTTATTGAGGGAGGAGTGGAAGGCCCTACCTGGGCCATGGTTGCAGTCACCACGGCCGAGGGAGCATGAGCCTTGGGCACGACAGTAGGGGCCTCAGCTACAGAGATCCCAGGGACTGGGACCTAGGAAACAGCCAGAGGGTTAGCCACCTGGGTGGATGCGGCCTAGACCCAGGTTGCGTGGGGTGGAAAAGAGTTCCCCCCGTCTCCATCCAAGTTGATGACTGGAATGACATTAGAGGAAGCCATAGGAGGCATTGGAGCCACCTCAAGGGCCTGAGGCTCAGAGGAGTCACTAGAAACAAGGTGACGCTTTCTCTTTTTGGGAGCTGTTTGAATGACCGCTAGGGCGACCCCCGGTTGACTACCCTTCTTAACCCCCGAGGCCTTATCTTTGATCTCCTTGGCCTTAGAGAGATACCATCTGTTTGTCTTCATTGTTGCACAAGAAGCAAACCAATGTATAGATAGGCTTGGGCAAAGAAAATGACACGAAAGAAAAAACCAATAAAAGAGGAGTAAGGGCGTTACTAGCAGGATTAGGACCAAACCCACACTAGTAGAGTCGGGCTGGCGTAACGAGATCCTGGTAGGCGTGGATAAGACAATTCACCACCATCTTGATGTGATTCTCCTCCTCCTCAGAGACCTCACCCGCCTTGATAGCTACCAAACAGAGAAACAAAAGGAGGGGAGGCGAGTCAAAGATAGGACAGAAAACCAGAAATACACATGACATACAACGATAGAATAACAACTTACCTATCGGGTTGATGACCGACAATTAGCCTCGGTTGAACTTCACTTCAGGTTCCTCACCCGGGAGGCATTCTCAGTCCTTACTTGAGAGTAAAAAGTATCTGGTCTTCCACCCACTATACGAGCTCAGGAGCCCTATCGCTAAAGTCAGCGGTGGGTCCTGACTAGCAAAAAAGAACTACCCCGGTTCTTACTCTTTGACAAAGTAACAACGAAAAAATTTGCTAAGATTGAGGTGGTACTAAGAAAATGGTTGAGATGAAAAATATTTTGTATCTATTAATGTACTTGCTCATAGTATTAGCACTAATTCTTTTAGTTCCTATTGTTATTGTAGAGAAAACATTTTCTACAATGCATATTGTGAAAATATACTGTATAATTGAATGGGAGATGATTGAATGAATGCCTGTTTAATCAATTATATTGAGAAAAATGTTTTTAATAATATCGATAATGAGAAGTTCATCAACGCTTTTAGAACATGAGGTCTCGTCGTGGATAATTACCATTATAATTATATATGAAGTTTTAGTAAACAATTATCTTTTGTAATCGAATGGTATATAGTTGTAAATGATTTTTTAATAAGAATTATTTCTTTAAGTAAATGATACATATATTTTAGTATTTTTTTAAAAATTTTTCCCCGAACTATGAGTAAATCTTGGCTTCAACCCTATATAAAACTTATAAGCTGGCACGTGTTGGGTTGGGTTCAGTTGAAAAATTAGGTGTCCAAAAAGAAACCAAATTCAAAAACATATCATGTGTCAATAGATGACATGCCTACAGAGGTTTGTGTCATCACATATGATCATTTCTTTCTTTTTTTGAAAATTTATTTCTCTATTAAAACCGAAATTTTATTACTTGGTTAAACAAGTCTGGCCGATACGATACGTACCGATACGTATCGGCAGAAAGACACGTGGTTCTCGTGCGAAATCGGAAGCAGAACGTGTGGACCCTCCTAAAATAAAATGAAGACCGGTCGTTGAGTTTTACTTGTGGGAAGAGACTGCGAGTTTCTCCCTCTTTGGAGCTTCGTAGCAGAGAATCCATGGCGGAAGCGGGGGAGCCAGAGAACCAACAGGTATTCGAAGTATTAGAAACCCTAAGACAAGCTTCTAAAGATCTCCAACAAAAACCCAGTTCCATCAAAGACGAAAGCAACTCGTCCGCCATTAAAGCTCTCTTAGAGCTCGAAACTGAAGCCGACAACATCCTCTCCAACGACCCAAATCTCTCTAATCTCTCCCACCACCTCTCCAATCTCAAAACCCTCGTCGACAAGCTCCAACGATCTCAAGGCCATAGCATCCGATCCTTCCTCCGCCGCCGAGTCTCCAACCACGAGATCTCTCGCGTCGCCGGCTCGATCGAGAGTGAAATCCAGGCTTGGATCGATCGAGAAAGCGTCGAGAAACTAGTCAATTCGCTAAAAGGGTCTGTAGACGAAGACGAGAAGGTGAAGCTTCTGACCCAGTTTGAGACCCGAGTCTCCCAGGGTTTCAATCGTGATTTACAAGACGCGGTTCTGAAATCGAAGGTCTTCTCTGTTCTGGAATCGATTCTCTGTAACCCAGAATCTCCTAAGCGGATTCGTGAAGAATCTGCTCGCGCTGTGGGTGCTCTGGTTCGATTCAACAAAGACGTTTTCGTGGGTCAGGTGTTAATGGATCAGAGCGTTCGAGCTCTGATCTCCATGGCTTCGAACTCATCAATCCAAGTTCTCTGTTCCTTAATCAAATCAATCAAAAGCCCACTGGTCGATGAAATTGAATCGAAAGGAGAAATCCCCAAAATCATCAGCTTTCTAAGCGTAGAAGACTTGTCATTTAAAGTTTCAGCCATGGATTGTATTCTGGATATGGGTTATTTTGGGAGAAAAGAAGCAATCGAAGCGATGCTGGAGGAGGGTCTGATTAAGAAGCTCGTGGAGTTGCAGAGATCGGAACTGGGAGGTGATTTGATCGATATGGGTCAATTCGATGAGAATGAACATAGTGGAGTTTCTGTGGGCGGTAATGAGATTGAAATGAAGACAAGAAGGGAAAGCAAAGAGAGGAGATTCTTGGAGAACCATCCGTTTGCGAGCAGTGTTGCGAGGTTTGCAGTACAGTTAGAGGTGGGAGAAGGGTTGAGACAGCGTGAGAAGAGAGCTTTAAAACAGGAGATATTGAGAAGAGTTAGAGAGGCATGTGTTTCTGATTCAGAGGCAGCTACAATTGTTGCAGAGGTTCTATGGGGTTCTTCACCTTGACAATAAGAATTGTTTCTTTATTGTAATTTTTTTATTTAATTGTTTGTTGTATTAAGATGTTGCAAATAAATTGTGTGGTAAATCTTTTATCTTGAAAACAACTCACCAAGATTAATAGTATTTAAATCAGTGAAAAATAATATTCATTCTTGGCTCTTGGCCATGGCCTAGGCCCAATTTTGGCGGTAAATGACAAGATCGGAGATTGACTTATCATGAATTGAGCTTTTGAGCTTGAACTTTGTTACAAGCTCACCGAGCTGAGCTTGAACCTCTAATTGAACATATAGCTAAATGAGCCTAAACTCATATAGCTATGTGAGCCTACCCCAAGCTGCATTAGGTTAAGCTGGTTAAGGGTCTTCTATATATCTATATAATAGATATATATATATTGTTTATTATAGTATATATTTAAACGTTAAGGGTAAGTTGGTTAAGGGACTTCTATATATCACTTTTCGAGGTGATGTGCTCTTATTTCATGTGGGGCATGTTAGGGGCACTTTAGGAGGGTACACCAAATCTTCAGTTTATCCCATTTTTAAGTTATTCATGGTGATAGTTGTGGGTTCTGATTTTACATGACTGGAAAATTCTTTTGAAAAGTGACTTAGTTATCACAGGAATACCCCATGTTGACCAGTTATTAAATGGATCTTCAAGAACAATCTTGATGAACAAGAAATGGTTGTTAGGAACATGACAATGTTGGTTGTAAAGTCATATGCTCAAAATTGAAGGAATTGATTTTGAGGAAACCTTTGTTCTAATTGTTATATTATAATTCATAAGGATTTTGTTGCCTATTGTATGCGCATTGAAATTTAAATTATTTCAAATAAACGTAAATAACATATTTCTAAATGGGGTACTTTAGGAAGAAGTATATGTAGAACAACCTTAAGGGTTTGTTGATTCAAACTTGCCCAATCAAGTTTATAAGCTGAAAAAGCTTTATTTGGATTGAAACAAGTTCCAAGAACTTGCTATGAAATGCTAATTAGCTTTTTCCTAAACCACAATTTTGATAGGGAGAGTGTTGATAAAACACTCTTTATTAAAAAAAATGATGGTAACATACTCATTACCCAAATTTATATGGATAACATAATATTTGGGTCAACATGTGAGAATGCCTCATGAAGTTGCTCAAAGTATGAAATCTAAGTTTGAGATGAGTATGGAAGGGAACTAAAATTCCTTATTGGATTGCAAAAAAGACAACTGAACGATGAAATATTCATGTTTTAGTCCAAATTTGCCAAAGAGTTGGTGTCTAAATTTGGGCTTAAGGATTCTAAGCCATTTAACACTCTAATTAATACTAGTGACAAGATCACTATTGATCCGACTGGAGTTGAGGTTGATACTAAAATCTACAAGAATATGATAGGGAGTTTTGTTTATTTGACTATTAGTAGACTTGACATTGCATTTAGTATAGGAGTTTGTGCTAGGTACCAACTGTTCACAAAGAATCACATCTTAAAACAGCTAAAAGGATTATATGGTGCATTAATGGTACTATCAATCATGGTCTTTGGTACCCATTCGATACCAATAATGTAATTGCTGGTTATTCAGATGCTAATTGGGCTAATAATATGGATAAATCAAAATAGAACAAATGGGGGATGCTTCTACATAGAGTGTTTCTTAGTTGCTTTGCATAACAAGAGACAAAATTCCACATCCGTATCTATTGTTGAGGTAGAATATATAACAACTTGAAGTGGATGCACTCAACTTCTATTGATGAAATAGATGTTGAAAGGCTATGGTAAAACTCAAGACACTATGGAGTTATTCATAGACAATTTAGGTGTAATCCAAATAGCAAAGAACCCAGTTTAACATTCTAAAACCAAATACATTGATATTAGACATTATTTTATTAGAGACTTGGTTGAAGAGATGGTCATCTCTCTAGAATATGTTGAAATAGAACATCAGCTAGCAGACATCTTGACCAAACCACTTGATGCAAAAAGATTTAAACATTTGAGATGCTTAATTGGTTTGTGTGAAATGGCTAGAACTTTCTAACCATATACCTAATTGGTATATGCACTCATTTGGCTGGTTTAGGAACCTCAGGAAATTTGTGTTTCATAAAAGTTTATGGATGACAAATTGTGTGATGTAGCTATTGTTAAGGCATGTTGTCAATTCCATTCATAGATTTGATGTATAAGCTGATTTGTCAAAATGTATCATTCAGCATATGTCTAAGAGAGTTTGTAGAAGATCTTCTCCAAGTCCAAGAAGTTCTCAAGTGCATTAAGATCTCATCATGCCAAGCAAGGTACTCAAAGTAAAGCCAGTGAGCCATCATCATTCATGTCAAGCTTCTCGGTACATTGGCCTTTTTAGGCCCAAAAGGTTGTGAGTGTGCATGGTCGAGCCCAAAGCCCCTAGTATAACCTTCATAACAAAATATAAGACTTAATAAGTTGAAATCCTTAAGTGGTCAAGCAAGGAAAAATGAGAGAAAGATCTTAAAGGCCTAAGAAGGAAGAGAAATGGAGGGCAAGTCCTCGTGAGACCCCTCGAGCGCTTGGCGTGAGAAAACAAAAACTAATGGGTTTTGTCCTCAAGACCTCAAGTGCTCGAGTCCAGAGGCGAGCGCTCACTAAGAAGCACCTCGAGTGCTTGAGCGCTCGGGGTAGGTGCCAATGGTAGTATTTTAGACCGTTATGATCTGTTGGACTTCTAGGGGGCTTGCTTTCACATCTATAAAAACTCTCACTATTCTAAAAGAGAAAAACACACCTCCTTTGAAAATTCTTGAGCATTGTTGAGCTATTATACTTTCAAAAACCATAAACCCTTGAAAGGGAATCTTGACCAAATAGGAAAATACTATTGAGAGGAAGGTGTGAATGCTTAGGTATTTACCTAAGTGTGAATCCCCAATCCCCATTACTAGACCTTGAGAGAGGCTCTTGATCTTTCAAGAAGCCTTGGAAAGCTTGCTTCTTTGCTTTGATTAAAAAATCTTAAGCTCTCTCAACTGGTGCTAACCTTATAGTCACACTTGCCTTCAAAGAGGCCAAACATCACACAACAAACAACCATTATATTCATTTGAGGTTATCTGTCGGAGACATTGGACATGAAGCACTCATTGGAGACACCAGGTCCGTTGCAACACCTCCATCGGAGACATTGAAGGGAGTACATGCTCATTGGGGCATGCATAATAAGTTTGGTTGATTTCCTTGTAATAATTGATAGAACTATTAATAAAAATCAACACACCCACTGTGGGTATTGGAGAGTGGATGTAGGCCATCATGCCGAACCTCTATAAATCTTGACATATATGATTACATGTTATTGAAGTGTTTACTTTCTTCACATTTACTTCCCATTGTGACACAATCACCCTATCACTCACTTGAGATATTATTGGCATGTTAGTTCAAATTGTTTGAGTATCAAGCCTTTTATTCTTATCATTATCATCATTGCAAAGAGCACCAAAACAATTGGATTAGCTTAATTGTGCATTACTTGTCAAAAGAAATTTAAAAAACTAAATATATCCTATTCACCCCCTCTAGGATAAATCGATATAGAATTCAATTGGTATCAGAGCATGGTTGCTCTTATTGAGCTTAACAACCCAAGTCAAAGTTCCACACATCTAGAGGGATTTTTAAATGGCCAACCTAGAAGAATCCTACTCCACCACAAAACCCCCATTTTTCTATGGGACTAACTATCCATATTGGAAAATATGTATAAGTACCTATCTTTAAGCCATTGACTTGGGAGTATGGTTATCAGTCCAATAAGGATGGAAGAAACCTTCCACTTCGTAGGAAGAGTGGGATGCAACACAAAGGAAAGCAAGCACAAATATTTACAAGGCATTGAGTGCCATTTTTGTGCCGTGAGCTAAGATGAGTTCAGATGTATATGTAACCTCACCACTGATTACGAAGTTTGAGATCTTTTACAAGTAACCCATAAGGGAACAAGTGCAACTAAGAAATCCAAACTCCAAATACTCACAGCTAAGTTTGTGGAACTCGAGATAGAAGAAGATGAACAATTCATTGACGTCTACACCAAGCTCCAAGACATTGTGAACTCTAGGGCCGCTCTTGGAGATGCCTTAAAATCAGAGGTGATAGTAGGGAGATACTTTGATCTCTTCCGGAGAGATTTAGACCCAAGGTGACCGCCATAGAGAAAGTCAAGGACATTGACACCATAGTTTCAGAAGAACTTATCGCACCTCTCCAAACCTTTGAAATGACATTTAAACCAAATGTCAAAAAGAAAGGCATTGCACTCAAAGTAGAAGTGTCTCCTAATACCAATGATGATTCCGATGAGGAATTTTCTAAGGTGGCTAGAAGATTCAGAAAATTCTACAAAAACACTAGAGATTTTAGAAACAAACAACCTAGAAGATTAAACCCAAAATTTAAGAGGAAAAAACCATCTAATAAGGAAAATATTTATTATGAGTATAAGGCCCGGGGCCACTATGCCAAGGATTGTGCAAACACCTTACAAGGAATCAAAGCCTTCATGGCTTTAAGTGCTTCTTTAGATTCACTATCAAATCATAATGAGTCCAAAAGTGATGAAGAAGTTGAGGAAGAGGATGAGGATGAAGAAGACATCCAAGAAGATTTTGACAAACTCTTCGATAAAACCGTGGAGTTGGAAAAATCCAACAAGAGATTGAAAATGCTAAACAAGGAATTGTTAAAGATAAAATTATTGGAAAGCACAATTTTCTAACTCTAACAACTCACCTAAAGAGATCCTTAATGCCAATGAGTTTAACACTATAATTAAGGTAAGGAATCAATTGTGTGATAAAATGAAGGAATTAGAAACAAAACTTAGTGAATCTAAGATGTTTAACAACATAGAAAAGGGCAATAGAAAAGTTGAGAAGAAAAAACTTCTTGAGGATAATGAGATATTATCCCTCAAGATTTTAGAATTAGAAGAGAAAATAAAATCTCTAAAAGAGGCAAGTACCAATGATAGTGATGTACTTGATTTAGAAAACTAAGTTACCACTTTAAGAGAGAGAAATGAAGGGCTACATGTTGAGACCCCAAACTCTATACCTTTCAGGGTTATAGGATTTGGATTCGGATATTAAATGTATATCATGTCCTAAGCAAATCTGTACCTGTAACTTGTTGAAATATATATATATATATATATATATATATATATATATATAATCTCTTTTTCATTCATTCATTCATATATTACCATACATCCATCAATCTATTCATTCATATAGCAGCGAAAGTCTTTTTCTCATTCACCATTAAACCATTCCAATCTCATAAGTCTGACTTAAATATAAATCTCTTTATTGAATAAACTAAGAAACCATGACTGAAATAAAAATCTGATTACAACTCTTTTCAAACTGAAATAAACTAATATAATTCAACTAAAACTAAAGTTTATCTATAAAATTAAATAACAAAGTCAACTACTCTAAAGTATGCTCTCCATTATTTATGGGTTCCAAAGTGTCACAATCCTCACTTGAAAAATAGATGTTAACTCAATTAGTGTGACAGGAGTAGCAAGTAGCATAATCACACCATGAAACGAATAGTGGACCAAACATAGGACAAAAATCTTTCATAAAGAGAAAAAAAACTAATAATGATGACAATTCAAAAGCTAATGTATAGATATCAAACTAATTATACAATTGAGAATAAAAATATGAGTACTAAAACTAGCATTCTAACAAGCAAACCAAAGCTGAAATAGAGCAGTTCAAAAATCATATTTTTACATGTACATATGCATACTTTTTCTTAATCTTTGTCATGTTCTAAAACTAAAAATCATAATTTTTCATCTTTCATTCTTATCTTAACTTTTCTATATATTTTTTCTTTTATTACAAAGCTTCTCATTATAAAGGAAGACCTGTATACCAATTCATAACCACCCAGTATTTGAGTTAGAGATCATATTAACCTCTTGGTGATGGGAATAAAGGAACCATTATTTAATCACAAAAAAGAAAGTTAGAGGAATCATTTAACCTAGTGGAGCAAGGGCACACATATATAGAGATTTGGCTTAGGCCTGGATTTGGCTCCATCAAACCTCCCTTTGATAGCAAGAGGTCTTCAATTTAAATCTTTGACTTTTAACATTAATGACTTTCATAACTTTCATAACAAGATAGAGAATATAAATGTATCATTTTGAATCACACTTATATTAAACATAATTTTTAAAATTTCAAAACGTTTATTTTATTAGTTTCGTTCCTTACTACTTTCTCATGGTTTAATCCATAAACCTTTCATTATTTATTGTAGAACAGAGTTAGGAACATGTAAAACATTATACATATCGTATTATTACAGAATTTGAAGCAAAATAAGTCGAAAAATCAAAAGTTTAACCCAATCTAGGCAATTTTAAGAGTATTTAAAATTAACTTTTCATCTTCTAAAACATTAAACTACTGCAACATGTACATTACGGATTTTTGATATTTCACAACTTTTACTTATAACTTATACATGTTTTGTAATTATACTTTTGAAAACAATTACTTTTCTAGATGTTTTTTTTTGAAAAAAAAAAACTAGTGAAAAACTTCATGAAAATTTATTGCAAATCATTGAACTTGAAAACCAAATAAAAATCAATGAATCTAAGATGAATAATATGTCATAAAGTGATCATGATACTTACAAGTTATATATATTAATACTTAAAAACACTTATTCTTCAACTTTGCAAAAAAATCCTAGAAAATTTCCCCAAATCCTTCAACCTCTTTTTTTTTGGATCTTCCTTGAGTGCTCTTTGACTCTTATTTGTACAAAACTAGGGTTTAGGGTTGAATTTAGATCGTTCTTATAAAGATATAAGGTTTTCAAATCAAATTTGGAAGCTTCCCCATTCAAAAATTTCAAACAAATGCTATTTTCGAATTTAATCATGATTTTTGAGCATTTTGAGTTATTTACGATTTTACCACTAAACTAGAATGACTCTAACGTTCTCTACAAGACTTTGATTTTTGAACTATTTGTTGCGTTGGAATCTAGATTTCAAGACCTATTTTTTGGAATATTTTTCATAACTAAACTCTTAGGTTTACTATTTTTCATCCAATTTCAAAGTTGTTCTATTTTTAGGTCTATAATTCAATCATAAAAACACAAAAATAATTAAAATACATAAGAAAAATATAGGGTATTATACTAAAACATGACTTGTGCTCAATTGACTAGGAAATACTTGGAATACCTCATGAAAATTAAAGAGTTTGAGAAGGACAAGAGGAAGTCCATAGCAATGGTTGCCTCAAGGGTATGAAAATCTTGAGAAAATGTTTGTCATGGGGAAGGATCATCATGATAGGAGTGGTCTTGGATTCAACTCTCCAAACACTAACTCTTCCACTCACCAAAGATAGAAGAAAGCTTTTGTTAAAGCCAAAAAAAGAACCATGTCCCTCCCCAAGTTCCAAAAGAAAGGCCTATGACTTACAATGGGAGAGGTTCTTCCAATAAAGAATCTTATTCCTATAAAATTTAAGCTTCTTCTCAATGGCCTAAAGATTTTGGAAAGAAACATAACTCTTCCTATAAGGGAAAAGCCAATGACACATACCATGCATTTTCTTCAAGATCGAGGATGTCCATTAGTAACCAAACATCTTCTTCCTATAAGGGGAAAACCCCCATGTATAATGATAGGATGTAAAATGCTTGGTATGATCAAAGTTACTCCTTGAAGAGTAAAACTTCTAGAAACAAGGGAAGGAAGAAAAACACTTGGCATGACCATGCTTCTACATCTAGAGGCCCACAAATTACTTGTTATTATTGTGGATTATTTGGTTATCTGAAAGTAGATTGTAGGAAAAGATTAAATGATCTAAAATCATAAAAATCCCAAAACACCAAGAGGTACCAAAATGAAAAGAGGTTTACAATGAGAAACTACTTTCAAAGAATCGAGAATGAAAACCTTGAAAATAAGAAGAGAATGGACCAACCCAAGAAAATCAAACCCAATCAAATTTGGGTTAAGAAGACTTGGGTCAAGAAGGATGAACTTAAATGTCTTGTCATTCATATAGCCTTGAGGGCTG
>JAOXJP010000017.1:4444307-4458219 GCA_025762735.1 Platanus orientalis
GAAGTGCTTAGGGACGGTAAAGTCATTTTATTTCTACCCTTGTGCGTTAACTGACTTTATTGCCTTTATTTTCACGCATCTTTTTTATAAGTATGCATTTTCTTTTTATTTAGAGCTTTTATGTCGGAGTGTTCTTCGTTTGCGCTATCATACCTATAATGATTATGTTTGGTAATCTGTATGTTCTTTTTAGGATTATTGACTGTTTGCTTTCTACAGATTTTTCGGATTCACATGGGCTTAAATGTCCATGTCCTTTGTCCTTTGGTTCATGGGCCTTGGAGCTGTCTTTTATATTAGAGCAAGAACTTCTCCAATCATTGTGTTTGTCTTATCTGTCTGCATCTTTGGCTTCCTTTTTTCTATTTATCTTAGTAAATGGGTGCTTTCAAAGGACGAGGGGCGTCCTGAGATGTATCCGGTGCAATTTATTTTCTATTTTTATCTAAATTTTGACCTTTGCACATTTAAGTTTTATAATTAACTTCTTTGTTAATCCTCTTTATTGAAATCGTGTTCATTGGTTCAGTCAATGCTCATTGTAGATTCAGTCAATGCTGATTGTATGGCACTGCTAACACCAAGGGAGGAGTAGCTTCTTAGTTCTTACTGTAATCCTCTTTTGTCACAAGCATTCTGCTAGACAACATTTTTATTTGTAGAAATAACTTGATAAGTTAAAAATTAACATGTTTCTCGGTGTCAGATATTGATATGAAGTGTTGGACCTAGTGTTTTTGAGAGTCATAACATGCTTATAAATCCAAACATTGCAGGAGTAGAAGACTAGTATATGAAGTACTAAATGTACATTATTTTAAACTATAGTAGTACTGATAACAAAAAACTGGGAAAAATGCAAAGTAAGAAGTCATGATAATAAATATTCTCTGGATGATGAATATGTCTTAGGTGATGTTCCATCAACCGGTTGAAGTTTTGTGTCTATTTATTTCTTTTTCATATCATTTCTTATTTTTCTATTAACATCTGTTTCTTGCAAGCAGTCATTGGATGAGCTTATCAAGATGGCCCAGAAATATTATGATGAAGTTGCTTTACCAAAGCTGGTAATTTCTATTTCTAAATGGTGATTGTGTCATCAAATCCCAATTACTTTTAATTATTTCGTTACACAGTTAAAACTAATGTTCTTACATCTTTAGGTTGAAGACTTTGGATCTCTTGAACTTTCTCCGGTTGATGGACGCACACTAACTGACTTTATGCACAATAGGGGACTGCAAATGCGTTCCTTGGGACAAGTGGTGAGGAAACTACCTTCTTCTTCTTCTTCTTCTTCTTCTTCTTCTTCTTCTTCTTCTTCTTTGGCCACACACAGCATACCTGACTTTTCTCTGTGGATATTTCCTTCATACACAATTGGTTCCATGGTACAGAAATCTTTAATAGTGGACTAGACACAAACACTATACAAAGGTCTAAAATCTTATAACCTGAGTGTGGCATTGCCATAACAAAATACCATTTGGTTCTGTTACAAGTCAGCTGACTTCCTCCCAAAATTGGCACTACTAGGTGGAATCATCCGATTGATTCATTCTAAACCTTACTCCATAATCTTTAGCTTTTGTAGCAGAAACCACCGGTTCTATCCTGGATGAGGTACCATGCATCTTGTTCCAAAGTTTATTATTTTTATTTATTATTTTTTTTTTTTTTATCTCATCATACAAACCAGGTTGAACTTGCAGAGAAGCTTCCTCATATACAGTCTCTTTGTATTCATGAGATGGTTACTCGAGCCTTCAAGCACATACTTAAAGCTGTCATTGCTTCCGTTGACAATTTGGAAGACTTGTCTACTGCAATAGCCTCATCTTTGAATTTCTTGCTTGGGTCCGGCATGAAGGACACTAATGACCAAGATTTAACTGATGATTATGTTCTCAAAATGAGGTGGTTGGAAACCTTCATTGCCAGTAGATTTGGTTGGAGGATAAAAGTTGAGTTTCAGCACCTGAGGAAAATTTCAATTCTCCGAGGACTTTGCCAAAAGGTATCCTCCCTAGTGACCTTTGCCTTCAGCTCCTACTTCTAATCAACATGAGATTCTTACTTTGATGTTTCTAATAATCCAGGTTGGAGTGGAGTTGGTTCCGAGAGATTATGATATGGACAGCACAAATCCTTTTAAGAAATCAGACATTATCAGCATGGTCCCAATATGCAAAGTAGGATCAGTATTTCCCTTCTCTGATATTTACATCTCAAAAAGCAAATATGGGTGGCTTTAAAACAACCTGGATGCTTGATTTCTGTTCTACAGCATGTGGCATGCTCCTCTGCAGATGGCCGGACCCTATTGGAGTCATCCAAGACTGCATTGGATAAAGGAAAGCTCGAGGATGCTGTCAATTATGGAACAAAGGTACTAAATTCAAACAGGATTAAACTGCATGTATTGTTCTCTGAGTTATTGACTTTTATAGACCTTATCCATTCTCTACCTCTTGGACTTGAAGGCACTGGCAAAGTTGATAACTGTCTGTGGTCCCTATCATCGCACAACTGCAAGTGCATACAGTCTTCTTGCAGTAGTTCTTTACCACACAGGAGACTTTAACCAGGTAACACTATTTGAAGTCAGATTGGGCTTTAGTTTGAAGAATCTTTCCTGCATGTGCCAACCATTGTCAAATTTAATTTTGCTTGAGAAGAAATTTCTTTTGTAGCTAAAGGAATTTGATGGATTGGAAAACAAAGCTATAAAAGTAATTCACATGATGGATTCAAAGGGCATAAATCAAGTCTATCATCCCAGGATGTAAACTTCAGATTCCACCCACTGGGAGACTTGATTTGCAGAGAGGATTAATCTTACTTAAAAAGTTTTCAAAGTAATTACCTCTCGTAAAAACAAGTTGGAAGTTGGAACCGAGATACATTTTCTTGAGACTGCAAACTGCAAGATCTTAGTGATTTCCAACTTCCTGTACTAAACAGCCACATAACTTGGGTTTTCACATCATCAACCATTGATCTAAAATATCAGATTGTTACATTTTTCAAGTTTTGCTTTCTGCTTTAATTTGTGGAAATTGTCAATGTTTTAAGTTTGTGGGATTATTATGCCTGTGTGTGTGTGTGTGTGTGTGATTCAGTTACTTACTCTTCAATTTTTCCTTCTTGCTTAGGCAACTATATATCAACAAAAGGCTCTGGATATCAATGAGAGGGAGCTTGGTCTTGACCACCCAGATACAATGAAAAGCTATGGAGATCTTTCAGTTTTTTACTATCGCCTACAACACATTGAACTGGCTTTAAAGTAAGTTAAGAAAGATGTATCTTTCTTATTATATGACTTGCAAGAATGATCCTAATCTTTCAGCTTCTGTATTCTGATGAAGCATGCTAAATTGAAATTTAATACCATAGAAAGTTTTCCTTTTCTTTTAATTTTTAATTCATTCTATTGGATTTGTGCGTGTTCCAAACATTCTTATCTTTTGGTTTTCTATTTTGGTTCCCTCCAAGTAGTTGGGACAAGGCTTAGTTGATTTGAGTGTGAGAAGAGTATTCTATAGAGGTTCCTCCTCTAATCAGGCCTAATGAACTAACCGCAGGTATGTAAACCGAGCATTATACCTTCTTCATTTTACATGTGGACTGGCGCACCCAAACACTGCTGCAACTTATATAAATGTGGCTATGATGGAAGAAGGCATGGGAAATGCTCATGTTGCTCTCAGATACCTGCATGAAGCCCTTAAGTGCAACCAAAGATTACTAGGAGCAGACCACATACAGGTCTCTCTCTCTCTCTCTCTCTCTCTCTCTCACTCTCTCTCTCTCACACACACACACACACACGCACACATATCTATATATCTGTCTGTCTAGCTACCTATAACATTTTACATGCAATGTCATTTGACAGACTAGCTACCTATAACATTTTACATGCAATGTCATTTGACAGACTGCTGCAAGCTATCATGCCATAGCCATAGCTCTTTCCCTGATGGAAGCATATTCACTCAGTGTGCAACATGAGCAAACCACATTACAGATACTTCAAGCCAAACTTGGACAAGAAGACCTCCGTACTCAAGTAATTCTTGACAGTAATGAAATATCTTTTGCTATTTTTTTGCATTTACTTATGGGGCAGAATTTGTTATCATGGATTCTCTATTTTCTTTCGATTGATTAAATAATTCAAGGCATATTATTAGCCAATCAGCAGTGATAAGAGATTGACACAAATTTGAGATTTCCAAAGCTAATATGGTTCCCATTCAGGATGCTGCTGCATGGCTTGAATATTTTGAATCGAAAGCTTTAGAACAGCAAGAAGCCGCCCGCAATGGGACTCCAAGGCCAGATGCATCCATTGCACGCAAAGGTCATCTTAGGTATTGATATGGTATTCCCCACTAACTAAGTTTAAACCATGTAACTATTTTCTGGGCACCAAAAACTTTAATTCTTTGTTGCAGTGTATCAGATCTCCTTGATTACATAAATCCAGATCAAGATTCAAAAGGTAGAGATGTGCAGAAGAAACACCGGCGCTTAAAGGTAGCTACAGCTATCTTACATCATCTCTGGTTATTAGAAATAGCCATTCTGTTTTTATTGGTTTTAACCAACAAAATGACAACTACCTTTTTTCTTGATGCAGTTTTGCTAAATAATCTCATCCAACTCAAAACCCTGACTTTTTATCAGACTTTGCTTGATTGGCTCATTCTTCCCCAAATCAAACTATTTTTTCTCAACAGGTTTCTGTTAAAAGATCTGATCCTGCTTAAATTCAGAAACCTTAGTCAAAATTTTTCCTAAGGTCTCACCTTTCTAGGGATCAACAGAGTTTTTTTAAGGGGTTTTATTTGTGATATGAAAACCAAAAACTCAGCATAACATGAAAACTAGAGGACTGGAATTAATCAAATTTCAACATGACATAGTCATGCTCTAAAATATCATAAGAAGGAAAGATCCTAGCATCAAAACAGTACTCAGATCTACTAACTTAATTTACATCTTCAATGTGGACAAAATGTCCCTTGTTTTCATGAAGACTACCCGTTCATAAAATTTGACCACTCTCTCCAATTAACTAATGTCAAATTGATCATGTTTTCATGTAAAACCATGAGTTGACTCAGAACTCACTGAAGTTTTTCAGCTTGAATATTTCCAAGAGACAGTTCGAATCTTCCCCAACCTATCCCGTTGTAACTGAAGTCTGCTCAAGAAGTTGTAAACCATGGAGTTCTTATAGAACGAGTCTAGCAAAAATTGGCTTCATTTTTTGTCAAAATATCCATCAAAATCTTCTTCTTTTTTAATTCCAAAATATTCCTCTACAATTTCATTGTCAGAGAAGATTGGAGACTATTGTGCATGCTAACAAGATCTGCCTTCTTAATTAAACTGTGCCTGTACCTTAACTGCCTCTTTTCATGGTCTGTTAGGTGTTGCAGAGTATTGATAGACCCTACCAAGCACAGCATGATATAATCTCCAACAACCACCAGGTTGATGTCATTTCAGTGCATGGTTCCATATCAGAAGGCATCAGAAAGGAAGAAAGGTTGGGTGTCTGTCATCTAGAAGAACTTAGTTTCAGCTCAGTGCACAGTTCTGTATCAAAAGACAACAGAAAAGAAGAAAAGTTGGGTGTCAATCATCAGCAAGAACTTAAAAATAATACTGGTGGACATGAGCCCATGAATGAATTAATCTCAGAGGCAGTCTCTGATGAAGGGTGGCAAGAAGCCAGACGCTCTGGAAATATTGGGGGCCATAAATTTTTCCGAAGACGGCCAGCTCTTGCGAAACTAAACTTAAACAGCTCTGAACCCTCTGACTTTAGAGATACCAGCTATCAGAGGAAAACCATATCACCAGTACGGATGACAACCCCAAAAACTGCTCCAACTGATGTGTCTGGTACTCAAAAGCATCCAATGACTCCAAGCTTGAGTGTTGAAGAGGATCCAACTAAATTTCGAGCAAAGAATCCAGTCTCTAAATTTTTCTCAGCACCAGCTATGCTCACTGCAATGGCTTCCAAATCTCTTTCTTACAAAGAAGTGGCTGTGGCACCTCGTGGTATGGTTTTAAAGCTGGCATTGGAGAAACCTGAAGAAATAGACAAGGAAACAGCTAATACCCAGGTTTCTGATATTCCACCAGAGGCATCCAATGAGGAAACAGTCAGAAAGATGGATGTAGAAGTAGAAAAAACAGAAGAACCCCAAGGTAGTGGAAATGATGAAACTCAAATAGAAAAGACTGCCCCTGAACTTGAGGAGACTCCATGCTTGTCATCTACAAATGAAAAATCCATAGAAACCAATGGCAGTAAACTTTCTGCTGCAGCTCCACCATTTAATCCGGGAGCCCTCTCTCTGATGGGTCATTCATTCAACTCAAACCCCACAGCAGGAATCTATGATTTAACAGCCAACCAGGGCATGTTTCCACCTCAACCTATGGGAATACCTCCTCCTCCATCTGTTGTTACTAGAGGCCCTTGTGGGCCTAGATCACCTTTGTACTATAGAACCAGCCCCTCATTCTGGATGAAACATGGTTTTCTGAACAGCCAAAACCCTGCTACAGAAAGAAGTGGCTTCAAGCATCCAAGGAGTATGAATCCACATGCACCCGAATTTGTCCCAAGGAAAGCTTGGCAGCCCATTTCAGGAAATAGTAATTTAGAACTTTCAACTGAGTCAAATCAGGTACCTGGGTCTTCAACTGATAGAAGTAAGGACTTGACCCAAGAGGAACAAAAACATGATCCAAAATCCAGTGCTGAAGGTAAGGATGATAGAGTGAAAACCGGAAGCACTGACTTGCAAAAAATAGAGCTTGCAAGAGAGATACTACTTAGCTTCATTGTCAAGTCTGTCGAGCATGATTTGGATTCTGCAAACAAAACTGTGGTTAGTGAGAGGAACCCTGAAGTTCATCAGCATTCTTCAGAACCAATTGAAGGAGATAGTGCAATTATTAAAATTCCTTATGGCAATGGGGTTAAAGCAGAGTCGATGTCTAAACACAATGATCATGAATGGTCAAAGGGAGTAGATGTAAATAAGAATAAGAATGGGGATGGTGAAGGATTCACAGTCGTCAAAAAGAGGAGAAGAAACAGACAGCAACTCACAAATGAGGTTAATGGGTTGTACAATCAGCAATCTATCTGTGCTTCTGTCCGTTGAAGGGAAGAAGGTACGGTAGAGAAGCTGCAGGGAAGATGTTCTCCCTCTGCCCATATCGCAGTTCCTTGTCGAATTGACAGATCTCTCTTCACCTAATATGCTTAGCATTGTACAAGTATCTGAAACAGAATGTAGAAGAGAAGTGCGGTTATAATCAGTTTACAGTTCAACTGATTAAAAAGCTCAGTTGGGATGTTCTTGAAATCTTCTGTACTGGTTACTTTTTCTTTTTTGTCTTGGCAAGAGCTTTTTTTTTTTTTTTTTGGTCTTGATCAATAAAAAAACTAATACTAAAGGTTCAGTTGTTTCAAAGGAATCTCTCATGATTCTCATCTTAACTTGTAACTTGTCCCTTGAAGGTTCTAATTAAGTAAGCCAGAAGGAACAATTATTGACCACCTTTTAACTAAGCATGATCGGTTTCCTAAAATTCAGCTTTACAATCTGTTTGTTGCCCCCTCTTCAGCTTCACTCACATGCTAAGCTCTAACGGATATCTTTGTTTGGTTTGGATTTTTCCACCTTGTCCATTACTAAAGCGTATAGACAACAGGAACAACAGTCAAAGTAACAAATTTATCTTAGGATCTCCTTTTCCTTTCTAGAATTTGTGTACACTATATTTCATGTTTTCTCATCCTATACTAATCATGGCGTAGCGGTAAGTGAGAAGGAAACAGAAGAAGAAATTCTAGGGAAAATGTCGGAAGCTGAATAAATTTTTATTGAATAATGAATTAGTTTTATTATAAATCATATTTATATCCCAAAACAATAACTTTCCCAAAATAGTAAAAAATTATAATTCTTCTAAAACTTTCTATCTACTGACTTTATTTTATTGATATACAAACTTATAAACGCAATGAGGACTCAAAAGCCCTTTAAAAACATTAAATACAAAATTAATAAAAATAATAAGTTTTTATTAAATTGTGATTTCACCCCTGAAATGGCCTTTTATATTTGCTAGAAATAAAGCCCTATCAATTGCCCTTGTTATAGTACTTGTCAAAAAGTTATGACCATTTGAAGTTATGCTGCCCCACGGGCCTTTTGATTAGGCATACTTATTGTGATGAGGTCATCAGGTTCATGCATGAGTTTTAGGTTTACTGGAGGTGGCGTAAGAGGGTTACGCCCATATTATGGTTCTTTTAGATGGGCTACTTTATTGTTCTTGTCTTCTATTTTCCATAACACATTATATAAGGGTATTTTTGCTTTAGTGAGATGTTTTAGTGTTATTTTTATTATTTTGAAGGCTATTTTGAGGAAGAGTATGTTGTTTGGGAGTATTTTAGACTAAACCTTTATTAGGTTATAATAAACCTAGCCATGGGGGCTATAAAACACCCTACATGACTTGGTATTGAAATCAATGAATAATAACAAATTTTGTTGCTCACGTTTTGGTCTCTTGGAGGTCTTTTTCGTTTTCTTTCTTTGAATACAAATGAAGAACCCTAAAACCCTGGAATTGATCTAAGTTTAGTCTTAGTTTAATGGTAGTAGTTAAGGCTATTCCCTTCTCCTTGGGTTAAAGGTTTCTTCCTCTTAATTCATTTTATCTTTTATTTGCAACCTATTTTTTATAGTTTTGTTGTGCTGAACTTGATTAGACTACCAGAAATATAACCAAACTTCATCATTTTCAAGGTTTTTTGTTCAAGAAATCATTCAAGAAGTTGTAATCAAGTAGGGTAATAAGGTTAAAGGACTATCCAATAATTGTAGTAGTTGTTTGAAGATTTCCATTGAAGGTATGAAGAGCTGAAGGCGTGAATATAGTAAGAAGTGCTTCTACGAAATTGAAGATGATTCCTAGAATCAAGGAATAGAGGAACTTCTACTTACTTTGATTGTTGGGGACCCTCACACAATCCTAAGAGCAGTGGGATCCATTCCAAAGGGTTCCACCTAATCAATTATTGCCTTATTTCTTTGTAGGAGGCGTCAAACAGAGGGATAACCTATCATGAAAAATCACTTTAAAACTCCTAAATATTAGGAGATTGATTTCAGCCTTTTGGAAGGGTTTTGATAACTACAAAACGATCCTAAAGGGATTAGCAAACTTCCCTAAAACTCAGGTTGGTTCGATGGATAGCAGGGTGTCTTCAAAGTAGGCGAGAAATAGCCCTGTTTTGGATTCTGAAAAATCGACATAGCTCCCTCTTTGTTAGGGATTTGGTTGTGGGGTTTTGGGAGGATTTTAGCAACCCCTAGGTGGCACTACAACAGGTGGAAGCCTCCCCAAAACTGTTGGGAATCACCTAGAACCTATTGGATTGATCAAGGGCTGGCGATAACACTTATTCTTAGTCTGTGATTTTTTTGCTACAACAAATACCCTTTTTGTGATCAGATTTTGCAAAGTATCTTCAGTATCAATCACATAGAAGGCTTTACAAGTGATCAACAACAGATACAAGTCTGTGATTTTTTGGCTACAACAAATACCCCTTTTGTGATCAGATTTTGCAAAGTATCTTAAGCATCAATCACATAGAAGGCTTTACAAGTGATCAACAACAGATACAAGGTACGTTTGCTCATCTAGAATCACTTCTTTTGAATCCTAAATGTAGATTGACATGAGGGTTTTGAATGGTTGGGTTAATGGCTAATAAAACACTATGAAGCATATAAAATTCTTGAGAAATTTGATTCTCCACCACTTATAAATCTATTTTAATCCATGTTAAATGAGTCCCTAATAGTTCCCTTACTTCCTTATGATTAATCCATGATTTTCTCATATTTCTCATATAGTTTGTGACACTTTATGACATTCTGAATTTCTGGATAGCAACTTGATACCTTGTTGATCTCTAATTTAATTGGTATTTCAATCATATTGCTTAAGTTTAATTTTGTTTATGACTTTATAGGCTTTGACTTTAATCATGCATATCAAATCTGACTTAAAGAATTACTTGAATTAGTGTGTGGATGTGGAAGTAAGAATCTTGTTTATGTTTATGCATTACTTTAACAATTTTATTCCTAACTCCTATGCACACACACACTAACCTACTTACATGTTGCATCAGATTTGGTATGAGAGCTTAAGTTTAGGGTTTTTAGTTACCCATAGGTTGCATTTAGGTGTAGTTTTTGCATAGTATGTTAGTTTTGCATATTTTTCCATAGCATTGCATACTTTATTCTATTCATTTATTTTCTGCACTCATATATTATGTTAGATTATTCTAGGGAGTCTTTAGAGTCACCCATCATGTGCTCTTTGGTGTATACCCACTAGATCCGGACTAGATTATCACCACAAGATGTCCTTAAAAGCAGGAACTGACTCCCAACTCACTCAGGATCCGGCCTTTAAGGACTTGGTAGATAGGGTGAATAGATTAACCCTAGCTATGGAAGCTAACTTCAAAAACACCCTCGAGCAACTCCGTCAAAAGTTGGGTCCCTGTTTTAGGAGAGGTTCTCAGGAGAGGAGAGAGGATCGGACAGGGCCTCACTTAGACCACCACTCAGGCCATGGATCTATAGAAGGTCACAGGCAAAAGATTCATAGTCTTGATCTTGAACTTAGGAGGACCCCACCCAGGGGTATATCTCCAACCCCACCTAGGGGACCCCCTCAGAGGACCCCACCCCATGAGGGTATCCCTGAATTTAAGGATGATGACATGGATCCTCGGGGTTATAGGCAACAACGAGGGATGAGAGATCATAGAGGTCCAAGAGATCTCAAGGAAACAGCCTTAAAAGCCATGCAGGTTGAGGTGTCCACTTTTGATGGGTGCTTAAACTCCAAGAGTTTTTTGGATTAGGTCTGCGAGAATGACCAATACTTTGATTGGTATGATATCTCCCCTCATAAGCAAGTCAAATTCACTGAAATGAAGTTAGTTAGGTCAACTCAGTTTTACTGGGATTCAATAAAGCAACAGATGTATTGGAGACATGAGAGACCCATTGCTAGCTGGGTAGAGATGCATGAGAAGCTTAGGGAGAAGTATGTTTCTTATCATTATCACACTAAACTTCTTAAGCAGTATCATGCTATCCGCGAGGGATCATCTAGCGTCTCGGACTACATCACGAGATTCGATGATGGTAGATTGAGATGTGGAGTCTGTGAGAGTCCAAAGATGACCATCACTAGCTTTAAGATGGGGCTCTGACCTGAGATTCAAAAGGAGCTAATACCCTACTACATCACTACCGTAGAATAGATCTATAGGATAGTACAGGACATGGAGAGGTATGTGAAGCCTTCGGCTCTGAAACCACTGGATCCTAGGCGTCTGGATAAGGGGTTCAGCCGCCCAGAGTTAGACCTGAGCTTTTTAGATCTGGCATAGTGCTTAATCGAGGAAAAGAAAATGTCAAAGCTCGTTCATCGAGGGATTCTAATAGGTGCTACAAGTGTGATGGGGTAAGCCATTATTCCAAGGCGTGTCCATGCAAAGAGCTTGTTCTCTATGTAAATGACAACATTGAGGATGAGGCCCACGGAAATCAATAAGCATTTGATGATGAGACTGACATAGATGATATTGTTGATCCCTTGCAAGCCCCGAGTGATGATGATGGAGAGAGAAAGGATAGTTACCTAGCTGTCATGAGACCTTCCTATCCCTTGTCCCCTTCACCCCTTTGGGTGGTGAGATGTGCTCTCACCCAGACTGTTCTAGAGGAGGATTGGCGGAGAACCACCATCTTTTGTACCTTTATCAAGTGTGATGAGAAGACCTGCAAAGTTATTGTAGGCAATGGAAGTTGTATTAATGTGGTTTCTACTGATAATGTGAAGTGGTTCGGACTCACCACCGTTCCACACCCTTAGCCCTACTGAGTGTCGTGGGTGAACTCATCTTCTATTCCTATCACCCATAGATGTCATGTGCATATTGAGTTTGATCAGTATCAAGACAAGATATGATGTAACGTCATGCCTATAGATATAGGGCATATGATCCTAGGCCGACCATGGCTCTTTGATTTGAACGTTGCATTATATGACAAGACCAACACGTGTGTGTTTGAATTTAAGGGCAAGAAAATCAAGTTCACTCCTCTTTCACCAAAAACCCAGTCTGGAGGCAAGAGTCTGGTGAATAAAGAGAAGGATGTGAAGGGTCCTCACATGAAAACCTTTAATATTCTTAGCCCTAAGGAGTTTGAGCAGGAGGTTCAGGGTGATGCACCAGTGTTTGCATTAGTCATTAGAGCAGTGACCCCTAATCCTAGTTCTGATCTCCCAACTGAGATAGAGCCTCTCATCAAAGAGTTTGGAGAGATGTTACTTGAGGATTTACCAAATGAGCTACCACCAATGTGCGATAGAGATTAAGGTCTATCTTTTTTATTATGTGTATGTGTGGTAATATGAACATTAAAAGAGCGTAAGAAGAATAATACATAGAGATCAAGATTCCCTCCCTCCAGTCAGTAAAGGAATGCGTGATTCCCATGTTTTCGCTTCATGGTGTGAAGTCTCAAAACATGACAAGAAATGGGTTGCTACATTTGAAGCTCTCCTTGTGTGAGAGTAGGAGACTTTATGAAAAAAGTGAGCAAAGAGTTTACAATTGAAAATGCAATACCTAACAATCCAAGGTAGTCCCTTCTAGCTAGTTTGCAACAAACTTTAAAGCTTTTAGGAAGTCTCGTTCTATCTTAATCTTAGAGATTCCTAGCAACTTGGGCCATATGGAGGCCGATAAGGGCAGTTTCACATTCAACTCTCTATGGAGACATGAGTGGCTTCATTTCGGATCTAGCAACAATTAGATTTCCTTCACTGTCTCGAATGATAGCTCCTGAACTGGCTACATCTGAATTTGTTGACAAGGCACCATCAAAATTTAAGTTTTTAAAAGTCGAAATAAGAAGGGACCATCTTTGGATGTCGTTGCTTTTTTGTTCCTCTCTACTAGGAGGCTAATGGCCTCTAGACCCTGCATGAGGCCAGCTAGAGCATTAGAGCTTAGAAATCGGGTTATTTTGGCCCTAACATGGAAACCATGTGAGGCCCACCTTCTGGTCCACAATTTATATTTATTTATAGCATGTATGGCAGTCACATGTAATGTAATCATTTCATTTTAAATTCCCAAAGTATTTGTAACCATGAGGTGATGGATTGTAATGAATTCATTCAGATTTATATTTGTTAACTAAAATTAGAAATGAAATCATCTTAGGTTTTCTATAAAATGAAATGACTTGTATTATCAAGCACAAATCACCTCAAATCTGAATGAGTTCATTTTGAACCATCCCTTTTTTGCTACAAATGCCTTGGGAAACTCAAATGAAATGATTTCATTACAGGTGGCTGCCAAACGCAGCCTTAAGAATTAATGATTTAGAAACAATATGGTAATTGTACTTACAGCTGAGAATGGGCTCGATCAGCCAGAGCCTGATCTAGTCCAGCCCAAGATTTCAGCAGGTCAGAGTAGACTTGGGATTTTTTTTTTTTTTTTTTTTTGAGGCCCAAAATTGAGTTTGATCTGGGTTGAGGTTGACCGTAGTCCAGCTCGAGACCAGTCTTTTATATGCATCCACAGACCACGGCGGTCCTGGATAATGTATATGGGCCTGGCCGAACATCATATTTACTCTTGTGAAGCTAATATATACGGGTATGACATATATGATACATGTAATTAAACGTAATTGTTAAATTAGTTTTATTATTTAGTTTGTAGCTTAGCAGATATATA
>JAOXJP010000017.1:4460396-4484141 GCA_025762735.1 Platanus orientalis
TAAAACCATCAATATCTTTAGCCTTTTTTCCTTTCCATTTAGTCTCTTGTAGACAAGCAATATTAACTCTCCTTTTCGCGTTTTGGGCCGGTTCCATGTTTTATTTGCTTCGGCCCGGGCTGAAATAACTTTGGCTTGAGCCAACCTGAAAATTAGTTCGGGCCAGCCCAAAACTTAACCTGCCCAGCCTACCCAATTTTTGGGCTGGTCAAATCGGGCTTCTGGCTAGCTCGGCCCAATTGACAGCCTTAGATTGTGCCATGATTACTATGACAGACAAAGAGGGAAGAATTTGCAACACTACAAAAGAACCTCATCGAAAGTAAAAAGGTACTAAACCGATCATACCAAGTTCTCAGAGCTTGATGTAATCATAAAGGGCCCGTTTAAGTCTATAAACATAGTTTGGATGATGCGGGTCTTGAAACCCTAGAGGTTGCTCCATGAATACTGATTCATTGATTTGATCATGTAAAAAGGCATTTTTCATGTCCATCTGTCGGATATCCCAATTGTGAGCCAAAACAATTGTCAACACTACTTTAATGGTGGTGGGTTTTATCATTGGAGAGAAGGTTTCTGAAAAGTCAATGCCAGGGACTTGATTATATCCCTTGGCAACGAGGTGAGCCTTTAATCATTCAAGGGAACCATCTGAGTGCAGCTTTGTTTTATAGACCCACTTACAGCCTACAACATTCATATTGGGTGTGTGTGGGACTAATTGCCAAGTATCATTTTGATAAAGAGTACGGATCTCATCTTGCATTGTTGCGAGCCACCGAGATGTTTTAAGGCAGATTTGATGGTATTAGGTTCGATAGGTATATCAATGGTAGCCAAGTACATAGGATTGGGTTTCACAATTCCCTGTTGTAGTTGTGTGACTGGAGGGATTGTGTGATGGAGTAACTTCCATATCGGGCAAACTTGTATCACCATTATCATTAGATGATTCAGAATGAGGAGAAGATTCGAATGTTCTCAGGGGCTGTTGGTTGGGTAGAATCATCTATATCTACATCAGTTGAATTTTGAGTTGTGTCATTCTCATCAATCTCCAATGGGGCAGGTGTTGCATATTGAAGCCCTTTAAAAGGAGGTGATACTGGAGATTTCATTGCGGCCTTATCAAAACCTGGAAACCACTCATCATAAGATGTCACATTAGTATCCATGGGTGTAGTGGAAAATAAGTCTCCAGGATTTTTGAAAGGAAATGTATTCTCATCAAAGATTACATGTTGAGAGATGTAAATACGTCCCATTGGAGGGCAAAGGCAACGATATCCTTTATGCTGATGACTATACCAAGAAACACATAACGTAAAGAACGAGGATCAAATTTATTTTTCGCATAGTTACACAAATATGGAAAATGCTGTGATCCAAAAATTCAAAGAACACTATAATTAGGTTTCTTCTCAAACAACATTTCATAAGGAGATTTCATGTGTAACACACGTGTAGGAAGGTAATTAATTAACTGGACAGCCGTATTAAAGGCTTCTACCCAAAATCGTTTGGGTACCCCTCCATGAAAGAGCATAGTGAGACCAAGTTCCGTCACATTCCGATGTTTTCTCTTCGCTAGACAATTTTTCTCTGGACTGCAGGACATCTGATGATGAATACCATGATCAGTTGGATATGCCAAAAACCTTGTATCACAAACTTCCCCACCTCCATCTAATTGAAATAATTTTATCTTTTTATCAAATTGATTCCAAATAAACTTATGAAAATCAATGAAACATTGCATGCCAGATTTGTGCCTCAAGGGGAAAAACCATGTGAAGTGTGTGCACTCATCAATGAACACAACATAGCACCGAAATCTTTGGGAGGATATCACAGGGGCTGGTTCCCACAGGTCACAATGTATCTTGACAAAGGGCTCATTAGAAGATTCATCATTAGTCATAAAAGGTAAATGATAAGCCTTGGACATTTGACAACTGTAACACATGCTTATAGATTTATTTAAAGAGTTACTAATAATCATATTATTCTTTCATGGATGCCCCAACCTAGCATGCCAAATGTCATTATTCACAGCTTTAAAGCGATTTGAAAATTTGACAGCTCCGTTCTTTGGCTCCAATGCATATAGATTACCATGTCTACTTCCCTTTGCTATCACAGAGTTGGTTTCCCTGTTCTATATCACAAACCCACTTGATGAGAATTCAAAGTTATATGGTTATTTAGAAGTTAGTTAACTAACAAAAATAAGGTTCTTTTCTTATGTCAAGAACAACCAAAACATTGTCTAGCTTCAACTTATTGTTTCCAACATTAAGAGAAGCAGAACCAAGATGAGTAATGTCTAATAAATCACCATTATGCCTTTCCATATGCAACCCTTTCACACCTTGTCTTTCCATATTCTGCCTTTCCATATGCAACCGTTTTACACCTTGTCTTTCCATATTATGCCTTTCCATATGCAATTGTTTCACACCTTGTTTTTCCATAGCCTGTTTTTCCATATGCAACTGTTCCACACCTTGTTGTTCCATAGCTAGCCTGTAGGCTGTATGCAAAGCCATGTAGTCATCTTTAGGTTCATTCTTCCTAAGTGAATAGATCAGCCTTGTAGGTCCCTATCTATTTCTTTGAAAACAAAGGGTATGACTGAAAATTTCTATATTTGATCTTTCTTCTATTTCAATGTTGTTCGAGTGCCTGTCCTACTTTGCAACTTGTCAAGTAATACTACATCTTTGCTCGTTGCCTTTAGTAGCATGAATCCATCCTCTGATGCAGCACACAACTCAAAATACCAATATGGACTGTATGGACCTTTCAGGGAAGGCCTCTGGGTTCGGATCTGGGCCAAAACAAGAAGTTATGTAGGTTTAAAGGGTCTTAGGACGGGGTAGCATATAGACTTGATATGGACTGGTTATAGGGCTGGAACAATATGATATGTGAGTACCAAATTGCTGGATATGCTCAGAACAATTGAGTGAAACAGGGTGTATTTTAGCACAGGTCAGGCTTGGTAAAATCCCCCAAATAAGGATACTCCAGATCTGTATCTCATGTAATAAAATCAATACAGGTTAATAACACAACACTGACCCAATCACCCAAATCAGCAGATATACTTTCAGGCACAGGCAGTTCTATTAATGAAAATATCTTCAGTAGGATGAAGGCACCAACAAGAACTCTATAAACTATCAATGCTGCAGGTAATTACCCTTAGACAATTCAAACAAAGGCAATCTCAAATCTTCTGCCGCCTGGTTCATTATGGACTGAAATTTCAGATTTCCAATCAGGAGTTCAGGGGAATGTTTCACAGGGTACCACAGGATTAATGATGGTATGGGGTTGTGATCCCAGATCAGAAACTAATGAAGGAATGGGTTTAAGGATTCTGTTGGACTAAAATTACAGATTTCATAGGTTCTTGCTGAATTTAATTTGGTGAAGGTGTAGAATAGGGTGCTACAGGTGTAGGGTTTGTTGGGATTGAGTTTCAGGTGTGTGTGTGGATTGGTAATGGTGTTGTAATAGTGGTCAAATGGTCTGAATGATGGGAAGTGGGATTTGACGAGAGAAAATCTGATGGGTGTGAAGATTTATGTCTGGCTGAGTGGTGTATAATATGGGGATGAAAGGTTTTAATGGTGGTAATTCAAAGAGATGGAGTAGATGATGGAAGATTGGGGTTTTGCAAGGTATGGCAGCAAGCAGCAAAAGAAAAAAAGAAAGGAAGAAGAAGAAGAAGAAGACAGAATAAGATAAAGAGGTACCTGGTTGTGGGATTACCTACCACACAAGCCCTTGGACATCACTATCCATGGGGTCAAGTTTAGGCACCAAAAACTTGAAGAAGAGAAGGAGTTCCACTTGTGGAGAGCAAGAAACTGGCCAAATTTTTTATTAATTCCATTATACCAATACAAAAACATGCAGCTGTATATATAGGCTCACAAACTCAAGAAAATAGCAAGCCAAATTAGAAACTCCTAAACTATTAGCTTACTGGCTATCTAAGACTTTCCTAATGTCAAAACTATTAAAAACTTGACTTTCTAAAAACAAAAATTGCCAAAATCAAGTCCTTTTAGATGATTTCGACCAGCACTCCAGGAGGGTACCACTTTGACTTGTTAACTCACTAAAATTAAGAAAATACCCTTGTCAACAATGTCTTATTCCTAAAAGACCCAAAAACAAAAATTATAATGACCCTCATGTCTTAGACTCTATAACTCATGAAATATTAACTAAAACAGTAAACTAACTCAATAAAGACTCTAATACTAAACTGAAAGACTCCATCATGTGTTCCAAAGATGTTCCTCCATGTATGAGCCACCTTGCCTCCAAAGTCCGCATCATATCCAACATGCTGCTTCCGCTTTAAAATTTTCATTCATGATTGCACTGCTTCCATCATCTCTTCCAAATTGATGTTCCAATATCATCTTGTCATTTTCCATAAACTTCATCTCTCTCTTTTTTTTCTCAAAAGAAGAAGAGAAGAAAAAAAGAGACAAAGTACCCCGGAATAAATATTGTTTTAATGACACTTTCTACTGAAGATTGACCTTGATACGTGCTCCTTTTGTGCCTCTGGTACATCACAGCATGCATGCATCCGTGGGAAGCTTAGTGTCTTGAAAACATACGATTTTATAAATACTTGAATCAAATAAGAGAAGTTTCATGTCGGTTCCTGCATCTCAGTTGTTGGATACAAAAATACTTGCATATCAAGTTATAGTCAAATGTAGTTAATGTCTTATGCTCTTTGTGGAAACTCACTTTTCAAAATTTATTTTTGCTGCATGATATTGTTGTATTCTTGTCTCAGGCACAGAGAACCATATATCCATGCCTGATGCCTGAGCATTTTACTTACTAATGCTTGCTCAACAGGGTATTTTTGAAGACTACAAACAACCATTTGCAGTGACATATTTAGGAGCCTCTCTTTTGGTAGTTTATCTCCCAATAGCATTCATCAAGGATTGGTTATGTAGTTTGCTGAGAAATCGCTCTTCTAAAAGTGGTAAAAATGCAGTAACCGTTGATAAGTCCTCTGCTGGTCTTGATTCTCCTTCAAAATTGAATGGAATGCAGAAAATCTTCGAACTGGAAATTCTGAGCCCTTTGGCTAGAAAAGACAGTGAAGCTGACCTCTCTACTCAGGAAGAGGGTAAGCCTTTAGTTTCTAAACGCAAAGAGGATGTGGACAAGTTGAAACAAGACAGAGAGCATACCACATGGGAAATTGCTACATATGGATTTTATATTGCCCCTATCTGGTTTGTAACAGAGGTGAGACACTACAATTGTCGCACTTAATTTTCCCAGAATTCCTTGTATTGTTTTGCCAGTTATATGTGCTACATCTTGTAAAGCTTCTGATCATTGATTCTGAGGATACACCTTGGATGCTATAAGCGGATATTGATATCAGTGTATGACTTTGGAGAAGTCTAGACTCTACTCATTTTTCTAGTTTCTTTTTTCTTTATTAAAATTTATTTGTTTCTCCATTTTTAACATACCATTTTCTGTGTTATTTATCAATGGAAAATTGTTCCTGTACGATCATTGATGTACACATCCTTCTGTTATCCAATGAACAGGGATCTAGAATCAATTATGACTGTTTGGGATGAAACATTCTAGAAAGTAAACAAAAAAAGAAATACTTATTGATGATTTTTGTGTTGGATACAGTACCTATCTAATGCTGCACTAGCACGTACAAGTGTTGCAAGTACAACAGTATTATCTTCAACTTCAGGACTATTTACTCTTTTCATTGGTGCATTTCTCGGACAAGACTCTCTAAATATAACAAAAATAGTTGCTGTCTTTGTCAGCATGGCTGGTGTTGCCATGACAACTCTAGGGAAGACCTGGGCCACAGATGAGGCACAACTAAGTGCATCTGCGTAAATTTCTTTCCCTTAATCCCAGCTAATTTTTTATATGTTTGATTTCCATTGTATGATGCACAGAAATCTCTCAGCATTTGTTTCACTCTTCCATGATTATTCTCATTTTTAAGCATATTGAGGCTGTTTGGAAATCTTGAAAATTGGGCCTACAGGGTTAAATATGCAGTTTGCTTTAGAAACATCCTTTTAAAAAGTAAATTGCCACCCAAAAATTAAGTGTGAATGACCAAAAAAAATAATAATAATAAGAAAGAAAACGCAAGGCCCGGAAAGGGGGGGTATGACAATCAATGATAATTTGAGAACCTGCCATTTTGAACTCTGCTGTCTAGAGCATTTCCCTGTCCATTGTTATGGCACTTATTCCCCATACAAATCAATATAAGGCTGTACTTTAATGCAGACCATTGCTATTTGTTGCATTATTTGACACTTACCTTTGTTAACTTGCACTTTATGATGCATGTTTGGAGCATTGATAATTGCATTTTTATGTGCAGAAATGGGAAGCGATCTCTTGTGGGAGATCTTTTTGGGCTTCTCTCAGCCATGTCATATGGGTTATTTACTGGTGAGACATTGTCTTAATTTATTCAGTGCTTGATATTATGGTTCATCATGCTAGTATTCATTTTCATTCTAAAAACAACCATGCTACAGTGCTTCTTAAAAAGTTTTCTGGAGAGGAAGGAGAAAAGGTCGATGTGCAAAAGTTATTTGGCTATATTGGATTGTTCACACTTGTTGCCCTCTGGTGGCTGGGTAAGATATACCCTTCCTTTCCATACACATCAATTTAATTTGTTAAATGGTTCATTTGATCTGTGCTTTTGTATGACATTAAGGGTTTTCATCCTCATTGTATTTGGTTCTCCTGCTCTAGTACGCAAGCCACTTCTCCCATGACTGCTTTCTTTTTGGAGTTCTTTTTTCCTTGTGGGGAGCCTTGTTTTGATATGTTCACATTTTTCTTTCTCCACCCACCACCCAAGATTTTGTTAGCCTTATGTCAGCATGTCAAACCCTCATTCTGTGTACAAAATGAATTAGGTAAAAGCATCATTGATCTTAGGACATCATTTCAGAAACATAGATGTGTGACTATCTCAAATAGGCTATTGACTTGACTGTTGAACAACCATTCTTGCTGTGCATCGGTCTTCCTACAGTTCTGGGACTGAATTTTCCTCGTTCTATACAGTATCTTGAATCTTACTGAATCTTTTAAACAAGATTATGTCTAGAACCAATTATTCATCTCTTTATGTATATATGATATTTGGATACAAATAGAGACAGGACCATTAACATATTAGTAAAAGAAGGTGCTCTGGTATGCAAAACAAGTGGTTGATACAAGCAGATAAATTACTAATTTGCGTTTTCTCTTTTACGTTGCAATGCGAATGCAAGAAGAGCATGACACTAGTGATGAAGGATCAGCTTAGAAGAAAGAAGCCTATATGGAGCTCTTAAAGATTTATACTTCTGCAGTCAGCCTAGCTGTTCTCTTCCTTAGCAGTCTCCTATGATAGGATCATGGGTTGAAAGAGATTTTATTGAAGAGACTTCAAATGATTAATGATTTTGATAGATGTAAAGCATCAGTTGATTCAATTTGTGAGTTTTCTTCATTCGTGTATATATATATATATATATAGGTAAAGTAGGAAATTTAGTTTATTTGGTCTTTTTTGTAATAAGGCTTGGAAGCCAAGGTCAAATTAGAGATTTAGGGTAATCCCGCAACTTACTTTTAGCCCAAGTTTTCTAAGGTCAAAACTTTCCCTTTGGGCTAGATTTTGGTGTCTTCAGAAGGGTTATTTTGTTACCTTTCAAAAGAGACCAAGATTGCGTCGAGGTGATTTGGGAAGTTGTGACCAAATTACTAAAGGCGTACCAGTGAGTGACAAGAATAGCATTTTTAGAAGTTGGGTGAGTCAATAAATCAAAGTGTGAGCCCCTTTGGAGAGCTAGTTGACAGCCTCTTTAGGGGTAGTTTTAATAGTCTTTTGTTTTAGAAGTTTTAAGTTATTAAGTGTCCTAGTTAGAATAAGATTTCTATTTTAGTGGTTTCTTTTTTCTTATGTCTTAAAAGCCTTTAAATAGGGTTGCATGACATGTAGGGTTTACCATTAATGATTAATGAAATAAAAATTGAGTTTTAACTCTTTTCTTCTCACGGTTGGTGCTGTGTAAATTTCTCTAGGGGTTGGTGCCACTAAAAACCCCAATCAGATGGTGCTGATTGGTTCTCTTCCTTCTTGGTCTTCTTCTCCTTTTTCTTTCTTCTTTCTATCTACATTCATCCCTCTCTCTGCTACTACCATTAAAGTTCATATCAAATGGACTGAAATCCTGAAGATTGAAGAACTACAAGTTGCTGGAATCGAGAACCATAACAGCCCCATTCTAACCCCATGGTTGAAGGTATTTCTGGGTTGGTTTCAGGCAAAATTGCCCCACCCAAAAGTAAGGGTTTTTTTATCTTTCTTTGTAGGGTTTTCTTCCCCTATACATGAGTTATTTAAATCGGATTGATTTGAAACAATATATTTAAATATTATTAGTAATCAGATTGATTTGAAATTTTGTGTCTGATTCACTAGTAGATCTTCTATTAGCCTGCCAAATTTCAGACCTTTCTTACAACTTGTTAAGGGTATTTTGGTCATTTCCTATCTTCTACCTAGATTTTCCAGAACCTTGTTTTTTTAGATTACTTTGATCTAAGCTGCTATTCTAGATTATTTTGGGCCTACATATGCAGGATTCAACAGCCCCCTAAGCTATCTTGCACCAATTTTGGTATCAAAGTCAGGTTGTCCTCTTGTTTATTGTTGATATTCTCCATAAGGTTCCTATCAGAACCCAAACCCTGGAATATAGTTGAGGTTAGAACTTTGTTTACTCTCCCATCTGGGAATGTAATTAAAGTTCTGATCAGTGATAAATATAATGAAAATCTGATTTCTACAAGTGTCGTTGTGCAACTCCTACAAAGGACCAAGATCAAAATTATTATGCTTATTATGACGGAGATTTCATTGTTCAATTGAAAAGGGGATAGTATATGGATAGTGTTGAAAGTATAGTTGTCCTTTCGGAAAGTTATGAGGTGGTATTTGGAAAGCCATGGATTGAAGAAAGGAGTGCCAGCTATAATGAAGAGACCAATATCTTGCAGATTTACATATATGGTCAATGCTATCAACTGAGATAAAAGCCCAGGCAGCCTACTCCTATGATGCTCAACCTTGAAATCAGAGTCTTGATATCTAGAAAGATGTGCTAGAGGAAGCAACTTTGGAATAGGAGTCTAATGGATCCATTCTCCAGCCTTACACTGTACAACCATCTATTGCGGAAGTTACCAAGGTGATTAATTCTTATGTTGATCTACTCCTATTTGTTGGCTTTACCATAGAGAACAAAGAGAACAAACTACACTACATGTTCTTCATCAAGACTATGTGTGATATGAACGTTGATGAGACCAACAACAATTACATTGTGGTAACTTTTGAAATAATCCCGCCATCCACACCAAGCTCAAGATTTGACGTGAGACATTTTATATCAACAAATTCGTGGATGAATTCTTTCCCACCAGGGGTGAATGATGCAGGAGCGTCTATGTGGAACAAGAAGAAATTGGATGATCATGTGGGATCACAATATGTCAGGGTAGAGTAGGAAATTTATTTTATTTGGTTTATTTATTTATTTATTTATTAAGGCTTGAAAGCCATGGTCAATTTAGAGTTTTAGGGTAATCTCATAACTCATTTTTAGCCCAAGTTTTCTAAGGTCAAAACTTTCCCTTTTTGGCTAGCTTTTGGTGTCTTTAGAAGGGTTATTCGGTTACCTTTCAAATGAGACCAAGATTGTGCAAATTCAAGGTGATTTGGGAAAGTTATGACCAAATTACTAAAGGAGTACCAGTGAATAACGGGAATAGTGTTTTTAGAAGTTAGGTGAGTCAATAAGTCAAAGTGTGGGACCCTTTAGAGAACTGGTTGACAAGGGAGTTTTAGAAGTTTTTAGTTTAAAGTGTCCAATTAGAATAAGATTTCTTTTAGTGGTTTCTTATTTTTTATTTTTATGTTTTAAAGCTTTTAAATAGGGTTGCACGACGTATAGGGTTTACCATTGATGATTAATGAAATAAAAGTTGAGTTTTAGTTCTTTGCTTCTCACGGTTGGTGCCGTGTGAATTTCTCTGGGGGTTGGTGCTACTAGAAATCCCAATCAGTTGGTGCTGATTGGTTCTCTTCCTTCTTGATCTTCTTTCTCCTTCTTTCTATCAACATTCATCCCTCTCTCTGCTGTTACCATTAAAGTTCATATCGATTGGACTGAAATCCTGAAGATTGAAGGATTTCAAGAACCATAACAGCCCCATTCTAACCCCACGGCTGAAGTATTTCTGGGCTGATTTTAGGCAAAATCGCCCCACCCAAAAGTAAGGGTTTTTGATATTTCTTTGTAGTGTTTTCTTCCCCTATATGTGAGTTATTTAAAACCCTAAAGTCCTTTTGAATCTCTTTAGGTTTTTCTAATTTTCTATTAGCCTAAAACTAGTTCTTTAGATTGGTTTTGCTGAGATTTTTGGATCAGCCTATTCTTTTATATATTTTTAGCAATCAGATTGACGTAAGATTTTGTGTGCTGATTCATTTCTAGATCCTCTATTAGCCTACCAAATTTCAAACCTTTCTGACAACTTTTCAGGGGTAATTTGTCATTTCCTATTGGCTGCCCAGATTTTCCAGAACTGTATTTTTGAGATTACTTTGATCTAAGCTGCTGTTCTTGATCTATTTTGGGGCCACATTGGCAGGATTCAACAGCTCCCTAGACTGTCCTGCTCCACCTTAGGTTGATGAACAGGGTTTTATTAGGGAAATGGGTGTGGTGATTTGGGGTAGAGCAAGGCAACTTGTGGAAACAAATAATTGCTAGCAAATATGAGATGCAATCTCTCAACTAGGAGAGTAGGCGTGTTGGTAGTAGACTTTGGTGGAAAAGTGTCCTTAAAGATTCAGAGGACATAAATTAGATTTTTTTTTTTTTTGTGGGGGGAGTTGGGAGAGGTTATGTCAGGTTTTGTGATGTTGTGAGGTATTGTCAAATCTACTAAGCCAAGACCTTTTCTAGCATTGTATCTCCTAGCTATCGATAAGGTAGCTGCTATGAGGAGGTGGCGGGATGGTTTGGGTGGATTCCTCATTTGTGGCAGAATGCTAATGACTGGGAAGTGGACTCTCCTTAGACTCTTGGAGTATCAAGTATCAGGAGAGTTCTGGGATTGATCCTGAAGCTGAGGAGAGGCGTATTAAAGAAGGTGAATTCTAAAGGTTTCCTTGAAGTCAGCTCTTGGTTTCTTTTCAGTTAGCAATTCTTCTTAAACCCTTGTGGGCCTTGGTGTTGGTAGAGGCCATTTTCAGCAAAATATTTGGAGGCCTCACATTCCCCCAGTCGTGTATTTTTCATGTGGATGCCTATTTGAATAAGATCCTGACTGTTGACCACCTTATTTCACCGAAAATGATTATCCCAAACATGTGATTACTTTGCAAAGCCAGCAGCAAGCCAGTGTAGCATTTCCTTATGCATTGCCCTTTCACCATTCAGATCTGGCATCTTTATTTCTGGTTTGGATATTCATGATTTCCTTAATGGCTGTGTCTAAGGGCTTTCACTCATGGCCGTGTATCATGTATGGAACCTTCTACCTTTTGACATCTGTCTGGGCCGTGTGGGAAACAGAATATTTTTATTTTTTATAAATTTGATGTCTATGGTTCCTGGGATATGTGGTGGATCATGTGAGAAACCTACCATTTGAATGATCATCTGTACTTTTCATGAGTTAAGAGAAATCTGATTCATAAATTTTCAGTGTCAATTTGGCGCCATTTTTTATACAACTTTTGTTCTATAGCTTTTTAAAAAAAATTATTTTTCTTACATCATTATAGAAGTAACAACGATTTCATACACTAAATTTTGTGTTTTGTGGCATTTATGCTCTTTTCATTTTTCTCTTATTTCAATAAATTTTACCTAATCAAAATTAAAAAATAATAGTTCCATGAAGGGTGATTTGAATTTATGATTTCTGCTTAAAACTTCACTAGTTTAAAAAAAAACTTATGTAGGTTCTTTATCTCTTTTTCTTTTCAGTGTGGCCATTGACTGCCTTAGGAATTGAACCCAAGTTTACAATCCCTCACTCTGCTAAAATGGAAGAAGTAGTACTTGCGAATGGCTTTGTTGGAAGTGTCCTCTCCGACTACTTCTGGTATGTGAGGAGATCCTTTTGTGACTTTGTATGCTCCATGTACCCGGGATGTGATTCTTCCTCTTATTTGGAATTTACTTGCTTTCTAGGGCATTATGTGTTGTTTGGACAACTCCACTGGTGGCCACCTTGGGCATGTCCCTAACCATACCACTTGCCATGGTAGCTGATATGGTGATTCATGGACGCCATTATTCAGCAATCTATATTCTTGGCTCCACTCAGGTAGTCAGATCTTTCTTCCACAGAAATGCAGGATGCATCCATCTTTTCTGGTTGATAAATTAATTAATTGTTGCTTGTATATATCATTTCTATGGATACTTTGGCGGTGTCTTGCAGGTATTTGCTGGGTTTGTGATAGCAAACCTCTCAAATTGGTTCTCACAAAAGTTGGGATTGTAGCATTTTATCAACTTCCACGTGATTAATATGTGGGTCTTCATTCTTTTACCTTCTTGGTGCGAGGCCGACGAGCAAGTTAGTAACATTTACTTCCTGTTTGGGTGGGTTGTAGGCCTCAGGTAAGAAAAAGAATATACTCTTCCAATGTATATATTTGATTGTAAGAAAGAATCAAGTTTGAGTTTGTTTTTCGCATTGGTTCTTGTAAGGCCCTGAATGCAATAAATGATCTGTTCCAAATAGTTTTGGGTTTGAGTAACCTTTATGTCCCATGTATGTTTCAACTTTCAAACTGATGCCCACATTAATGTGTATGTAAAGGGCTTTTCTTTCTTTCTTTTATTTTCGGGGTGGGAAAGGAATTCCAATAACTAATATAAATAGTTTATAATTCTTAAGATGGATAATCCTTTAGGATGAATATTGGTACTAAGACTTCTTGAGATAATTAACCTTCTCAAGAGAAAAGATCACAGCTCTAGAGTCACTTGATCCATCTTTTAATATTTGAATAATTTTAAGTACATCTCCCTCAAGAATAATTCTCTTTGCTTTGAATTCTATGCTTACTTGTAATCCTAACAAAGTAACAAAGCTGCTTGAAATTCTGCCCAGTGGATTCGTATATAAGCTCCATCTCGAACTTGTAATATTGCTCAGAAACAAATGGCTGTCCCCAAAACAGCTTATGTTGAATGACGCCATACCATGTTACATGGCCTGGCCACTTAGGATCCCTCTGCAATAAGTAAAACTACATTAACATGCAACGAGGCACATAAATTTAAAACTCCGGCTTAAAGTGGGAACGGATCCTCTCCTCTCCTGCCACTTATGACCTGTTAAGGTCTTGTCTAACAGGTGGCATGACATGATTGGAGGGAAAAAGTGAATTGCTATTTTTGTAAGATGATTTTCCTGTCAATCGTGTCATGTCACCCGTTAGACAGGACCTTAACAGGTCATAAGGTAGTAGTAGAGCATCCTTTTTGGCCCAATTTAGGTTGGATCTAAAAATTTGGCTTACCTGTTGCATTTTGAGAACGCTTGTATGTTAGTGTATTTTAACTTACTGCAGAGGATCAGAGCTCAATGCACGCCCATTTGAGGTTGGCTAGAATAGATGGGCTGGAATACCTATGTGCACTACAAAATGGCAACTGCTGAATAACCCGAGATCCATTGATCCTGTCCGTTTAATTGGTAGGCCACCGCTCACCTTTGGCATAGCCCAAGTCATATTACCCAGATACCATTTCACTGCCTGATTCCGGCATGAAATGGAATGACTTTGACCCACAACCTGGTCGGCTATGTATTTTCTGACAAGGTCTGGAACTTAAAAGTCCGATGTGGTTTAAAATCAAAGTAAGGTTTAGGTTGGCTATAATGGACCTGGTACTGGTGCGGGTCAGATTTGGTCCTTAAGCCTGGCATGCAGACCTTGGATCCAAACATGTCCTTGCTCTGTAACGTAGCCTGGTTTCCAAATCCATGTATGTTTCAGAAGTTAGGGTGCAAATGGGCCGGACCATGGTAGCCCAGCTATAGCAATTACGGGTCAGGGCTGGGGCTGGACCCAAATGTTTTTGATAAGTTTTGCTCTGAACGCAATCCTAATTATTTTATCGAACCTCAGGCCACCCCATCACTCATTCAAGCTTAACTTTAGTTTTGTCTTTGCATGATTGTGTTGCATTCCTAATTTTAAATGGAGGCGGAAGCCCAATTGCTAATCTAAGCTTTTTCCTTGTTTTATGTATTAGTTCGGGTCAGGCTGCGCTGAGCTAAGTGAATCCAGCCTTAACAAATGTTCAGGCTTTTATCTTGAGCCCAGGCCCTATTAGGTTAGCCTTACACCGGGCTTTTTTGGGCCAATTTGTGAGCTAGACAAGTCGGACTTCCGACTGACCCAGCCCAATTAACAGCCTTATTCAGAAGCATGGATATGAGCAGGTTCTGCTAGACATGGGTTGCTTCACATGAAGTAGGATTTGGGTCCAACATGGACCTGATTCATATCCTTTTTTACACCCTACGTGTGAAGTTGCAACATTTTTCTCAATCATCGGTCTCTCTTTCGGTTGTCCCAACTTCAAATCTTTCTTTGCAATAAGCCCCATCTATAACTGAAAGTAAGGACAATTTCTAAAACCTTTGCAATCAACTTAAACAAATCTTTGTTGCATTTGTTAGATCTTATTGTTCAAAAGAGATCGAATTAGTAGTTTGTGAGCTCCTCCGAGGGTCCACCAAGCGCATTTTCGCAGAGGACATCCCCTTCGATTATTTTTGTGCATAATGTTTGGCTGTTTGGCGTGGCTCCTTAGAAAATCAAGGGTATACCTCAATGTATCTACCAATGGAATGGGTCAAACAAATCAATAGGTAGAATTTATGCCCCCCAAAAAAAAAAAAAAAAAAAATCAATAGGTAGAACTATAGACATCTTATGGCTGAAAGGAACATCATTTATATTCTCATTGGAAACGAGAAAATTACAGGGTTCTACAATAGGTGGTGGAAGAAGGGATTGGATGGTCATAATTGACGAACACTCGAACAAGTACTGATGAGAACTTGAAGTATTACACTACGATACAACATACATATACATTACAACAGATATACTGTAATTCCCTTTTTACAAAACTGACAAGCAGTCAAGATCAGAAAATTGCATTTGAAA
Source organism: Platanus orientalis (assembly GCA_025762735.1). Lineage (NCBI taxonomy): Eukaryota > Viridiplantae > Streptophyta > Magnoliopsida > Proteales > Platanaceae > Platanus > Platanus orientalis. The sequence goes on from JAOXJP010000017.1 coordinate 4,475,731, forward strand.
CAGAATTAGGGGTAGTTTGATTTCAAATCAGCAGTTAATCCTTCTTCTCAAAATTTCACATTCTTCTTCACACTTCTCAATAGCAAGCCAAATTGACCTGGCACCAGATGTGTTTGATACAGACCACCTAATGTAATTTTACTTTGTGCTTCCCCATATGGTTTTAAGAATGCAGAACCAACTACAAGCTTTGTTTTATGAAGACAGAATCTACATTACTTTTGTTATTATAACGTCTTACGACAATTAGTGAAGTGCTGTGGAAGGAGTCTCCTGTCATGATACTGATGATCACTCCTGAGGCCAAGCTATCTAATAATCAGGAGTTTTTAAGAGAAGCAAAAGCTTAATCAGGTTGGCGATTTGATTAAAAAGGTGTTGCATTCATTTCCAGGTCCACAAGTGGTTAGGCATCTTCCAGTGCCCTATAGAATATTCAACATATAAATATTTTATCAAAGAATCCCAGTTTTTCTGGCCTAATTGAACACTTAAATGAGCTATGGTTTGTAGAGCAGTATTGGCACTTAGCTCTCTACTTTAATTAAAAGGAATCCATACTTCGTACTTCAAGTTTAAATATAGATTAGGACCTGTTGCTGTTCTGCATAACTGCCTTATTCAATGGATGACATAGAATATTCAAGATCCATTATGTCTATATACAGCATCCTGGAAAGCTTTTATATTTTGCTATCCCTCTAGTGACTGACCAGCACTAACTGTACACCATTTGTATAATTATAAGTAGGATTCTTGATACTAAAGGTATTCTAGATAGAGTAGTCTCAACGTGCGACAGAAGAAACCACCTTTTATCTTAGGAGGAACACATTTGGAAGGAACAAAACACAAGTATGTTTAGAAGGAACATAACACCTCACAGCAGGAAGAGAGATGATTAGATGGATGGCTTTTTCCAGTCTTCTACCTGCAACTCAAGCAGTACTATAGTTCCTTATTAAGTAATCTGTGTTTATATGTAAAAGCAAATCCAGGTTTCTTGAGATATTGAAGATAATGAGGAAGAGCCAGATGATGGCAGACAACTTGGCATGTTTGTCACTAGTGACCCCCGGAAGGAGGACCTTAATTTAGGGTTTTTATGCATAATATGTCTTGTTAATGAAAGATTAGTTTAAGTTTTAGGTTGTCCAACCTCTTTATTGGAGCCTGCTTCCTTCTCATTTTATTTTCATATTCTCTTCTATTTTTTTATTTTTTATTTGGATGAATATATTCTCTTCTAAATAAGCCTTTTTTTTATATATAAAAAAGCCAATTGTTCCCTCCATTTATCTATTATTTAACAAACTATTAATAACACAGTTCAACCCCACTAGGATTGAACATCCAAATATGTCAGAATTCTGAAAAAGAAAAAAAATTAGTGCAACTTGAATTAATCGACAGCCTTTTATTATGATAAATAACAGATGGACGAAAGAATGCTGTACAGCCATTGATTCCTAATGTTCTTATGTGGGAAACTCGACATCAATTCCACAGGAAAAGCAAAATGAAATAGGAGAGGATAAAAGGAACTCTTAAATTTGATTCTAGAAATAGATGTGCAATGGAATAATTAGTACACTGGTAAACCACACCTCCAAGCATTGCAACTTCTGAGATGATCCATGAGAAAGAAGAACCAACCCAACAATACTTGAATATGCAGAAAAAAGAATTAAATCACCCCATTTTGATGGAACCCATACCTGCATGGAAAAAGGAAAATTCCCAAATGCTGGTGATTGCCTAAAAAATATAGGCTCAATACATGCTCCAATTGAGACTATAAATTAACACTCAAAGCCATACTCAGAGAGCTCAAAGCGCATATTGCTCTTCTACCAATGACAATCAGCAAGCCGGTGGTATAAAAACCAATATGATATATATTGGTTTCAATGGAGTACAAAACTGGTACTAGTATTCTCTTGGATGTGAATTGATAGATATAAAATGACTTGTCATGGTTGAAAAATCCAACTCCTCAGCCTAGGAAAACTTTTTTATTCACCAAATTTCTGTTTCGGTCAACATTTCAGGACACTGGTTTTTCACTTGCTTTGTAGTAGAGCATCTTCTGTACGTAGAACATCATGTACCCTTGTGCAGCCCTCACAATGTTCTCGCTAACTTGAGTTATCCATGCATCATCACACTTGAACCATTGATTCCTTAACCGCAGATAGGTCACATAATGGCCAGCATCCAGTTTACCTGTGTGAGTGACCACAGCAAACAACTCAAACTCTAAAGATAACTCATTGGAAGCATCTGGTTCATCCTCATCAAAAGTGAAAATCCGGTTGCCAAATCTACTCCTCAAAATGGAAGAAGAGAGATAAGGAGCCATGTCCAAGGAAAACGGGAATTGTAAATAGCGGTCAACCTTCCTTGACATATTTCGAGTTGACGAATGCTCAAACCTTTTGATGTGGAAACAAGAAACCAGTGGGGGCTTTCTTATGGACATCTGTTTCAGAGATTCCTGCCTCACCTGGCACTGTTGGCAGAAGAATTTCTGGTCAGATCCTAGTCTCTCAGGCCTTGTAAAGCGGTCCAAACACCCCATCAGAGTAGATATTCCACAGCTTTGGCTCGAGTCAGTCTCCCCATTATAAGCATTATGCGATTTAGTGGAGGACATCTTTGCAGAACCCCCCTGGTTTGGTTCTAAGTCCAGTGAAATGTCAACACATGGGTCGTATGTTGTAGACGTGAAACCACAGGCAGTACAAGTGACATCAGATCTCAAGATACCAGAGAAAACTCTATGAGCAATACAACAGTCCCCGCTGCCTGTGCTGCCAATCAAATGGGATTACCAAATCTCTCATAGAATTTTAACAATTAAATTCTTAACAAAATATATTGACAAAGAAACAGTTCAAATAGCTGATTTCAGTTAGTTGTCTGAAGAACAGCTTGTACAAAGTGTACATGTAGAATAACTTGAGTAATGACAGAAATGGCCGTACAAGCAATTTTACAGTATATATAAAAGTGGCAATCAATGGCTCAAGCTTCTAAACAAAACGTGGTGAATAACTCAAATGCAAACACAAGAACCAATTTTTCCTAGAAGGAAATACAACCATTCCTGTTATCTATCTATTTATTATTATTATTGGGAACCAAGGGAAGGGGGATCCTGCTCCTTGGTGGAATTAAAAATCATTTGCTTTCTAAAAACTGTAACAGTGTTCCACCATATATAAGATAACTTCAAATAAATCAGTTACTTCCTTCCAACATAGAAAGATAATACTCTCATTTATACACATGGAAAGAGAAACTATTGCACCCTAGCCAGCAAACATTTCCCAGGCTATTTTTGGATTATGCTTTCTTAGATCTCACCCCTTGGAAAGAAAAATATTCAAATGTTTGTAAGAGGTCCTCCCAGATCGATGTTTGATCATTTCCCCTTAATGCTTGATGTGGGTATTACCATTAAACCATGTCTTTTCCAATTTGAGTTGATGTGGTTTGAATCTCCAAATTTTGTGGATCTGGTCGGGGATTGGTGAGGGTCCTCACAAAATGATTATGCATGCACATATAAAGGTACAGTTACAGTGGATGTCACTCACTCTCCATACAACAAAATCAAAATTTTTTTTGATAGGTAAACGTTAGTGGTTAATTTAGATGAAGATGGGATTTGAACCCAGGTCCGTGGTATGACATGCACAGACTTTACCAACTTAGCAAGCTGGCATCTTCTTTTTAGTACAACATGATAAAAATATTATATATTTCCTTATATTCTTTTTTTTTTTGGTGGATGATATTCCCTTATATTCTCTATCATTCACCATATGTTTTTAGAATTGTTTACATTTTTAGTATTTTACTTTTATTTATTTAATAAATAATATTATTTCATTGCTAAAAAAATGCCAGATCACAGCATCATACAGATTAAGCATACATATATCACATATAAAATAATCAGACCCAATCATGAACATTTGGTTAATTTTTCATTTTTTTATATTATAATTTTCAATTAAAATAAATAAATAATTACAACTCTCTAACAGTGTAGATCAGGCAAAATCATGTAACATATAAAAAATATAGCCTAGTAATATTTTCGGATGTATTGGGGTTCTTGAACTGTGGGGTATTAGATTTGGTCTTTCAATCTAGAGCCCAATGGCTGTTTTGATCAAAATGAACATTTCGTCCTAGATTTTGTGTATGGTACTACAAAATTACATTTGTAACACAAAAAAAAGGTCAAATGGGGGGTTTCTTGTATTTGGCAATAGTCCTCAACATGCATGCATTTTATAACTGCAGATATATCATTTCAAGCAATACAGTCAATATCAACTGAAACTATATAATATGTATCGATAACAGCACCAATACTTAGTATTCTTATATTACATGTGAGCTTCGGTTCATTGGCCATCAAAACCGATATGTATCATACAATACAATACGTATTGATATTTGATTCTATGGAGTGGAGCCATCGATGTTAAAGACTTTAACAGAAACAGCCTCAGTGGTAGTTTCTACTAGCTCATTGTCAAAATTCTTTCCTCTAGATTGAAGAGTTTTAAGTGTATCATATCCCCCTTCCAAGGTGCATTTGTAGATGGTCACAAATCCTTGACATGTCTTTCATTGTCAATTAGTGCATTAATTCTAGACTGCCAAGTAAAATCCTGAGTTTATTATGCAAAGTTGGATTATATGTTTCAAAGAATTGGTTTAAGGATCAAATGAAGGTTTTTTATGAAAGTTTGCATCTCAACAGACTCTTAATAGGCTATTGTAAACAGTTCATTAATGAGTTTCTTCAGTAGCTTGAGGGGTATCCAGGAAGGGATTTCCTCTCCCCCTTTCTTTTTATGATTATAGCAGAAGCTCTATAATGTTTGATTAAAAATGTGAAAATGCACAGCGTGATTGAAGATATTGCATCAATTCTAGATGGCCCTATTATGTCACATCTACAAACCCCTCATGCAGTCTTTCCTGGGCCTTCATAGAATCACCTCTAACAAAAATGCATTAGTAAGCAACTACTATGAAGCAGGAAAAGACACTGTTGGGTCTTTGTTTGCGTGTTTGTTGGCTCTTTCTTTTCTTTGTTGAGCATTCCTCATGCTGTGATGTCCTTTTTTTCGTTTATTAAATTACTTTATTTGCCTCAAAAAAAGGAAATGACACTGTTGTTTGGAAGCCCACCTTTCATTGGAACCTCAATGATTAGGAGATTGATTCCCTTGCCAACCTACTCACAGTATTTGAACAGGCATCCATATCCCCTTGTAGGGCTTAGGGTCTAGTTATTCTACTCTATCTATTTCCTTCCTTTATAAATTCCATTCTCTATCATCGACCACAAAAAAACCTACAGGCCTCCATATCTCCTACTGAAGAGGACAGACGTGTTGCAGACCATAAAGGATTACATTCAATCAGATCCCTCTTCCAAGCTCTTTGGGTAACTTGAACACCTCCATTCCAAAAAAAGATTTATTTGAGTACATATTACAACAAAGGTGTCCTTTTCTCCTTTAAAACGCTTACTTGGACAGGATCCTAAAAAATTCATCCCTAATAGGTGTATCATGTGCAATTTAGCTGCCAAACTGGTTGACAATTTATAGATCCATTGCCCCTTCACCTTTAAGCAGTGTCTCTTCGTGCAAAAGTTCCAGTTAACTTGGGTTATACTTCACAACCTATTTTCTCTACTCGATATTTTCATTAATGAGAGCTTTCAGTCGAAGGGGGCGTACTCTTTAGAACCTGATACCCTATGCCACCCGTTGGATGGTTTGGAAAGAAAGGAATCATCCAATTTTTTATAATAAGAGCTCCACTTTTGAGCATATTGTGGAACAAGTAATGAGTATGATTTATTTTTGGGCTTCCTTTCTCGAAAAGTTCAATGGGTGAGTATTCCACCTTTGTTAACAATCGAGACAACATTCTGTGGAATCCTCAATTTTCTGTATAGCTGATGTACAGCTAGCCATATATACTCATAGTGAGCCTTTTGTGAAGTCCCAAAAACCAGAAGGGAGTTTCTGTGTGAAACACATCCAAAACCAAATGCCACAAGAAAAAGTAGACTTATTAGAGGGAAACAGGTGACTTAATAAAGCCTGCAGGTTATATTAGCCCCCTATATTCAAGGAGCACTTTGCCAAAATCAAAGGCCACAAACAAGAGATACAATTCCTCACCCTGCAGTTGAATATTGTGGTTACCTCTTAATCTTCATCATTCAGTGGAGCATTAGTAAAAACTAAAAATACAGAAGAGGAATTAAAGTCCTCGTAATGAGCATTTCTTTGATGTGGATAAAAAAGACAATTATCTACATGAACATGTTTTGAAAGTCTATTCATTCTGCACTTTATTTAATAAAATCTAAATGTACAATGTGTTAAACTTCTCAGCCATGGCCCTACTATCACATGAAAGCTAAATTATGATGAAAAAATAGAGGGGGAATAACATTTCACAGTGATCAATCAAGTAAGTTTGGGACCCTTTTTTTAATCAATCTAGTAAGTTTGTGTCAATCTGTTGAGTGTTTTATGGATGTAATAACTTTCCTCTTGGCTCAATTACAGGTTTAAGGCAACTCCCGAAACACAAAATGGATAAACCAAAAATTTGACAAATTGACAATCTTCAAATCCCTTTTGGGAGACCAAAGCTGGATCTAACTGATGGTATGATCCCCATTTACATGATAATCTTCATGAATCACATGAAAAATGAGGAATCGATACAATATCCAAAAGGACCCAACATATTAGAGAAACAATTATGTAGACATGATAGTGTTCATTGCATATATCTCATTGAAGAAGTGAAACAAGCACGACATAAAAAGGCTAAACATAAGCAATAAGGATTAAGGAAAATGAAAGTACCCATCAAGTAGTAGGATAGCATACCAGCAACATATCAGTATGCATGGTGTACATGCAGGGGATGCCACCTTAAGCAGGGTCATATTTAAAATAAATAAATAAGTAAAAATTGGGGACATGAACCATAGAATCAAAGATCCGGATCAGATGAGACTGACCCGATCTGCCATCTTGATCCAGATCACCAATCTAACCATTCCTTCTAATATCACAGTTGATCCACACTGAGATCGGCCAATCCAGATCCAACTTTGGATCAAGATTGGCATATCATGCTCTTTAAATCTATGATATGACCTATAAACTATCTATTGCAAAGAGTTTTCCATTTTCTATTTTTTTTTTTCCTGGTTGGTTCTGTTATTAATGAGAGAAAAGCAGATTTTGTCATATATAGACAATCTATAGACTGGGACCTGCAGAATGGCATATCCTACTCCACTGCATGTGTGCCATGTATACTGGTTGCTGGTAATTTGCCTTTAGAATCTATCAGGTGAAACCTACATTCTCTAATATTACATAAAGGATAAACCTCAAAAGAGGCAGAAACAGCCAACAGACAGAGAGCTCACTATGTGAAGGAAATTACCTTGGCTATGGGGCTTGCATTGATCCTTCACCTTTTCATGTATCCCATCAAGCATTGAAATGAAAAATTCATGGGCATCTTGCTGTTCATAACTTGCCAGATTAGCTGCATGTTGCCACCAACTGCAACAAAGCCACAGTTTTCAACGATCAAACAATAGCTGCTTCATTATCAGAACACTTTCAAAATTCCATCCGTAGAAGTAGAACCCACTTGATTTGGTACTCAAGAAAATCTACTGAGGCCAAAAAGAAAAAAAAAATTCAAATTATACAACTTGATGATTAAGTTCCCATGCAAAAAACTGACGGCAAAATGTGAACCATGAACAACAAAAACCCCGAATCGAAGAACTAGGTCCAGCCAGCATACTCGATTTACCTTAATAGGCCAGACATTCTATTTCTATGTTTATTAAAAGTCAACTCTTGAATCGAAGTATTAGTCCAACAATTACGTTATCTCCAACTTAAGCAAATACATCGAACATGACCCAGAAAAGAACATGAAACACGTAAATCCATGCAAACTCAGATCCCAACTGAAATCACATAAAACCCAGCAAAGGAAACCAAGATAGGAAGATCAAAAAACAGAAGAAAAATGAGTCCGAATCAGACCTGTAAAGGAATTTTGCAGGGCTATACGCTGTCTGATCCCCAGAGAAAACGGCAGAGAAGATTGCGTCAAGGTCGCAAGCCAGGCACAACCGCGAATTCTTATTATTATCATGGCCAGCAGCAACCTTCTTGTTCACAACACTGATACTGTTTCTCTGCTGACAGACGTAGCGGTTATGGCGATCACTCAGAAAATAGTTCCTCAGCGGAGGCGTGTGAAGCAGAGCTTGAAGGACCGAATTCATGAAACAAGTATTCCCAAGATTGTTAAGCCCT
>JAOXJP010000017.1:4493188-4512684 GCA_025762735.1 Platanus orientalis
GCTTTGATGTGTGCTCTGCTGTTTTGAGGTGGTGATGGGGTTGTGCCTTAATTTTGCTAAGAGCTACTTGATTGCAGTTGGGATAGTTCCAAATCTAGATCAGCTTGGGATAGACTTAGGATGTCGTACAACCCTCTTCCCATCCACCTATTTAGGGTTGCCCCTTGGTTCTCATTACAAGCAAAATGACACAATTTAAAACAATGAAAACTTGAATTTAAGCACACCCAAGTAATTAAAAGTTCAAGAAAAATTTAAGAATAGAAGAAAAAAGTCAAGTGGAAGGGTTTAGAAGAATTTAGAAGAAGAAAGAGGGAGAAAAGAAACCTAGAAGGACAATTCTTGAATTTTTGGACAGAATCCTAAAATTACCAAAATATCCTTGATTGTGCATCAAAAAATTATGAAAATTTTCAGATATGTTTTGACTCTCTAAAGGTCCTATGGTCAAAATTTCATTGACTTTTGATAAGATTTGCTATGTGAAATCGTAGAAGTTCATACTTGGAAAATTCTTTAATGGAGATTTTGTAAAACCAGTGTGTAATCATTCTCAATATCTAGCAAAGAAGAAGGGAATCAAGGGGAAAATTTAGGGGTTTAATAGGGGATCCTTAGGGAATAAAAAAACCCTAAAAGAATCCAGAAAAAAGGTGTCTAGAGTAGAAGAATAAAAAGAGAAGAAGATGTTGGGATTTAGAAGAAAGAAAAAGAGAGATAGAGAAGGGGAGTATCACAACTCAACCCATATAGAGGGAGGATAACAAGGGTCAATCCCACAACATGCAAGTCTCAAAAATCAATTCATTCTTCATTGCTTTAAATCATGTCTAAGGGTGCCTTTAAATAGGCTTACAAGGACTCAAAATTAGAAACTATCCTAATTTAGAAACTTATAAAATCTTACGAAACTTGGGACTCAAGACTTTCCTAAAACGAAACTACTAAAACAATTAAGTAATTTCTATTAAGGTCTTTTAATTTCAAAAGACTTCTAAATAACACACTTTTTAACTTTAGACTACTAAAACTTAAGACTTTTTAAAATACAACCTTCTAAATACACTATTCCCGTTGCTCACTGATATCCCTTTAGTAATTTGGTCATAATTTTCCAAAGCACCTCAGAATCGGATTTGTGCAATCTTGGTATCATTAGAAAGGAAACTGAATAAACTCTCTAATGACACCCAAATCAAGCCAAAAAGACAAGTTTTGACCTTAGAAAACTTGGGCTAAAAATCAGTTTTGAGATTAACCTAAAATCCTAAACTAATCTTGGTTTTCTAGTCTTATTACAAAAATAACCCAATAACTAAACACCCAAATTAACCCATGGCATTATTGACCTTATTACAAAACTTACCCACCCTTTATAAGACACAAAATAATCCCCATAATACACATGTTTTAAACTGGCTCTCTTGTGTGGTGGCACACCACATAAGAGCCTCTTCTTTTTGTCCACATCACAGATCTGACACTTTGCTAAATCAATGTGTAATTTTTGTAATATTTATATTACAAAGAAAAGCTGAAAAAATGGAAAAGTACTCTGTAATTTTTCTTTCAATCTTCATTTATCCATTTTTTGTTTTGGAAATGTTTGAAATTTTTTCAAAGGTGATATCTAATTTGTGTTTTAGTTTTCTAGAAATTAAGAGGTGCCACTGAAATTCAACCCTTCAAGGATATGTATTGAAAGTATTGCGGACATGTCCAACGGAGGCAGTGAGTCAAACTTGAGTGTAATTTTTGTAACAGGAGGAGAGTGATGCAATCCAAACTTTGAACAGTTGAACTTTCAAACCAGTAATTCAAGAATCGAAGCTGAGTATCAAATAAGATAAAAGTCAAAACCATATGAAATAATTAAAGTTATCTGGGAAAAAGGTTCTTGAATTTTACCTGAATGGATCCTCTCCTGCCGCCATATGACCTGTTAAGGTCCTGTCTAACAGGTGGCACAACACGATTGGTGGGAAAAAATGAATTAAAATTTTCAAAGATGATTTTCACTTTTACCCGCCAATTGTGTCGTGCCATCTGTTAGACAGGACCTTAACAGGTCATAAGCAGCAGGAGAGGATCCTTTTCGGAATTTTACAATCTTGCAGATATAACGATATAATCAGCTTTCAGAGGCTATAATGTTTTGTTCAAATACCCGACCAGGGATTCTTTATAAGTTCATATGTGTTGTAAAGTTTCTTTTCATATCCATAACAACTATTTCCAGTTTATATATATATATAAACAAATTTCTCAATATTTCATTGTTCTAGCGTCAAGAAGATGGTTCTACTAGTCCAAGTACCTGTATGAACCTTAACACCAGCAAGTCTATGAGTGTGTATTTGCTTCTTGGTGAACCACTTATTTGTACCTATAATTATTTTAGGGGGTTCTAGATTTGGTTCAGATTTGAGGATTTTTCAGCTTTCCATTAGCTCGTTCAGAAGGGACAAAGGCATACGTGATTGGGTGTGGAATGTCTTTCCGTGCCACACAAAATTGCTTAGGGATATAGTTGTCAAACTACCAAATGGGTCTAAATGATGATGCTTCTCCTATATATATACACATAATTAGACACGATGTTTCAAAACTCGAACTGGCTTGGGTGGTCAGATCACTTGACCTTGGAACAGGATCCATCTGTGGCTGGTTTAGTAAATGACGGTGTACTAAAACTGGATTGAACTATTCAGGTGGTAGTTTTTTGAAGAACCATGCGACCAGGTGGATAACCTTGAACCCCTACAAGAATGTAATTTGATGTTTCTATTTGCACAAGCTCCCATGCTTCTTCACATTTTTTCTTTCTTTACATGAAAAAATAAAGTGGAAAATAAAGATGTAAATCAAGCTCCCATGCTTCTTCACATTTTTTCTTTCTTTACATGAAAAAATAAACTGGAAAATAAAGATGTAAATCAATTTCTGCAAAATAAGAGTTCTCCACTTAAACCATAAAGCATGACGGACAAACCTGTTGTCTGTCTGTTGGAAAGTCCTTGTTGGAGGAACAACTCTATTGTACTATTTTCATGCGTTCCCACCAACATTAAGTAAGAATAGGTACTGTTACTTGCCCTAATTTCAAGTGTCCCACCACTCTCTAAACCATTCTTGACAATGAAGCTATCTTCGATGAAGAAGCTGCTCGATTATAGTTCACAAACCACTGACCCACTTGCTTATCATAATATATACATATATATATATATATATATTTGTGATGATGTCAACATTTGGCATGGCCAGTATTGTTTCTGGTTGGATTAATTAGTTCTCTTGACTGAGTTGACCTTTGAGTTTTAAAACATTTGATTATACTAATAATAAAATCTCCCATCTTGATTAAGCAACTTTTGATTTTCTGTGTATAGGCTCCTATATCTATCTCTGCTGAGTTCAACAAGGGGTGTGGGTTTCTTTTTGGGTTTTGCCTGTTTAGTTTCTTTGCCTTGGGCATTGGGGGGTTGGTGTTTTGTTTTTGTTGTTTTTCTTTGCTCTCACCATTGTGGTGATGTTTTTATGCTTGTTTTCTTTTGCTTTCTTTTCTTAATAAAGATATATCATTCAAAAATAAAATAAAATACAGCAACGTTAGATTTCAACATAGATATTAATCTTTGGATATTGTAGAAAGTGCAGTGATAAATGATAATACAAACCCCAGTATATATGCAATTATACATCTCAACCTTGTATCAATGTTTAGCTTTACAATTGCTTCCTTTGATATTAATTATCTCACAGCTTGTGAAGTGGACTGCACTAAAGAGTAATCTTGTACGTAGTTTGTATTGACTATTAATTTGAACTCCTACATTATAGTGAAAATCACTGATAAGAAAAATTATTATGGTCTCAAGGGTTGAGTTTTTTCATTGCTAATGTTTGATAGAAACAATAATTAAATTCATGTCATTCTGAATTTGTGTATATCCCTGGCTGTGACATTGATGCTATCGTTTGTCATAAATATCCAGTTTGTTCTTTTTATATAACTGATGGTTTTATTTGGCAGGTATGAAAGTGCAAGGTTTTAGTCTCCCTGGGAAAGTATCTAATGCCAAGATCATACTTAATGGCGGTCAAACAGTTACTTTTCTTAGGCCTGATGGCTATTTTTCATTGTATCCTACTCATTCTTCTCATATGCTTTATATCTCTCCACACTGTGCAACTTGGCATTATCTTGCTTTAGTGCAGATTTCTCTCTTTCCTTTTTTACACACACACACACACACATATATGGGATTTTATGGTGTCAAACAGAGGGTAGTCCCTAGGATAAAATAGCAAGTGAATTATGGGAATTTATGGGGTCATGAAGGGTAGATCCAGTGCTGGTGAGGACATATTTTGGGACTGATATAGCAGGGTTCAATGGGGAATAGATCTGGGCATAATAGGGACTGCTGGACCATACACAGGGTATGCATATAAGGCCTTAAAAGGGATAAAATCTGAGACTCTGGTAGTAGTATGTCGTGGGTTTTGCAGTCACCTGATATGGGGAATGTCAGGGACTGGTTTCAGGTAGAAACCAGGCCTGATTTCAGGTATGAAATGTGAATTTATAGGACTAAAGAAAAACTTGAAGAAGATGATGGAGAATCTGTGGGTTGTAGAGAACTGAATTGTAACTGGTGTGGTGTGGGTAATCACCTATCTCACAAGTCCTTGGACATCAACATCCATGGGTTAAAGTTTATGCACCAAAAACTGGAAGAAGAGAAGGAGTTCCACTCATGGAGAACAAGAAACCAGCCAATTTTTTTTTATTAATTCCATCATACCAATGTAAAGAAGTGCAGCCCTATATATAAGCTCACAAACTCAAGAAATTAGAAAGAAACCAAATGAGAAACTCCTAAACTACTAGCGTACTTGATACCTGATGAGGACATGGGAGCAAGGTGGGGCCCACACATGGCCTTAGTGGGGTCCACACATGAAGACACATGGAAGAACACATGGAAACATGATGGAGTTTTTTAGAGTTATTTTATTGTTTTACTTAATAGTTTATGAGTTATTAGAGTCTAGGACATATAGGTCATTTTAATTTTGTTTTTAGGTATTTGTGTAGTAAGGTATTATTGCCAATGGTATTTTAGTAATTTTAAAGACTTAACAAGTCAAAGTGGGACCCTCTAAGAGTGCTGGACAAAATCCTCTAGAAGGGATTGATTTTGACAGTTTTTTGTTTTTAGAAAGTCAAGTTTTTAGTAGTTTTGACTCTAAGTTGGTTTCTTGCTATTTTCAGTTTGTGAGCCTATATATGGGTTACATGTTTTTGTAATTGGTATGATGGAATTAATAAATTTTTTGGTTGGTTTATTGCTCTTCATGAGTAAAACTCCTTTTCTTCTTTAAGTCCTTGATGCCTAAGGCTTAGCTTGGTTGGTGATTTTTAAGTTGTGAGTTGGTGATTTCTCATAGGTACACCTATCCTCTTTTTTTTTTTTTTAATTTTAATTTTTATTATTTCTTTCTGGTTATACCTTGATTAAAGCCTACTGTCCAGACCTGAATCCTTCATTAAATTTACACGATCTTTCTACATCTTCCTCAAACAACACTATTCGGCCCAGCTTTACTCAATCTAAAACCGTCCATCCTTCCCTTTGTGACCTCCCATATACCCTGCTGTCCTATTCCTAGGCCTGAATCAGTCATTTAATCTTGTTGTGTACCCACTAGACAGACCCCTGTTGATCCTAACCTGACCCTATTTGGAATACCATATTAATACAACTGAACCACTCTAGATTTTCTTAAAGTATCCACTTTTTCAGTCCTAAATACCCAATGATATACATGTTTACCCAGAATTCTGAAGCTATCACTAACCTACCCAAGAGTTTATTGTGTGTGTTATAGCACTCCCCCATAATACCCTTAATACCTTGCTGCTTTCCTTCAAATCAGAACCTATTTGACCCTATTTGAACCTTAGATCTAACCCTGTAGAACCAGCTTCACCCACTCCCTAATATCTTGGCACACCTTAACATCTTCAACTTTGCCAACTTTACCTCTTTGATTGACATTTGTGAGTGGTGCTACATCAATAACTAATGCTGTCCTAAACTCAAAAGTACTAAAAACTGGACTTTCTAAAAACAAAAGTAACCAAGACAAGCCTTTCTAGAGGATTTCGACCAACACTCTAAGAGGGCTCCACTTTGACTTGTTGACTCACTAAAATTAATAAAATACCATTGACAATAATGCCTTATTTTCAAAATACCCAAAAACAAAAATTAAAATGATTCTTAGGTCTTAAACTCTATTAACTCATAAAACATTAAGTAAAACAGTAAAAGAACTCAAAAAGTACTCCATCATGTGTCCCAAAGATGTTCCTCCATGTGTCTCCATATGTCTTCTCATGTGGACCTTACTAAGACCATGTGTGGGTCTCACCTTGCCTTGTGGCCGTATCACAATCCATTTAAACCTCTGATAAAATCCTAATTTCCATCAACTCTCTTGAATTTCTGCTGTGTTAACAGAACCAGCAACATACCACTGTTTAACCCATTGGCCAGCCCTGGTAGTTTCCTCTCTTCTGTTCTTTCTATCCTGTACCTCTAATTCAATTTTCTAGCAAATTCTAAACCTAATTTCACTTTTGATAAACTTTCTAATTCTTTTGAATTCTATACAGCACCTGTAACACTAAACACTAAAGCCTAAACCCCCTTTTTCTTCTAAACCCTACCTTTTATTGGCTGATTGATAGTACGAAGTTCAAGTTCTTACTTTGATTATATAAATACGATCACTGTTAATTTGTAACGTTTTATCCATCGTCAACTATTTTCACCCAAAAGAATGTTGAACTTGGTTTTATTTTATTAGGTCAGAACAGTAAAGGGCATTAATGTTTGAGCCTGTCAAAGGCGGCAACAGTTGCCTTGGTGACTAGGTATTCCACCAGGGCTAGGCGGATGGCTTGGTGGTTCTTTATTCCTAATTCCATTCTCAATGTGATTTGGTCAACAGTAGGAATTGTCACACTTTTATTGGAAACATCTAATTTAGGCTTGGATCTTACTTTTAAATAGGTTCTGAAGGTCTCTAGGAACATCAGTTTCTATCTTGATTTATGTTTGTGACACTGCCAAGCTTCCCAAGTAGGTCTCTGAGGCAAAAATTTATTGCTTTTACCAGGATAGAGAACTTCTGTGAACAGTCCTGAAAAGGTGGACAAGTTAGATGGAATTGTGTGCATGGAATTGTGTGCTTTCAATCCCTTGCATTTCCATTTAGTAGTTGTCTTCCAGTAAGCTTTAATTTAGAGAAGCAATTTAAGAAAGAGAATAAAGAAAAAGTAAAAACATCCATATGTATAGTGTTTGGATAAACAATTATTTTTATTTCTTATTTTCATTGTGATGAGGCCAGTTCTCAACTCAACATTATCAAGTCATTTGCTCAATCACACCCTTATTTTGTTAGATCTGAACCTGATTTGCCCTGGAGCCCTCAGAACCATCTGTTAATCAACCATGTAGAACCACATAGTACAAAAAATAGAATGCAGTTTCTGTTGTATTTTATGTGATTGACACAAGTAAATTATTCTGTATGTGTTGTTATTCCTTTCCTTAATTTGACATACTTAAAGCCACAATGTGCCAGCGGGAACTCATCTAATTGAAGTGGCTGCAATTGGTTATTTCTTTTCTCCGGTGGGTTTCTTCTATTTACATTTGTTTGTTAATTCCACAGCATTAAATAATCGTGTGAACCTATTTTATATGATCCTGTTCTCTTTACATGTTCAGGTACGTGTTGATGTCAGTGCTAGAAACCCTGGTAAAGTTCAGGCAGCATTGACAGAGAACAGGAGAGGTCTGAATGAATTGGTGTTAGAGCCTTTAAGAGAGGAACAATATTATGAGGTATGTTAAAAGTCATCTTGAAGCTACTTCCTTTTCATGTTGAGAATCATTTTTGGTGAACTTTGACTGCAGTCTCATCTCTTCTTATTTGGTTACAGATAAGGGAACCCTTCTCCATAATGTCTCTCTTAAAGAGCCCAATGGGTCTGATGGTTGGCTTCATGCTAATTGTTGTTTTTCTCATGCCCAAACTTGTGGAGAACATGGGTACGTTATTCTCACACTTGGTTCAAGGCTTTTTGTTTCAGCCATCATCTCAAGGCTCATGGGACTGTCCTGGGTTGATCTGAATCAATGGGACACCAGATTGTTGGTTGTCCTGTCAGAACTTAGCTAAATTGAATTCATGCTCATGTCCAACTGTGACATTAACTTGCCCAAGGGGCTCAGCTCTGACATTGGCCCACCTAAGTTTGACAGGTGACTGGGCCCAAGTTAATGTCTTTGTGAGGAATTTTTATATCAGGGAACTAAGGATGCATAGGAATCGATCTGCTGCTACCAGTTTACACATGCAACAGAGATGGAGCCACCCTGGCGCCAAAGCAATTGGTCCAACCTAGGAGATATTGTAGGTTAGAAATTTTCAGATGATTGTGACCACTTGTCAGATGATCCTGACTAGTGTTCCTCATTTACCTCATATCCAGCAACCTACCCACATTTGCTTGTCAAACCAGACTTGTTCAGTTTGCCAGTTGGATCTCAAAGACAGCTTCTTCTTCTTTTTTTCAATTTATGGTGTCCATGCTCTATGTGATCATATTAATTTTTTTTTTCCTCATCAGATCCCGAAGAAATTAGGAGAGCTCAAGAAGAAATGAGGAACCAAGGGACTCCTTCCCTAGCGAATTTGTTACCTGGAGCAGGAAGGAGCAGCTGAGACTAAGTCCAACCACTTTATAATTGGGTGCTTCATATCTAAAGCTTGAAAGCCCATGTTTTAAATGGAGTGAATGAAAATTTGAAGCAGAAGGGTTCTCCTCTCGTACCAAATGCAATTGCTTCCCCATACACTCTTCATTCTGGAACTTACTGCCTGAAGTTTCTTTCTATCCTGATTTGTTGGATCATATATTTTCTTTTCCAGAACTAGTATAAAACTTCTGATCTCAAACAAAACAGTCCGAATTCAGTTGGAGGAGGTGATTTTCCCTAATTAACTATTTCAAGGGTGAACCCGGTACAGACAAGAAGTTTGAATGAAACTAGGGCTACCCTTCAATGCCATTGAACTGATGAAATGATTGGTTACCTCATCAATGGCTCATAGGTGGAGAATTGCAGAATTGTATTTGATGCGTTCAACAGATTTAAAATAGAAAAAAAGCACCTGCTATTGTCTTTAATTTCATATTTTGAATGATGAGTTTGTTGTCTTTATCTATAGTTGACACCTAGCTCCACCTTTACTTATCCCTAACCTTGCCTGTCTCTAAAATGATGAATGCTGCTTCTCATCCTGTAAGAGGGCCAAAGAAATGGCTTGAACTAAATTTGACACTTTCTGGTGCTTAACATCCCAAATCATTTCATTATTGAGGCTGCTTGCTTGGAAGCTAATCAAGAATCACTCCGCTGGCCATGAAGTATGGTTTGACAAGCACCCGGACTCAGTTTGCTGCTTATGTTGGTCGCAACTGGGTCCAGTCACCAGCATGATCATCAAAGTCGATTGGGCTAATCTAGCTACTATACCATCTGTTTTACTCTTTTGTTGCAACTTGTAAGTTATTTTAGACCCATTTCGTCTTTTGATGTTCTATTAACATCTATGAATTCTACGGGGTGATATATCCAGCTTGTAGGTTCATCTCTATCAAACTTAGCCAACTCCAATCATACCGAGTATACCCATCGATGTGTTAGTGTTTCAAGCTGTAATTGATTTGCCACTATTACTGTTTTGAAAACTGATTGTATGACCTCACAAATGCATCTCTTAGACGAGCCAGCGGAATGGGATCTTCTCTCTTATGGAGACCTGGAACTGAAGAAAAGAACAGAAGAAAACATGAAGGAATGGAGGATTTTTAATTAGGCCGTTTGCATTGTATTTCTTCTTGTCTGGTCATTGAAAATGCAGACATCCAAAGATCATTTTCAATTACAAAAGCATTGTACACCCTGCCGCCTGAGAAAATGCATGACTTGATTGATAGATCAGACGATTGATACTATCTAATCAAAGTCTCTCATCCAAGAGATAGGTGGGGCCCATCAAATGGTGGGGTCCCTCACCTCTTGCTTGTCTTCTTGAAGCCTACCTCAGTGGTCAAAACCAGGTTTTGATGTTCTTTTGTGACACAACTATGTTTGCTTTCTTTTCGTTTAGATTCCCGAAAGAAACTGAAAGGGACCTCTTTGTTTCATACTCTTTATAACCCCACCACACACCCAACTTGTTTTTTTAATAATCAGGTAAAAAAAAGCGTGCAAAACCCAGTTTGAACCCAAGATGCTGCCAAAGAAGAAAAAACAAACTTTGGACATCGTACTTGTTCCAATATACTGTCACTTTGCTACAGCAAAGCCTGCATAGAGCATTGAATTCAAATGCAAAAAAAAAAAAAAAAAAAAATGAGATTCCGAAAATCTTGGCAATGATTAATATGAGATGTGCAGTGCACTAGCCAAATTTAGAAATTTTCAATTAATACCCCAAGTATAAAATCCATTGAGATTTGCCTAAGGAATGAAACCTATATGCTAATTTTGGTTTTGTTTGCTTCTCGGTATAGAGAAATGGCATCATTCAAGCTTGTGATTGTTTGTCTTCTTCATGCGCTGGTTCTCTCAACCATTGTCATTGGCAAGTATCTCGTCTATGTTGTCCTTTGGTTTCGTCCTTCATGTTCTTTCATTCCGTGTGTTATTTATTCTTACTAGGGAGGGCATCCATGGCTTATTTGAAAGGTTGATGTAGATACCATGAACTTATTTTTACATTTTCATTGGGTGTGTGCATCTGTACATTCAGGAACTCGGGCTGAGGAAATCGATGACGGGTGCGTAGGAGACTGCAACTCCCTAAATGAATGTGTGAAGAAATGCGATGCATTTGGTTACAACGTGAATCTTGCTGAATGTTCGTCCCGATGGGAAGCACCTATTGGTGACTGCTGCTGCAAGAAGGCTTATTTTTCTTCTACTGATGTATGAACAAGGGAAAGCAAGTGGCTGATCCTTGGTAAGTTAAAGTTGGAGACATGAATTAAAAAAATTCAAGTTGAAATTACTTTTGACTAAGTGGATTCACTAGCCAATCTAGAAATTATGAATTGTGATCGAACGCAAATCTAATCAAACTGTGAACCTAGGAACTGATTTGGATCATTGGATGGAACACAAATCTAATAAAATGGATCATAGATAACCATTTTATTTTTGGTTGATACATAGATAACCTTCTACGCCAAATATTAATCAATTGAATGATAATTTAATGACCGTAACCAGTCTATTTCACATCTGACCAGCTCAACTATTGGCATATGAGAGACCAAGGGTTGGATCCATTCGATGTTAAAGTTTTTCTTGAACAAATGCATACTACTAATGTCTTTCAACTGTTTTAACTACTTATTTTTTTTGGTAATATAATCAATTATTGTCGATAACTTAAAGGTTCAAGTCAAGCAAATTTCACATTATAGTGTGGAAAATTCAGCAAGGGACTATAATGCAATAAAAAAATCTAATTAAATTAAGCAGCGAACTGTGGTCATTCTGGAACATAAAATGCTGAGTTCTACAAAAGATAAGAAATTCAGAGTCCTCACACAATTACCTCTTCCCTTCTCTCAAAGGACCCCAAATATCGTAATTCCCCAAAACACTACAGCCTGCTCAAAAGAAAACTTACAGGACTTATTAGGAGACAGGGCCACTAGAGGCCAACGAATGATAGCAATGCTAGCTGTATATGGCACATTAGGAGGACCGGCATTATCCCATATGGCAAATGCATTGGGATTAGGTTAAGTATGAGAATGATGAGGTCAATGAATATGGGATACTGGCTAGGGGGCCACGTTGTTCTGCAAGATCATGAAGGTCCCTAACAATGTTGAACACGGCTTCTGGTTGTGCTAGCTTAAGCGCATTCTCTGACATCTTCTTCAATTCTTCTGTTTTGGAGCTGAACCACTCAGCAACGAGGCTAGCTGTTTCCTTTGGGCTTTGAGAGAAGACACCCGCACCATTGTCTACCACATAAGGGACATTGCCAACTTCCTACAAGAATGCCAAGGGAAGGAAAGAAAAAAGGAATCAACATTGTCCTGAATGCTGTTACCCTAGCAGTTCGTTGAAGTTCAGAAGGAAGTGCTAGCATCAGAATCCATACTGTGGATATTACTTTGTAAATGGGAGACGATCAATTTCTATACACAAAAAATCATATCAACTCCAATGTGGGTATAGTTATGTGGATTGAGTCTTGACCATCAACTTTGGATGTTTAATATAAATAAAAATATACGATACAAATAAATACAGAAGTTCAAGAATATAAATGTAGATTTGAGATTTATCAGGCAGAAACAGACTGAAAAACTTCCTAAGGTATTGTACATCATAGGAAAAATTCATAAAGTTTACCATTCTCTCAAATCAAAGCCTTTAAAATCTGATCTAAACACGGATGTCAACTAGAGCTGATTAAGCTTTCAATTCAACTTAACGAGTCAGTGGAGTCTCAAAATAAGCATTTCTCTCATGTTGACCAGGTTGATTTGAGTTTGTCTATCATGCATGTGTAAAATAAATCTTTGCCTGACTGAAATAAATTTATTTACATTTATATCTAAATATATATACAACTAGAAACATTATAATCTTAGTCTTAAAGTGAGGGATTTAGACAAATCCCATACAACAGTGGAAAAGTTGCTCATTCTGAGTAAAGGATATAGTTAAAGCATTTTTTTTGAGAGTTCAGTAAACAAACTTGGCATTGTTTTGTAGTATAACAAACTGACTATTGGCTTCTTTAGTCTCCATTCTCAACTAATTGAAATTATACTTATATTCCTTAATCAGGTTAGAATCAACAGGTTGATTAGCACTAACCTGTCCGGGGATAAAGTCATTAAGGATGATAGGAAGCCCTCTTATCAAAGCTTCGGCAATTGTACCAGGCCCCGCCTATGAAAACAAAAAACAGATAAAACCATGAACTTGATACAACGTATGGAAGTACAGAGAAAAACATCAAGACACATAAGAACTGAGTAACATACTTTTGTAATAATGCAGTCACAAGCACCCATCCATTTCTCCATCTGGGTCTCGAATCCTCTAATCTGTGATCAAGAGAAAAAATCTTTGAATGGGATGCCTAACCAATGATTCTATGCCACTCATAGACTATGTTGTTTTGGCTTTATGATTTGTTAAGAGAACAAGTGTATTACCTTCACAGGGACCTTCCATTGGATTGATTCTAAGGTAGAGACTAGGGTTTTATTACGGCCACATATAATAACAATCTGCCCGATTGGCTTCCCAAGTTCTTTATCAAACAGGGCCTCTCCAAGGGCCCTTGCAGTTTTCTTCACAGGACCCATCCCTTCACCACCTCCCATCAGCAATACTGCCGGCAATTGAGGGTCCATTTCCAGTTCTTCTCTTAACTCATCCTGTATAATTGAAATGGAAAAAAAAAAACATAAAATAAAACCAAATCCAAAATCCTATCCAATACTCATATTCCTCCTTTAAAGAGATTTTAGTCTCAAAGCTCACCTTAGAGAGAATTGCCCGACAGAAAGAGGGCCGGATCGGCAAGCCAAACACACAAACCTGAGAGGACTCTAGGCCATCTACCAGAGCCCTCTTGGCAACCTCCTCTGAGGGGCAGTAACATCTATTGACACCCGTGTGAAACCTGGATAAAGTAAAAAAGCTTCCTCTTCAGAACCGAGGTTAGAAAGGCATAGTAAGAAATGAAATTTGAAATGTTTCTAACTGACCATGTGGGATGACAGGTATTGAGGTCTGTAATGACAGTAACAAAGACCACTTTCTTCTCAAGGCCCTGCCATTTAAGCACCCACAAAGGAATATGTTGCATGAGAGGATGGACACTAATGATAATGTCTGGTTTGTACTCCATCAGACCAGCCTCCACCCCTCTTCCATTACAAAAAATATGGAAAAGTTAGAGATGCATTTAGATATAAAAAATAAGCAAGGTTCTTCTTTCTCATGCCTAACTTAAATCTAATTCACAGATTTCCATCTTAGATATATATTTCCCATGAAAATAGTAAACAAAATGGAGAAGACCCAAAGTAATTATAGCAATCAAAGCAAGGATGCCGACCATTCTGGACTGTTAGTATTCAATTAGGTGACAAATGGGTGATTGAAAGTTGAAATAGAAAAGAAAACAGGCACAAAAAACTCATTAAATTAAAACACAGATCTCAAAATCTTTATGGCGTGTAGGCTCAGTGAGATAACAGAGAAAATCCTTCGACAATATTTGGACAGACAGGTGAGCAGGGTTGGAGGAAAAGAACATACTTGGCATAGAAGGCGGCGATGGCTGCTAGATAGAAACAGTGAACCCAACGAGGGGAGGTACTGTGAAATGCTACCTTCCAAAGCTGTACATGTTTCACCATGAATTTGTATGACTTCTCCATGTTGTTCAATGGCCAGCCAGTGTACTCTTTCCACACATCTTTCACGAAAATCTGAGATCAAACGTTCTCACACATAAATAAACAATAAAAAGAAAAAAAAAAAAAAAAAAAAAAAAAAAAAAAAAAAGAGGATGTGAAACTTAAATTATCAGACAGAAAAAAAGTATAAAACATTAAACCATCCATATGAAGAAGGAACTCATAGCAAGTCTTTGTTTTGTTTTATTCTTTTTTTTTTGGTGGGGGAAGGGGGTGGGGAGAATTCATAAAGAAGAAAACACACCAATCCTAAATTGTGAATTCACTAATCTGATTCAGTAAGAATCAAAACCATCAAACTACAATGGAAATAACCCCAAACCTTCACCAACAAAGGGAAAATACAAACAAAAAGAATTCAAAATCATTTACATCCCAAATAATTTAGAATAAAGATTGATGAAAATTTCCAAAGACAAAAGAACATATAAATGATTAAAACCCATCAAAGCATAACTCGAGGGGAGCCATCAACACCAACAAATCAAAAACAAAAAAACTCCCATTTCATCAAAATTAAGCTAATAAATACAAGAAAACAAGAAATCTACAAGAACAAATCATGGGTATCCATAATAAATCCAAAAAACCCACTTATGTCATCAACTAAACAAAAAGAAGCAACTTTTTTTTTTATATTAAAGAACAGATCATGAAAATCAAATCAAACAAAAAATGCAAAAGAAAAAAGAGAAAACCCATCAAAGCCCAGAAAACAACCAATCCATTACCCTATACTCATCCCCAAACTCCAATTGAAACGCATCCCGGATGGCCTCCGCCGAAGCCCGATGCCCCCCACCAGTATCGCTCATCAAAATCAACACATTCTTAGTCCTCTCAGCTCCTAGCTCCACCAGCTCCACCGTCCCCTCCTCATCATTCTCATGAGAGCGCCTCTTCTTCGGGCTATGATACCCTCCAACGCTCTGGAACAACGCATCTCTTATCGATTTCCTGGGTGATGCCACCGTCGCAATCATATTCATTATCTTCCCGCCCAAATTTCCCGAGCAAAAGGACAGCGGTCAAGCTAGCACCGGCGGCGATGTCAACCGCCGGAAACCCAGTTTCCGGCAGAAGCCAATTGCTCAGGAAAAAGGGCGAGAGAGAGATGGGCGTCCAGGTAGTTGGAGGGGGGAAACGAGCGTGGGAGAACAAAATATTTAGAGATTCCAAGCTGGCGAAATGTTTCGTTGTGGGCAGTTAAGAATTGACGGTTGGGAGAAAAATAGTAGCTGTCGATGCGAATTTTGGTCTTGGATTCCATGTCCCAACTTCCAACAAGGCCGGAGGAGACTACAAAAGTCGACCTGAGTTACATGCACTTAAAAGGCAATATAGATGCATTTATATCTGATTTGATTATTTGGCTAAATATTCATATCTGTTTAAATTAATATATAATTGCTATTAATATTATAATATTATAGGGCATATTAAATATAATACAACATATAAATACCTTAACCCTAACACACTTCTCATATCCCATTCCCATTTCGAATGGAAGAAAGCTGAAACCTCCCCAGTAGCCAACTCACATTCTCTTGTTGATCCATTAATCCTCTTCCATCTCTGTAGTTCCTAGGTCTTTATTGTTTTGTTAAATATTTGCAAAATATTCAAATTCGATCCGATATTCAATTAAATAAACAAATACGAATATAAGTATGCTTATATCTGCTTTGTATTTGACCGTTGACAGCCCTACTCATAATGAGAATATCTAAATGATTATTGATGGGGGGCTCAACTTAATTTATGGGCATGGTGGAGAGAATCCAATAGTAGTTCTGTTTTGGACTTTTTAGCAAGAATTGTCCCACTTAAAAATGAGTTTAGTTCAGGCCTTACCAATGGCCTTTAATATGAGGAGCCCAAATGACCAGCTTAGGGAACCCATTTGGATATTGGGTTTAGATTAAAATAATTAGGAGTTTATATTCTTTCTTGAAGAGAGTGTTAAGGCATTTTTTACTTTTCACAAGGAACTTTTTTAGTATAATTAAGACTTATTTTTTATTTTTATTTTTTTAATGTTTCAAGGGCTTATGGTGTGGAGTTATACTAATAGTGATTTCAAGGTTGTGCGGTAGAGGTCTTTTGGACTACAATGGATCAGCCATCTTTTGTCAGTGCCAAAAAAAATGTTGGAAATGAAGTGTTGAAAACCATAAATGAACCGAGTATGTATTCGACCCTTTACAAGATCCCTATCTCATTGCACAAGGTTCATTGGTGGTCAGACTTGGTATTATTTCCAACTCAAATAGGAAGAATAAGAGAACAATAGGCTATGGAGCTCTGGGATGCTCTATGTGTATTTTCAGCTCATTGCGGCAACCTCTTTCTAAAGAGGAGGGGGACATTACACAAGAGACAGCCCATTAAAACCCCATTATTGAAATAAAAAAAAAGGGAATATAAAAAGAAGCCTAAATGATTGGATTTATGAAGCCCAATAGAAGGAAACAAACCAATAATCCAAATAGAAAAATAAAATTCTAGGGAGAAATTCACAGAATCACACCAATACACAAAACCAAGTACAAGGTCAAATCATGTAAACATGTAAAAAGATACATGATAAAATTTGAACCACTTGACAAATTAATCACAACAGAACATCTATGATTGTGCAAGGAGATGAAGCTTCATAAGATGGGAAATTCATGATTGGGAAGGTTTTTGAGCTTAGTAATTCTAATGTTGGTTGCTATGAAGAGATAATAGCAAGATTACTGGATCAATGGCGTATAATTTGAAAAGAAAACTCATGATCAGAGAAGTGTTACAGAATACTGAAGTGAAACATAATTATTTTGTGTTGTTTAGAAACCTACTAGAACTAAGAAATTTCATTTTGCAGTATTTGATAACTCATTTTGGATTTGAGTTTTCGAAGTTGATGGTTTCCCAAATGAGGAACTCAAAAGTCAAGGATTATATTGGGCCAGGTTTGGGCCAGGCTCGGGCAAAGCTCAAATTGATGGCTGATCATGGGCCATATTCATAAGGCCTGTGATTTTTTCTGATTATGGCTTGAGTTAGAGCTTTGTGTAATTTGCAAGCCCCAAAGGATTATGTAAGAACACCTTAAGTCAGTCAAGGTTAGTATGACATAAGGGGCCGACACATCAGCGCAGAAAAGTGAAAAGCATCCCACAAAAAGTGTAAATCACTTTTTGGCACTGATGTGTCACCCCTGATGCCATACTGACCTAGGTCGAACAGGGGCGGTTGTACCAAATCCCAGCCGTTCATAGCTTAGTCCCGATGACAATTGATGGTAGTCCAAGTTTGACTTGAGCTTGCAATGGATGTCTTGGTCTGGCTTAGAAAAAATGTTATTAGCCCAAGTTGGGCCCAAATGAATGAAACCCAACTCTTCATGTCCAGGTCTGCAACCAGTTTGAACCCACGTTAGCCCAAGTGCTTGACAATGAGAACCATGGTCTACAAATCAGACGGCTACGGTCATCCAATCATGATGGTACTTCACATTAGATTTCTTTCATGTAGGTCCTATTAAATGGTAATTTCTAGTTATGCTCATCATCCACCATTCATCTTGTACAAATATGATCAACAACAGATCCGCCGTTCAATCGGTGTACCACAATGCTCCAAACTATCCAATAAATGGGCTTTTCTGAATGTCCAACAAGGTTGAGGGTCCATAATAGAAAGTCCATTTATTCTGTGTTCATCCTCCTTCTTTGTGTTATTTATATTTTATTTCGTTCTCTAAGTTTTGGTAAATTTCCAAAAGAGTCCCTTCTATATAATTCTTCTTCCAATCCTATATATTATAGAAAAACTTCTTTTTCGATCAGGTCCTTCCCCTTCATTTCTCCCTTAGCTCTCTCTTCTGCCCTAATTTCGAAAAGCCCCCGAATTAGGGTTTCCATCCTCCGGACAGTCCCTGCTTCGTCTACTACGGTAAGCGCTTCATCCCTCTCCCTCTCTCCCATGTAAGGTTTGAAACCCTTTATTCCAATTTTTTTTTTCAATTTTTTTTGGTTAAGTAGAATGGATTCTGTGATGCTTGAAGCCTTGATGCTTAGTTCAGCTGCAAATTTCATTTTGGCGTGAAGTTGGGAACCTCTAAAGAAATTTATAAACTATCCCCTGCAAACCCTTTAATAACAACGGTCATTTTAACTTTTCTAACGGTTTCATTCCTTACTGATGGCAAATGGGGAAGCATTAAACCTGGCCTTGACTCTGACCCTGAACCAATTTTTTAGTTTGGGGTGAATATGTCGACTTGGACGTGGACGTAACCATGTGGGTTAATCAGGTTTTCGGTAGGTTTTGGGTTCAACTGTTATAACTGTTGAAACTGCTTTTACAACTACCATAACTGCATATGTAACTGGGTCTTTCTCCTAAGCTTCTATTACTTCTCATTAAGATGTGATTTAGTATATTGAGTGCAATTTATTATGTAATTTGTATCAGTAATGACAAAATGTTATTAATAGGTGTGGAAATTTTGTAATGTTTCTAATGAAGCTTGTAGAACTGCTGCTATGTTTAAGGCTGTTATTGGCAACTAAAACACACACACACACTGGAAATGTGAGAATGGAAACTGCAAGAATTTCTTCCTTGATTCCAAATAACCCTGATGTAGAACAGAACTCACAAGAAGTTTTGTGAGTTACACACAAGGAAAAAGGCTCTAGTAGAAATCATGAGAGTTACACATAAGAAAGGGAAAAAGGTCCAGTAGAAATCATGAGCCCCGAGATCGGAATTGCGTGAAATTTGGTGAGCTTAAGCGAAATTTTGCGAGGATCATAACTCACAGCTTTGCTGTGAGCACCGCCACTTTTCGCATAAATTCTTTCGTTTAGGCCCTCAAATT
>JAOXJP010000017.1:4512784-4536168 GCA_025762735.1 Platanus orientalis
CCCCCCCCCTGCGAACCAAAAAGAAGAAGAAGAAGAAGAAAAAGACCATTCTTTTCTCATACTTCATTTCATTCATCAGTTTTGTCTGATTTTTTTGTTCAAAGTTGCTTTACAAGTTGAGCAAGCTCGTTTCCATTAGCTATTTTTGGAGATTCACCTTGGCTCATACTTATTGCAGGTGATGCTTTAAAAAAACTTGAGGAAAGAGGAGTGGTTATACGCTTTGTAATTGGTCGAAGGTTTTCCTGAACACTTAAAAAACTGTGTTTTCCTTGTGATATGTTATTTTATGCAATTAATCTTCCTGTTTAGCTACTCCATTTTTATGCATTATGGTAGCATTTAATTGGCTATCTTTCATCATCATTTGAATCATTGGAAATTGGCAGTGCTAATCGAGGTGATAGTTTAGATCGTAATATCGATGAGGAAAATCGCTTGACAAAGGATTTCTTGATTATCGTAAGTCACTGAATTTCATTGTTACCTCAGAACTATATTTCTTTCATTAGTACCACACTTTAAGAGTTTTTGCTTTTGTTTTTGATATGGTGGGTGTTGGGTGATAATTTTATGATGTGATGATAGCTTTACTTATTGCTCCAGTTGCTACAATTGTTCTTGATTTCTTGTATTGATCATTTTTTTCCAATATATTCGTGGAAGATTAGAGGACTTCCTGATATGACTTGTAGCTAACTGAAAATCATGCTTTATTTGACTTCTTTTTAAATTTTTACATACTGTTTTGGTCTCACTTGTTAGATACTGTTGCTTGCAAGTAAGTCAGTGAAAGTCCTTAGACTATTTCTTCTTCTTCTTCGTCTTTTTTCTTCTGTGTGTGTGTGTGGTTTACATGGATATTCCCATTATCCAATAAGGAGAGAGAAAGAACGATTGAAGATCCCTTTACTTTTATCTATTAATACTATTAGTGTTCAAATACTTGAATCATAATGAGTCAAATTTGGGTTAACTTGAAACGTTTTTGATTATTTGATTGACTCAATCACATTCTGCATTATAATCTTTAAGATAGGATGGAACTTATAAGCAGTTATTAAGCGACCTCATAATACTTCAAGAATTTAATGCTCAAAGAAGTACTGAAGGGAGATGAAGTGAGTTCAACTTTGGGAGCATGGAAGGGAAAGTTTAAAAAGTTCAGGAAACTGGAGTGTTCAAAAAGTTTTTAAATATAATGCTAAAATGATTTAAATATTTTGGAAAACATTGGAGATTGGCTTATCTTGGTTACCTAATTGTTTAACAAGGTCATTAGAAGTTTAGAACTAAGAAAATGCTGGATTAATAGTGGAAAACTATTGTGGTGCCTACTTGCAAGAGCAAAGGTGATATTTAAAGCTGCACCTACTATCATGGGATCAAACTTCTGAACATACAATAAAACTCTTGAAGAGAATGTAAACCTCTCGAAGTAGGTGAATTGGGGATTAGAGACCTGAAAATTATGAATAAGGCCCTCTTAGCAAAATGGTTATGAAGATTTGGAGTGGAAACGGATGCCCTATGGCGCAAGGTCATTGTGGCCAAATACAGTTGCCATCATCTGGGATGGTCTAGTGGGGTGCCAAGTGGTTATCTTGGGTTGGGCTTGTGGTGCTCCATCTTTAAAGGAAATGACAAATTCCATAGATTGATTGAATATTGGGTGGGGCATGGGAACTGAGTTCTCTTTTGGCATCATGTTTGGTGTGGAGCATTGCTGTTAAAAAAGCTTTCTCTGAGATCTTTAATATGGCCACTTACAGAGATGGGACTATGGAGGAGCACACTGTGAGAGATGGTGAATCCATAGTCTGGAACCTTCACTTGAGGAGGACTGTAAATGACTAGGATATGCTGTCGATTTCTTGTCTTTTGACTAGACTGGAGCGGGTGACCATTGCGAATTCAGCTGAAGACAATTTCCGGGTATGACCTTATGATTCAAAGGGTTATTTCTCAGTCAAATCTATGTGTACGGTTTGGGATCCTGAGAATCTTAGGCAGCAGCCTTTTGATTTTATTTGGGGCTCCAAGGTGCCTTGAAAGCTCCACTTCTTTCTTTGGTTGCTCTTCCTGGGTAAGGCTCTCACCCATGATAATCTCGCCAAGAAAGGTATTCATGTAGTCAGCAGATGCTGCATGTGCAAGAGACAAGAGCAAACTTTGTCTCATCTCTTTCTCCATTGCCCCTTTGCTTTCGAGTTATGGGGCCACATCCTCTCAAAGTTTGGTTGAAGTTGGGTAATGCTAGAGATAGTGAATCAGCTTGTGGAGGATTGGCAGAGTGCTTTCAAAAGTGATTTGTCCTAGAGAGGGAAGATGCTTTGGGATTGTGTTCCTCATGTAGTCTGTTTTATGGAATGAAAGAAATACTCACACTTTCCAAGACAAGGAATCCTCCTTGGGTTCGGTGGTTGATCGGGTGATCTCCTTGATTTTCTCTTGGTTGTCCCATTTTCCTCTCTTTGTAGGATGCCAATTTTCGGATATGTTGTTTAGCTGGGACCAGATGGATTTTTTTTGTAAGCCTGTTGCTTTTGGCGTTTCGCCTGTTTTTTAATGAATTTTACCTTACCGATAAAAAAAAAGACTAAGACATGAATCTAAAGTATAAAAAAAAAATAGTTTGGATTCATGCTAGCAAGATCGATGATTGTAGCTCTTTTCTTAGGAGATTAATAGAAAATGTTGGAGAGAAGAAAGATCTTCATATGGTCTTTATTGACACAGAGAAAGCATATGATAGGGTACCCAAAGAGATCATTTGATTGGGTTTAGAAAGAGGTTATCAAGTAGGTTTATTGACTTAGTTAAGGATATTTATGATAGAATGGTAACTAGTTTTAGAACAACGGGGGAGAGATGAGTGAATTCTTGATCACAATAGGTTTACCTTAGGGGTCAGCATTGAGTTTCTATTTGCTTTGGTTTTGGATGGGTTGGCTAGGTATAATAGAGGAGGAGGTCCCTTGGTGTATGTTGTTTGCCAATGATATAGTTTGAATGATGAGACTAGAGAGAGGGTAAACGCCAAGTTAGAATCAAAAGGTTTTAAGTTGGATTAAAATACAACGATATGGACTGCAACTTTATTAGAAAAGTGAAGTATAAATGAGGGATTGATTGAGTTTGATAACCAAGACATACCCCAGAGTGACTGTATATGTTATCTTGGTTCAGTTGTCCACATGGGAGGAGAATTGAAGAGGATGTTGCTCATAGAATTAGAGCAGAGCGGACGAAATGGGGAGGTGCTTCTTGAGTGTGTGTGATTAAAGATATATTCAAAATTAAAAGGAAAATCTTATAAGATGGCTATATGATTAGTCATGCTTTATGTAGCAAAATTGATGTTAAGTACGGTGAAAATTTTCAAGGAATGTTGAGCATGATTATGCACCAAATACTCAAAATTATGTTTTAGTTTTTCACATAAACAACCAAATAGCCAAACATTTTTTGTTAAGTCAAATTGCATGACTACTTCACATTATATTTCATCCTAAATTAATCATTTTGTGAACACACTTTATATAAAGTTATGCAATGGTTTTCCTAGTAAATATCTCTAATTTATGTATTTATATATATAACTTTCAAATAAATTTGAATTATATAAATTCAAATGATTTATGTTTTTGAAATATATATATTTTTACTATTTTATATAAAAATAAATAAACAGTATTGTACATCACAGTGGTTTTATGTGGAGTTGTTATTTTTGGTCTAGAATTAACAAATTAAAAAATTATAGCAAAAGAATGGATTTAGGGTAGGTGGATTTTTAGCTTAGGCATAAGAATTCCTAACGAAAATAGTGGTATTTGCAAAACTTTGCCAAAATTTCATTGATATTTCGCTAATATCAATGAACTTATGACAAAATATTGGAACTTGTGTATTCCCTTATTATTAAGGCTACACACAGGACTGGGCTAGCTTGAGCCCCACATGGCCTAGCCCAAAATTTGACCTGATGGGTCCTGGGCCTCAATTTAAGCTCGGGATTTAAGATTGGGCCATGCTCAGGCGGCTTGGCCTGAGCCCATAATATACAACCATGGGTCCTACCTGATGAGGACATCAGAGACAGAGACACACCCACTAGGATGTACCAGCAGAGGAGGATGGTGTCTCTATCTTTGTGGTTCAAGTAGATCGAGACCATGTGGGGCCCACATGTCAGCCCATGCAGGGCCCACATGGGGGTATACTTGGAGGAGGCTTGCAAGACACCATGGAATTTTATTTATGTTGCATTAGGATCGTAGTTTACTTATTTTATGTTATTTGTGTCTTTATTTTCTATTTTAAGAGAAAGGACATAAGACATTTAGACATAGGTGTTTTTACTTTTCTTCTCTCTCTCTCTCTCTCTCTCTCTCTCTCTCTCTCTCTCTTTTGTGGTTTTGGTTTTTGGGCTTTTATGTCAAAACTGGGTAATTTAGAGTAGGGCATCACCTACTTAAAGACTTGAATTTGTTTTCTTTTCTCATTGACTGATTAATACAAAGAATTCTGCTTTGGAGCTCACGGCTGAGTCTTCTTCCCTAAAACCAGAGATTGGTTCCCTTTGGAGAGATTCCTAGGGTTTATGTGTCTTGGTGAGAGGCCAAGAACCCTGGTGTCTTGTTGTGAGAGGCTGCAAA
Organism: Platanus orientalis; assembly: GCA_025762735.1. Taxonomy (NCBI): domain Eukaryota; kingdom Viridiplantae; phylum Streptophyta; class Magnoliopsida; order Proteales; family Platanaceae; genus Platanus; species Platanus orientalis. Next base: position 4,517,446 of record JAOXJP010000017.1, read on the forward strand.
ACCAGGTATTTTCTTTTCTTTTCTCTTTCTTTTCTTGAGTTTCTTTTGTGTGGTGGATTAAGGTGCTGAAACCAGAGATTATTGAAACCTTTTCTTGAAACCCTAAGTGTAACCCAAGAAGAACCCCCTTTCTGTTATCTGATTTCTTTTCCCAGAAATCTTGAAACCCTAAACCCTACTTTGCTGTTTTTGATTCTCCAGAATTTTTCTGGTTGAATCCTTCCAGCTGTGGGGCTTCCTTACACCTAAAAACATGTTTTTCTTGAACCCTGGTGCTGCCCCACTTAAAAAAACTACATATGCAGTAGTTTTTGATCGTTCTCCGGCCAGTGGTTACATCAGAATTATATAAAAAGGCTGCTGCAGACCCTCTTGTACAAAACACAATCCACCCAAAATCCCTACACTGTCCTGCAGACCCCTCTATATTTTCTAAGTCGTTCGGCCACATCAGAACCTTCCCCTTTTGATCTCTGCAGATCTATTTCCTTCACCTAGTCCCAACAGCTACTTCTAAACTGATTGGGAATCAGTCTAGTGCAAAACCCATACCCTGCAGCACCTTAAAAGCTATAAATCTAACCTCTTTCTTTGGTAATCCCTGCAGCCAGCCCTAGACATCTTTCTCTCTTCAGTTTTATATACTTGTTGGGACTGTTTTGTTTTTCAATATCTGCTGTTTGAATGATCTGAAACATATCACTGGTAGTCTTTAAGTTTTGGGGATATCTCCTTTAAAGTCTGCTACCCCTTTTACATCAGATTGGCTACTGTTTTGGCGTGTTCTTATTGTCTTAAGGATCTTGCATGTTTCTTCGAGCTTGATTCTTAAAGTACCGATGTTGGGCTTACTTATGTTAACAATTTAATTCTGTTTTTAATTTTTTTTTAAGTTCCTTAACTTGGGTGTGTTAAAAGCTGAACCTGAACAAACCTCTAATGGAATTTGACTTGAACATGGCTGATGAGTAGGAATGTAGGCTATACTTAGTCATTACTTTGCTTAATTTTCTGTGATCTCTCTACCTTGCATCATGTTTACATGCATCCCACGTCATTACCGAGTGTTAACAACGGAATAACCAACTCTCCCAAAACCTTAAGGTGTTAGGAGACACAGGTTTTAATATGCTTCAACACCAAGGCCCAGCCCAAAGCCGGGGCATGCACACCCCTACTCAGTAATTCATTTCCCCACCCTTAAAAGTGGGAAACTTTGATAAAATTTCGTTGAACTTCACAAAAATTTTGAACTATGACCAGAATAAAAAATTTGAACTATGACAAAAAACAATGCTTACATAGATTCATAGAATAAATATAATTGAGATGAGGATTGAGAGGAATGATTGGCAAGACAAGAAAGGATGAAATTAGAAATAAATGCATGCATGAAAAATTAGGGGTAAACACCATAGGTGGCAAGATGAGGGAAAGCTGATCGAGATTGTTAGCTCATATGCAATGAAAAATGAAATAACAATGATGATGACATCAGGTTCAGACAGGAGTTTCAGGTTTGAGACGGCGTAGGAGGGTTGCGCCCATGTTATGGTTTCACTAGGATATTTATTTTTATGTTTTGTTCCCTAGCATATTATTTGAGGGTAATTTTGTCTTAGTAGCATATTTAGTGGTATTTTGGTTATTATATGTAGTGTAGGGTTATTTTAGGCATAATATTGTGCTAGGGGGAGTTGGTCTTTCTTATTTTAGGTTGTAATAAGCTTGCCATGGGGGCTATAAAAACACCCTACATGACCAGCACTGGCTTGATGATGAATAAGATACGAATTTAGTTTACACGTTTTGGCTATTATGGTTCTTCTTCTTCTTCCTCTTGTGGATGCAAGTGAAGTGCAGCAAAACCCTAGAATGGGTCGAGGACATTCCTAGTTTAACAGTTGTAGTGGAGGCTACTTCTTCCCTTTGGGTAAATGTCTTCTATCTCTTCTTCCTCTTCTTGTAGTGGAGTCCAGGCATTAAAATTAGTAGGAACACCCTACACGAGAACAACTCTAACTCCCTCAATTTTAGGAGTTAGCTTTTGAGATTTTCCATGGTGTTGAGGACTCTTTAACGACTCATATAGTGGTGGGCCCCATCCTAAGAGCCCCACCTACTTGTTGCTGATCCAAAACATTGCAGAAGAGGCGTGAAGAGGGCTGATTTGGTGGTTTAACAAGAATCAACACCCACTCCTGATTAATAGGAATCAGGTAGCAGGATTTTGGGAAGAGCTTTAGTAATGTAAAACAATCCTAGAGGGGTAATTATTCTCTCCAAAACTTCAGGTGTGATCGAATAGCGGTAGAAGTATTCTCCATAGGCATTAAACTGCCCTGTTTTGGGCTTGTGGAACTTTGGCTACAGCTCCCTATATGTTAGGGATTTGGAGGAGCAATTTTAGGGGTTTATTCTAACCTCTTGAATGACCAAATAGCACCTGATCTCAGCCTTACTACAGCAGGGGATCATACCCCATTGATTGGAGAAGTTACCAGCTGGCGGCACCTCTTTTCCTGGGTATTTGGCCTTCGGCAGCCCTTATTTTCATAGGCCACATTATATTTCATGATTCTTCTTCATTCTACAACACCTAGAAGGGATCTACATGGGGATGCAGCACTTTTCTAGGTATATGTGATCTACTTTAGTCCTCTTTTGAATTCTAGGGGTAGATTGACATATGGTCTTGTATGGATAGGCTAGTGGCTGAGATGTTTGATGATCCTATGTAACTTTGGCTGAGAAATCTGAATTCCTACATCCTATAAACCTATTTCTATTTATAGATAATGAACCCTAATAAACTTTTTGTTCTTTAATGTTATTTCCTTGAAATTTTCCTTGTTTTCCTTGGTTTTCTTCACTTTATGCCTCTCTGAATTTTTCTAGATAGCACCTATACTTGAGACTAATCTTCTACTTCAATTTTTTTCATGCATCTAATTCAGATATTTTTGTTTATTACTTTATAGGCCTTTAATTCTTATCATGCTTATTGGACTTAACTAAATCTTAACCTGAATTCGTGTGTGGATGTATAAATAAGAATCTTGATTATGCTTTATCATTACTCCTATTAATTTTAATGTCTGACTCCTTATGCACACACCCACTAGGCCATATGCATGCTGCATCAAATAAGGCAGAAGCATATTTTTGCCACACATGCTGTAAGTTCTGAAATCCTCATATCTAATCACATTTCATGGACTCAGTTGTCACTAGGATCATATTCACATGTCACACATCAACAACAAACAACAACAACAACAAACAACCTTATCCCAACTATTTGGGGTCACATGTCACACATCATTACTTGGTAAATAATAAGATTTGCATGCATTTACTTACAGAATTGTACCATCTACATATACTGCAGAGAAACTCATGCATAATGCTGTTATTGGAATGTAGTCAACTTCAGAAAACCTAATAGGGCTAGGGGGAGTTTGTAGCGGCAACTATTATAATCATATTATGCCGGCAGAAACATGTCATTTCAATTTTGGATTCATTTTTTAGATATGTGTAATTTAAATTTAGGGCTCGTAGAGAAAATCAGGGGATATCATTTTGATTTGTGGAATTTTGGCTGTGAACCCAACATTAAGAGGAAAATCAAATTTCAACTGGTAAATGTAGATCCTAAAAAAATCTCCCAAAGAATTTGAACTCTGTCTGATTTCATTATTTGGATTATTCATATGATCTTCATTAATACATAATCTCAGTTCTTTCAATAATGTTGTTAGAACCTTGTTTTGGATGAAAAAATCAATTCCTGATGCTTTTTGGGGGATATAAATTTGTTCAAATTCAAGTACATTATTGAATCTGGTTTCCCGAATTGAAGTGAAATAAGGAATTTTTGTTGGGAAAAATGAAATAAGAAATTTGAAATGCTTCTACTTTTGAATAATAGGATGGTCATGAGGAGGCTCAAGAAGAGTTGCCCAAGAAGGCAAAATTCTTCTTCAGTGCAGCAGTTGAAAAATGGGATGCAGAATTCTATGTAAAAGTTGATGACAGCATCAACCTTGACCTTGGTTAGAGTTCAACATTCTCTCTGTTTTTAAGAGCTGCAATATATAGGAAAATCTGACATGCATTTTTTTTTGTTCATTCATTAGATCTTATTGACACATAATGTTCACTGTTTTCTGTCCTGACAGATGGGTTGATTGGGATTCTTGAAGGCCGTCGTAGTCAAAGTGGTGCTTATATTGGATGCATGAAGTCCGGGGTTGTGGTAACTGAGGAGTAAATACTTCTTTCCTGAGATTTTCTTGATGGTTATTTCATATCTTGTTTCATCTATGAGATCTTATTTTTGTGGTATTTTTTATTGTATAATACTGTGTTGGTTTTATGTGGAGTTTTATTCTTGTGTTTATTTCCGTTTCTATTTGGCTGGCTGGGGTCCTTTGTTCAATTGGTCCATTGAGTTTTCTTATGATGTACTTTTCCCAAGGTCAGTTTTGAGGTTTTCTGGCCTGTTTACTTGTATATATTTTTAAATAATTTATTTGAGCGGGATGGGGTGGGGGTAGAAACATATGGTTTAGGGCTGTCAATGAGCTGAGCTTGCTCAACTTGGTTCGTCATGAGCTGAACTTGGCCTTGTTTCAAGCTCGCAGAGCTGGGTCTGAGCCTCCAGTTGAGCTAGTTAGCATGAATCAGGCTGCTATAGATTCAGGTTGCTAAAAGCTTGGCTTGTTAAAGGGTCTTATACAATTATGTAATACAAATAGATATAGCTTTTATATTTAATATATCTAAATATTAAAAATATTTATAAATGATATATATATGGATATAGCTTCTATAATATGGGATGTTGGGCCTGTTTCAACCATTTATATCTTCAACTTTGGCTCATGGTCTATTGGGCCTTAAGATTTGGGTCTGAAGCAAGAAGCTTGAGTTTGGTGATGTTGAGGCAGGCTAACTTCGATCTTAATGAGCTGAGCCTGAGCTGAGATGGGAAAAGCTCGGCTTAGCTCTGTTCATCAGCACCCTTAAACTGGTTCCTTCTCTTCAGGACAAATATAGTATTAATGAAAAGTGGTTTTAAAGTTAAACAATTCCTTGATTGTCTCTTATGCAAGAGTAAATTCTCTTTGAAACTTTATAAAAAGATCCTATCTTTTCTTTGAAATTGAAATGCTCTGTTGTTTGTTTGCAAATGATACGGTCTTTTCAGCCCCATTCACATGCTAGATTTCATTCAGCACTATTATCTGTAAGGGACAGAATGCAATCAGAAGCTGAGCTGACTCGGATGTGACAAATGTATGGGGTTGAATAAGCAAGACACCAAGTTCTGGAAGAGATCAGTTGAAAGGGTTCTGTCTGTTACCTAAAATAAGTGAGCTGTGTTAGCCAGTGACAGACATTACTGACTGACAAAGCAAAGGATAGGTATTGGAGGAGGTGGAGCCTTTCAGGGGATCAGGTGGGAGAAAAATGGCGGAAACCTATGTGATGGTAGCTGCTTTGCTGCTTTCTTGCATAGCTTTAGTACTGAAGGGTTAGGGACATTGGGTTGCTTCCCACGGAATTGCTCAAGTAATCTATAGGTTTTCCTAATTGCTAATCTCCTAGGATTATCGCCCTAAGCCTTTTCATAAGGATCTTGTATGTGTCACTGCAGTTTCTGACTTGTACATAAAGATGAACGAGTTAGTTATCTGTCATGTTGCCGGCACGTGACACCCTTTGACAGCTTATTCATTTTCCACGAGCGCACACGCCGTTCACGGTGGTGCAGGGTTGGCTCTTCCTTTATCCTTTGTTGGCTGCACACTGTGATGTCAATGATCTAGGCTACCAGTGGGTGTGTCCAGTGAGTAGGAACCCAAGTCCACCGCATTGCTCAGAAACGCTTGGCTTCCACAGCCCACCAAATCCTATTATTTTGTTGCTCCCCCCTCAGGTGACACCAGTGCTGGATTACTGCAGCAAAGTCAAACCACCAGTACTGGTTGTGGATTTAGCAAACCACTAAGGAGCTCCCAATGGGCATGATGCAGGCAGCTGCAATTTTCTGCTGGTCCTTTGCTTTCTGGTTGTGGGTCTTGTAAACCTAAAGATTAAAAAGGCAGTCTATAGGTTTGCTTGCCACTCTGGCACTAGCTTGTCAGCCTAATGTCATCTTAGCATCAGTAACGATAATCTGGCTTGGCTATGCTGTCATGCCAACTGGTAGGATCCCCACATATTGATGCTGTTGTGGTAACATATGAACGGGGTCGTCTACACCATATTAGGATTATATTCTGTTTGTTGACTGATATTTGGGCTAGGCATTGTAAAGGTTATGAGGGGATTCCTAATGGGTATTTGCTGTCATTGGGAGAGGGTCATGGGACTTGGCGAGATGTGAGAGTTTTGTGGCTGTTGTAGTGTTTGGGGTTTCTGCCCCTTTTTTTTCTCGTTTTTTGGGGATCCCTCATCCTCTTTCTTGTCTCTTTTCGTTTGTTTTTTCAATAAAATTTTTTCCTATATAAAAAAAAGATATCTAGGTAGAGGTCATTATCAATGATTGGTGAATGAAAAAAAGAAAAAAGAAAATCCTCTCATGGGCATTTAGATTACAAATGCAAGTTATCTCAAATACAAAATATAGATCACATTCTCTGACTCATAAGATAACTGCATGATACACAAACTTGGAACAACAAGTGGGAATTTCATGCCACCCAAATTATAAAAGCAATATCACAACAGGCTGAAACTGTACTCCTTTGAAGAGTAAAATAATATTCCTTCTGCTTTCAGAACTCCCATGTTGAAGTTACAGAGGGACGTTTGGGTTGGCTTTGTCAGTGATTTTCATCTTCTTTCTAAAGTCATGCTGACAATTTTATATGACACTGATCTCTGTTAGGAATTTCACAATGATCTTCACATTATCTGAAAATCCTACTCTCTTTTCACCAATTTGGTTGGCTCATGAATGCTTTTAGAAAGTTTAGATGCTGACATACCATGGTAATGCTCAAACCAAAGATGTTCTACATTCACCCTCTGATGTGGGAGCATATGAGATCATCACGAAGAAGTTGGATGATCATGGATGGTGCCCATGTGGGGTCTACTTTATTTTATTTTATTAGTAAGGTAAAAATTGTTATTACCAGAAAGAGCAAGTATGAGAAGTACAAAGCCTCTCCAAAAAGCTACCTAAAGACCAAAGTAGACCCCCATGAGGGAACTACTTAGAGTTACGTTTTTAGGTTTATTAAGTTTTATTTCTTTTGAGTTGTAGCACCCCTAAACTTGCTTTTAGCCCAGATTTTCTAAGGTCAATATATGCCCTTTTGGCTAGATTTTGGTGTCTTTAGAAAGGTTATTCAGCTACCATTCAAACGAGATCTAGATTGCACAAATCCAATGTGATTTGGGAAAGTTATAACCAAATTACTAAAGGTATATCAGTATGTGATGGGAATAGAGTTTTCAGAAAGTTCTATTTGATATGTTTTTAGGAAATCTTAATAATAGGTTTATTTAGTTTCTATTTGAGTTTAAGTCTTTTAGTCTATAGGGTGGTTAGGTGGGAGAATAAAACCTTTGTAATATTGGAAAGGTTAGGATTTAGGAGTTTAGCTTAAAGGGCTACTTTCTATTTCTATAAAAGTAATTTCTATTTCTTTTAAGCTAGTTTCTAAACTACCAAAGCCTTGTAACTTATTTAAACTCCCCATCCCCATTGAATTGAAGAAAGCATGAGTTATTGAATTAAATTGAGTTTCTGTTTAGCACTTATCTTCTTCTATTGGGTTGAGGCTGGTTCTCCCTATCCTTCTTCATCTTCATCCTCTTCTTCTTCTATATCAATTCTTCTCTCAAGTAATTTAGCTATTCTACCATCAACCCATCAAACTGTGGTATTGTTTCTTCCATTAAACTCTGGTACTGATATTATTCTTCATCCTATTTGGGGAGAGTTGATAAAAATTCCATTGCAGCATTATATTTACACTGTAAATGCCAATGCTGAGTTTGTTTTATGTGGTACAAGATTTATAATCGAAAATATGTTAATTTCTCCATTAGTGAGTTTTGAGTGTAAGGACTTACATGCTATTCCAACAGTATGAAAACCAGCATTTCTGCAGGCCAAACATAACTGCATTTTTGTGAGTTAACCTTTGGAATTTCGGTTGCAAATTCTAGCATATCTAGATTAAAAATTCTTTATTTTTTTTTTTCTACCTCGTTTCTTCACTCATCAAGATTCCAGGATCCTGTTTCTGTGGATCAGTTTGGACAAGATGATTTGCATTATGTACACAAGTTGCTTTGCTTCTAAGTAAACTTGATTTTTTTTTTTTATCTACAGGAAGTTATTAATTATTCTCTCCTCTGCTGTTATGTAGAACAGCGTTGAATTCTGTATACAACATCAACAGTGGATATGCCTACTAATTACTTGCAGACTGTAGTATTTTTTTTTTAACACTAATGGGAAACCGATTTGAATATGTGAAAAATGTTAAAAGATTCAAAATGCTTATTGGTTTTGAATCTGAATCATCAAGAAGAAGAAAACCTTTTTGAATCTGGGGATGACTTTAACCTTCAGCTTCTTATTCATCAAAATGCTCTTTGATTTTTTCAGAGGAAAGCCTTGGTATGAACCAGAGTGGTGGAAATTTGGGGATGAAAAGTCGTAAGTGTCTGGCTTATGATAGTCTTGTGCATGATGTACTACTGTTTATATTTGTTTTTTCTTTTATGCTGCGGAAACCATCTGGATGCTACAAGTGTGGGTTACATATGGTTTCATATTTGTTTCCTTTGTAGCTTAAATCAAATGTTACCTGTATTCATGGTTTTGTTATTGATTTTTGGTGAGGGTAAGTGTTAGGAATTTTTTTGTAGTTATGTGAATTCTGAGTAGAATAATATTAAGACTGAACTTATGAATAGAACTTTCATTATTAATAGTGTTCCTGCAAAAAACAACAATAACAGCCTTGGATAGAAATTACAGAAGAAACTCAAGGATAAAGAAACCAAGTTTTTTATGTAGTTCTAGTTTGTTTCCTTTAATTTTGAAACATCTCGCGGAACCCTTATTGTATCAATAATCACTTTGTGCACAGTTAAAGAAATATCTTGTAGCTTGAATTGCCTTAAGCACCAGTTATTGATACTATGAGAAGACAGTGGGGTGCGATGAAGTCCGCATCAGTGTTCAAAATAAATTTCTTTTTTATACTCTTAAACATGAGATAATGATCTGGTGTATGGAAAAGAAATTGAGGTGGCATAGATTTCCTAAAGAATCTCTAAAAGAATAGAACAGGGACTAGTGTAGGTGTGAAAAGGTGCATGTCAATTTAAGCATATTATGAATGTTTTTTTTTCTGTACAACTTTGGATAATTAAGAGTTGATGACTTGACAAGATAGCTAACTCTGTTCATTTGAACGTTGATGTTGCAATATCAGATAGAGCTTGAAGTATGCTTTATTAATGGCTGCTAGAGTTTAATTATGGTTCTATAGAAATCATAGAACACAAAATAAACATATTGGAGGCTGTAAGGTGGTGCAGTTGCAGGATTAGGCTTTGGAAATTTTTGGAGACTTGTAACTACCAATTGTTTCCAGCAGTGCTTTGACCAGTATCACTCACCCGGGAAGTCAATCCAACTTTGCCTTTGGGTGTTTGTTTTTCCAATAGTAGCTAATATTAGTTTGAATACGTGACAATAGAGGTTATTAAATTGACAACTTGCCGTTATGAGAACTATGCACTGCTTTGCTTGTTATTGGGATGCGATTAATTTTTCTGTCTCTCCAACTACTTCCCGATTTTCACCTTGTATTTTTCTTACAAGGTCAGTTTTGATCAATTACTTACTGTGATCCTTTCAGCCTATGCTCTTCGAGGTATAAAGAGCACCTTCTTTCTCTTGCTCCAGTGGTAACTGTTTTTTCTTCTTCTAAACAGCAATGACTGCAGCTACATATGCTGTTTATGGCCATTTTGCACCAAGGGTGTTCACATTCTTGATTGAGATGAAATGCAAATGTAAACTATGCTTAGAGTTGAATGAGCCTCCACTTTAACACTGTTTATTGGAGATGAAGCTTGAAGAATCACCTTCTTACTCAAGCTTAAAAGCCAGGAGTGGTGTGGGAGGGAAAGCAAGAGCGAGAGTGAGAGCATGGGAGGGAAAGTAAGAGCAAGAGTGAGAGCATTGCAGCAGGAGCTCCAATGCACAGGAGTGTATAGGGAACATCAATATAACACATATTCACGCTTAAGAGTAAAAAATGGCATCACATAATAGTTATGAATAAACAACCAAAATGGATATGCTTGTTTATAATATACCCATTGTAAATATACAAGCAGGTCCAACTTTAGAAAATTCTAAGACATTCGAGTTCCAAAACAACCAAAGCTTAATCAGACTATCATTGCATGAACTAAAGGTTGATCATTGATGCCTATAACACTTCATAGTTGTGCAAATTGTCAGTTCAACTGATAATATCTAATAGAAACAGTTCTTGTTTAATTTAGGTTAGTTATAAGCCATTATTGATGAACTATATATTCGCACACTAATTATTAATATATTCTTACTTAAGAATAATATTACCACAAACCAATTGTTATTTATTTTCTCTATATTATTCAATATATTTCTATTTGATTAATGAATCACGTCTTATTCAAAACTTTATTATGTTATTCAATATTGATTTTATCATAGAAATGTCAGACTTTGGTTTTAAGTTTCATAAGATGCTTCATCTTTCTAGCAATTAGCATGGAGTGAGTTTTCTTTTGCAGCAAAGAATTCCGTCATCATATTATAGTTAAAGTAAATTATACTAGTGCAGTACCAATTGCTATTTTTTTCTGAATAGATGGCATCAACTTTTCTTCCTTTCAGGTATTTCCGGCATGCTGCTGGTCCACTGATTATACTATCTAAAAATTTGGTTCGATATATCTATGTAAACAGGTTGGTTGTTAAGTCCTTAATTGGGCCTTCGATCTAGATCAAGAAGTGGACTTTATTTCAAGATGCAAAAATGATGACAAGCATGGATTCAAGCAGTTCCACTCAGTGTTTTGGTGCCTTTTCTAGAACTGAAGCACTGGGTAGTGGGAACACATTATTAATCACATTCTTGTGAGCACTCTTTGCATCATTATGTGCGTGCTCATTTCCAGTCTCTTCTATATGCAGTGCATCTCTTCAGACTTACGCTCATGATGACATATCTGTGGGATCATGGATGATGGGCCTTGAAGCAACTTATATTGATGACAGTCGTCTTTGCTGCAGCAGCTCTGGTCAAGGTGAAGTTGTTTTCATGGTGTTATTGTAATGACTTCTTGATTTAGTCTCTCTTCTGAGATTGCGCTATCATTTTATATACTTTTTAACTTTGGAGAACAAAGGTTTACATCGTGGATACTAATCATACTTTTGCTATTTTAACTCTTGTTTCCAGACAAGGTGTGTTCCATGGCTTAAGCAGTAGAGAATGCTCTATCCTATCCGCCCACCCATCAAAATCAAAACATATGCCTCTAACTTCTTGGTGGGCTTGCAATTTGGCATTTGGGAAGTTATAATAGATGCATTTGGAACATGTCACACTTTCATGTTTTTGATGTGTCCAAAAGCAATGCGGGTTTTCTCAAGTTGCATCAGGCTGCAATCTAGGTTGAGAATTGACAGCAGATTTTGTGCTTGACCTACCAAAATTTACTGAAATTTTGTTGAGATGGATACATAGGCTAGGTCTTCCACTATTTGTATTGATCTTCATGTAAAAAGAATGGACCCTTGAATCCTAATCATAGAATTAGTAGATCTTTAGGAAAATCTTGTACCTTTTACCATTATTTTTCTTAAATACCATGGTCAGCTTTTGATAGAAGTCTTCAAGGAACTTGCTCATTGTTGAAAGGTTCTCTCTCTTTTCTATGTGAGTGATTATTATATGCATACCCCTAAATTTGAAATGTTTTACCACTTTTATATATTTGTATTCTTAGAGACATCGGATTTGCATTGTACATCCCGGTAGCCACTTGTATAGCAACCGGAAACTGGCATGCAGTAAAGTTCTTGGTCACTTTCACTGCTAGTCCATATTTATTTATGTACTTGTTAAAATCTTTTGACTCGAGCTTCTTATTTCATGAGCAAGCTCTGCATTAATGGCTTACTGATTTCTCTTAACTTTCTTTATGAATACTGTGGCCTTTAATTTCAAAGAATTCAGCTTATGTTCTATTGAGAATAATCTTCGCTTACCTGTTGATGCTTACCAGATCAGGGCAGTGAGATTCTGGGGTACCCAGAACCGACCTGATTCTAACTTGGTCTGAGCTTCCCATATTCTTTGGGATGGGTCTGGGTTTTAGGATATACCCCTTTATTAGACCCTGAGGATTAGGCACAACAACTTAGAGAGTGGCTAAAGTTCGAATGACAACAGGGCTGACACATCAGTGCCAAAAAGTGAAACATCCTCCCAAAAAGTGTATATTACTTTTTCGGTGCTGATGTGTCAGCCCTAATGTCATTCCAACTTTGGGCACTTTTGAAGTAGTTGTACCTAATCCCAGCTCTGTGGCTATATTTTTGGGATGGGTCAGGGTTAGTTTCCTTCTGCTATTATCAAAATTGATTGAGAGATTGTAGATATGAAGGCCTTTGAAAACTTGTCAAGATAACTCCCATATTTTCTCGGTGGGTAGACCATTCTGATTCTGCTCTGTACGATTCTGCTCTGTACCTTTGAAGGATCCATTAGATTTTCTTGATGGGAGTAGGAACATATCCTCTGGTTAGTGCACATAAACTCTCGGGTCTTCTTTTCTTTCCAGTTATGGAGCGAGTTTCGGTGAAGTGCTTTTGGGTCTCTAATCTTGCCGCTTCAATGAATTTCACAACTATTTGAGGTGTAGAGCAGGGTGAGAGGATTGCTCTCTGGAAATTCAGAGGCTTTTGTGAATAAGATGAAGGAAGATTACTGATGGTGATCTTCTATCTTCCATTGTGGGTTGATGACAGAGGGAGTGTTGTAATTCTTCAAAACGACAATGAGACATTTTTTAAAATTTTTTACAAGTAATTCATTAAAGCCAAAAGAAAGCTACAAGCACGAGCAGTACAAATAGCCACTCCTCACAGCAAGAGAGGGAACTACACAAGCTCAACTGAACATTTTATCCTGGAATTTGAGTCCATTGAATTGTGGGAGTAGAGAAGTCTGCGAACAACTAGGAAATCACCTTGTCCAACAGACTGATAGGCTCCATACAAGATCCTTCAAAGGTCCTTGCCTTGCTTTCCAATCACAATGCCTAACAGATAGCGAATAGGACACAGCTCCATACAATCTCCCCTTTGGAGGTAAACACGTGATGAACTCTGTAATCCCATGAGCAAATCTTTCATCGAAGAGGGAAACACCCATCTTGTCCCAAATTTATTCAGCATTGTGCACCAACGGAAAGAGGTAAGTTTACAACGGATATGAAGATGGCTGGCTGATTCTGAATCAGAAAAGCACATAATATATCTGTTAGGAGAGAGTGCCAGGAGAAACCAGCAGGTCCATAGTTGGAATTCTGTCAAGGCTGGCAATCCAAATGAAAAAGCAGGTCTTGGAGGGAACAGATGACTTCCATATGGACTTGGCAGGAAAATCAGGCCTCGGAACCTTCCCAATCATGGATTGAAAGGACTGAACAGAAAATACTCCATCCTTACACCTTTTCCACACCATTTTTTCTTCCTCCCTATTCCCCAGGGGCGATGAATCCAACAGGTAAACCAGCATATATGTTTTATCAACCTCCCAATCGTTAAGGTTTCACCTGAAGTGAAGGTTCCAAGAACAAAAAGGTTTCGTCTGAAGTGAAGCTTTCAAGAACAAAAAGATCTCGATTGAATCATGAAATCTTTGACTACACCGTCCTTGATACAAGCCAAAGAGAATAGAGTAAGAAGAGAACACAAAGAGGTTCAGAAGAGCACCACAACGTGACATTTAGATACTGAATGGTTGCTTGTAGTCTTGTAGAGTCAAAGTGAAACCTCATAAGACATATATTACCTACAACACCTTCAATAAAGGTGAGAGCAAATATAACAACACCATTATCTTCAAATTTTGCAACTTTTACACATCGATTGCTTGCTGGGATTAGCAAATCGTTTCTACATCAACCCTTACTGGCAATGAATGAGATATCATCTCATCCATGCACGTATCTATTCTTGTTATTTTGTTTCCAACATTCTGTAAGTTACCTTCCTGATTTTTATCAGAAAAGGACTGTGCATTGAAATGGGAAGGGGACCTGTTCGTGACCCTGACCGTTACTTCGTTCTGCAAGTACCTCAATCGAGAGCAAATTTTCTGTGACCAAAATTGGTGTGACCACACCATGGGCCGACATGTGGTATGTATAGGCTTAAAAGTGAAAAAAAAGGGGAAGGAATATATCACTGATCACTGTAATGGAGAATGATTAAGTTCATCATTTTTGTATCTACAAGTTATTTGAACTAAGTCAATGTCAGCTCTTTTCTTTTAGCTCTATCCTTTTTCCTCGGTTAAAAAATAATCTACTAGGAAAAAAAACCAATTTTTTGCACCAACTTATAGTATACAAAAAATGAAAATTATATTTTTATGTTGCTTTGGTTCCATTTAAAGAGTGTCCTAAATTTGACATGATATTCAGCCAATGCATGTGATTATGTAATGGATGTCTTTAGTGCATTGTTTAACCTCTATGAACAACCTGTTTACCAAAAAAATCCTCTTTGAACGACCCAATTCATCCAATAAATACTAGTTGTCTGAGAGCTTACACTTGCTAAGCTTCAGATCATTTAATGTCTACCCTAAAAAAAAAATAGAGGAAAAAATCTACATGAGCATAGAAAAATAAAATCAGTAACTAGAAAAATTTAGAGGGAAAGGTCAGACAAATCGAAAGTTCTTGAAACGGCCTTACACCAAGACTCCACCCTCTTCTTCCTCCGTTCCTCATCCAATTTGGGATGAAAAGTGGTTGATTTTTCTGTTTTATGTTCCGTAGAGAAAATCTCATTTTCTGTCCAAACCCCGACAGCTAATCCGGCTGCATAAGCTGCCCCAAGAGCCGTTGTCTCTATATCAGCCGGTCTTACCACCGGACTCCCCAACAAATCTGCCTGCATTTCAGTAAGACCAAAGGATAACAATTAACAGCTATAACTAACACATAAGTAAGGAATAACTGCCCACAAGCTAATTATAGAACCCATGTCCACCAAAAAAAACCCTACAACTTCTATGGTGCTAAGTGAATAGAATCCAAAACCTCTTATCCTTCATTTTTTCCATTAATAAGATCTATCTTTTAAACAGATGCTTCACAAATACCCATCCAATGACCAAAGAAGGGGCCCCCTTCAAATTGTCTTCTCTAGGTGTAGGTGTAGTCGTAATGAAGTAGGTAAGAGGAGTAGAACCTCAGCTAAGTTTTGAATGCCTTATAAATTGAAATGTTAACAATCATCCTTTCAATGGAACAGTGAAACTATATCAGCTCCCAGTACATTTTAAAAGTAAGATAGCATACAATCATAACAAACCACTTTCTTTGGCGAAACTTAAAATCAGACAGTGACAACACAAATCTCAAAAACCAATTAGTAGAAACAAAAAGTTTGCAAGAAATAAAAAGAACAACTAAAAATAGCTATAGTTTACTGAGGAAAAAATTCAAGAATAATCCAATAGACCCATACCTGAATCTGCATCAAAAGGTTGTTAACAGTTACACCACCATCCACCCTAAGCAAGAACTCCCCCTTCTCTTCCTCCACCTCACCCTTCTCCCCTGAATCCTTGTGCATTGAATCCAACACATCCTTCACCTGAAAACACATACTCTCCAGCACAGCTCGCGCAATATGTGCCTTGGTAGTGTACCTTGTGATCCCAATACAGACACCCCGCGCATCTTCTCGCCACCACGGTGCAAACAATCCATTGAATGCCGGCACGAAATAAACCCCACCACAATTCTCAACCTTCTCTGCAAGCTCTTCAATCTCCGCCGCACTCTGGATTATGCCTAGGCTGTCTCGGAGCCACTGAACTGCGGCTCCAGCTATTGCAATGGATCCCTCCAAAGCATAATTTGTAGGGGCATTTGGGCCAAGTTTGTATGATATGGTGCTTAGCAGACCGTGAGGTGATTTGATGACCTCTTCGCCAGTGTTAAGCAGTATGAACGCACCAGTACCATAGGTGCTCTTCGCCTCACCTTTCCGGCATGCCTGACCCACCATTGCTGCGTGCTGGTCTCCTAGGCAGCCTGCAATCGGAACACCGGCAATTGGCCATCCTTTTGCAATTTTTCCTATGATTTCTGAATTACTGACAATCTTGGGCAGAATTTCAATGGGTATTCCCAAGGTCTCCAATGTGGGTTTATCCCAATCAAGGGTCCTGAGATTCATGAGCATCGTTCGAGATGCATTTGAGACATCAGTGATGTGTAATCCGGTCACCGAGTTGTCCTTCGGTTCTGCACCTCCGGTGAGATTCCAGATCAACCAAGTGTCAATCGTTCCAAACAGAGCATCCCCTGTTTCCACAGCTTGTTTTACAGCATCGACATTTTCTAACAGCCATAGGAGTTTGACTGCGCTGAAATAAGTACTGATAGGTAATCCACATGTTTCTATGAAATGGTTTCGTCCCTCTGGTAGTTCTTTCTCTAATCTCCTGTAACAAAAACAAAATCCAAGAATTGGGTTCCTAAAAGAATCTCAAAAATAACAAACCCAGATATTTTATCACAAAATATAAGACATGGGCTTCGTCCAAAATCCCAAAATAACAAAATCTGATCTTAATCGCAAAATTTAATACAATGATTTAGTTCAAATTCAAAAATAAGACAACACCCAGATCTTCCAAAGGAAAATGAAAATGGAAAAGTAAACCTGCAGATGGAACTGGTTCGAGAATCCATCCAAACAATAGCGTTATGGAGAGGGTAACCAGTAGATTTACTCCAAACAAGAGTTGTCTCTCTCTGATTCGTGAGACCAATCGCCTTCAATCCACTATCCACATTGTGCCCATCCGCTGTCGCCTTGTTAATAGCCTTCACCATGCAAAGCCGAACGCTCTCAATAATCTCCATCGGATCGTGTTCAACCCATCTACCCAAACATCACCAAAAGCCATCAAAAGATGTAAACAAACATAAAAATTGTTTCTTTTACAAAGAAGAAGAAGAAGAAGCTTTCATCATACCCAGCTTCCGGACAAAACTGTGTGAACTCAATCTGGTGAGACCCAACAGGCCGAGCCAACCGGTCATAGATTATGAATCTCGTACTGGTAGTTCCCTGATCAATCGACCCAACAAAGGTTTCCTCTGTTGACATCTTTCTTAGCTTTTTTTTCCTGCTCACAGCTCTTCAATCAACACACACACCCAGAGCGGAAGAAAAACAGAGCAAAAACAAATAAAGATAAGATTTTTAATGGGTAACTTAATGAAGATCAGTTTTGATTTTGTTTTAATGGGAGGATTTTCTTGGGAATGTAGAAAAAGTTTTATCCGGATAAACGCCAAGAAATATGATTGATTTAAGCAACTGGGTTGAAGATTTTGCGGTTCCAATTTCATCCTTTCAAAGTGTCGTTTGTGACAGTTGGTTCCGGTGATCTCTGTTTGCTCACCAAATCTGGCGAGTTTGAAGGGTGATCTATGTGCCAAGTGGAGGGTCGTTTCCGGTGGCTTCTATCGACTTTGACGGCGACCATGAGAACCGAATAAAGGGAATTAAGGATTGCCATGGCCGATAATTAACATGGAGTTTTTGTTTTTTTGGTGGGGAAGTCCCGTATCGTACAAGTGTATTGGACACGTGTCAGAATTAAATGGAATGGGATCACCGGTAAATGAAGCCCATTTAATAGATGGGAAAGGATCTGCTGCACCCAAAACAATAAGTCCCTTCGTGTGCCACACCTTATGTTGACACGTGATTTTTTTTTTTTTTTTGAATTTGGTGCCTCTTTTAAATAGGGAGCAAATGTTCTTTTGAAGACCTTTTTAGGATTTTAACCCTATAAGTGGGGGCTTGGATTATGCGAGAAAGAATCTCGTGGGAACCGTGAAAATGGCACCAGAGGCTGACCCATCAGTACCAAAAAGTGATTTGCATTTTTTGGGGGGGCACTTATCACTTTTTGGCACTGATGTGTCCGTACCCTGATGTCGTTTTCACAGTTCTCACAAGATTGGTTCTCACCTAATTTTTAGTGTACAAGTGGAGGCCGGATTTCGTAAAACAACTTAGAGAGTGGCTAAAGTTGGAATGACATCAGCTGACACATCAGCATAAAAAAGTGATACACTTTTTAGGGATGCTTTTCACTTTTTGGCACTGATGTCATTCTAACTTTAGCCCCTCTCTAAGTTGTCTTATCCAATCCGTTTACCTATAAATCCCATTTTAATCAAAGCAGATTTCATGGAGCGACTCTTTTAAGTACTAGGGTGCTGGGTGGCATGTGGGTGGAAAAAGTGAATTATCCATGTGTCACTCGGTGCTCCAGTGCTTCAGGGTTGCTCTAACAAAAGTGCTCCAAAAAGTGTAAATCACTTTTGGCGCTGATGTTTTTGCTCCCAAGA
>JAOXJP010000017.1:4556209-4568674 GCA_025762735.1 Platanus orientalis
GCTATAGTCTCTCCACAGATAAAATTCAAGTCCACAATTGCTCCAAAACAGGGTACCACCAGCCTAAAACATCTCTCCCAGATTCGATATGAATCTCAACTGTTTTTTATGGGCTTCCAACTGCTGTCAAGTTGTCCAGGGGTTGGTGTGTCCCCGCTAGAAGTTCTCAACCTGATCCCTAGTATCTAGGGATTGGGATCAAATCTCCCACAATGCCTCAATACCCTGTTTTAACGTTGTGGTCTGATGAAACCAGGGAGTGTTTGAAATTCCCAGCAGCTTTGTGAATGAATTCTACCCCTCAGGATTGTTTCAGAGTTGTTATAGTCCTCCCAAAACCCTATAAAATAATTAGAAAAAAAAGAAGAAAGAAGAAAGGGGGAGAGGACCTTTGACCCAAAGAGAGAGGAAGTAGCCTTCACTACCATCGTTAAACTAAGGCTAAACCTAGACCCATTCCAGGGTTTTATCGCATTCAACCTACATCAACAAGGAAGAAGAAGAAGCACCAGCCGTGAGCATCAATTTTTTTAATATCATTCCATCATAAAAAGAGATAGCTAGTTGTGGGTTGCTCTTATAGAGTCCCACGACTAGGTTTACATAAAAATCCCAAGTTCGGACTAAAATATCCCTAATACTGGAAATGCCTACCCAAAATAACCCCCCAACTATAATAAATAACAAAAATACTCTATATAATCAAATAAAAACTAATCTACCCTCAAAATTCAGTGCCCCCCTTTACATGAGACACAATTACCAAAAAAACAAAAATCAAAACATAAATAAAGGGCTGTGAACAAGGCCCAATCATCATCTCGGTCATGATGACCACATCATTGCCCCTACCAAAAACAAGTATTCTTGATTTGTTCTTTTAGGATTTTGTCCATCTATCCCTGTTCATCTAATCTTCTAAATTCCTTTTAAATCTCCTCTGATTCTGTTGTGTTCTGATTACCCTAATTCTAATTCTTAATCCTTATTCTGCTAGAATTTCCATACCAGACTGTTCTTTATATAAGTTCATATACTTATACTTCTCTGTTTGAACTAAAACTTTTCATGTATATACATGTTATAACCATCTAATAGCCTGAAAAATTGCATACCCTTCTGACAACTCTTCAGGGGAATTTTTGTCTTTTCACACTTGTTGCCTAGATTTTCCAGAATCTGACCCTGCAGTGTTCTCTCTCATATTTCTCCTTTCTCTTCTCTAATCCTTCTGAAATCTTTTGGGTTGATTCTTTACTCTTTCCTATAACTTTCTCTCAATTTCGAGATTCTTTTTTTTTTTTTTGATAAAAAATTTATTAATGAAGGGTAAAAAACGAAAAGAGCAAAAGGGGACAAGAAATCCCCAAAAAAAACAAAGAGGAGAGAAAAGAGGGGAGAACCCTCGAGAACAAGAAAAACCCCAAACCACGCAGGACTCGAAAGTCCCTATAATTCTCTCCCAATGCCTGAAGGTCCCCACTAGGAAATCCATCGTAGCCCTTATAACACCTAGCCCAAAACAAGATAAACTTCTTGGTCCTCCCATAGACCTTTCAAGCTGGTTCGGAATACTCTTTGAAAACCCTGTTGTTCCTCTCCAACCAAATCGCCTAGCACACCGCAGCAAGAACCAACCGCCACAACCTCTTACCAAAGGCGCTTAACGCCAAAGTTCTCCAACCGAATAAAAGGCCCATGAGGTCCGAGGGGGCAACAAACGTACCCCCAAAATCCCTCAACGCTCCACAACAAATCTCCCAGGAAAAAAGGCAATGGATGAGAAGATGGGAGGCTGATTCTGCATCATGATAGCACAAAAGACAAATACTTGGCAGATAAAAACCATTCCGCCATAAAGCATCCATAGTGGAAATTTTCTCCAGCACTGCTGTCCACATGAAGACTTGAACCTTAGGGCGAAGCCCGTTATTCCAAATATCATTCCACGGCCCAACAGTCATCCTTGGAATAGCCACATTCCCATAACAAGACTTGACCGAGAACTCGCCCCCTGTAGCAACCTTCCACACCCGCCTATCTTTGAGACCTGGATTGATATGCGAAGCCTGCAAATGTGCCAAAAACACAGTCACCCTCGGAATTTCTTGGTTAAAAAGAGCCCTTCTAAAAGCCGGATTCCATACTATCTCCCTACCATGAACAAAGACGTTTGCTGCCACCATAGCCGTTGAATCTACCGCCATGTCATACACATCCAGAAAGTCTTGTTTGAGCGACCTCTCCCCACACCAAGTATCCTCCCAAAAATTAACATGCCTCCCATCCCCTACCTCAAAAGCCCAACCTTCTCTGAACAAAGACAAGAACTGCATAATACTCCATGGGTTACACCCATAAGAACCCCTCTGAAGCGTAAAGTCCCACACATCCGCAGTACCAAACTTAGCAGCAAACACTTGCCTCCATAAGCTCTCAGTTTCATTCCCGAATCTCCACAACCATTTGCAAAGGAGAGCCTTGTTCATGGATTTCAAGCACTGAAGACCTGCACCCCCTTTATCCTTTAGAGTACAAACCCTCTCCCAAGAAATCAAATGCATTTCCCTCCCATCCTCCCCTTTCCTCCAAAGAAAATCCCTTTAGATTTTCTCCAAAGCAATGCAAATTGAGTTGGGCATAACAAGGAGAGATAAATAATGAATAGGGAAACTTGCCACATTTATCAAAGTAAGTCTACCACCTTTTGATCAGTAACGGGCCTTCCAACCATTGAGGCGCTTTTTCATCATATCAACCAAAGGAGACCACACCTCCTTCTGCTTATAAGAAGCACCAAGCAGGGGGCCTAGGTAAGTAGATGGGAGCTTTCCTTGCCTGAATTCTAACTCTACCGCAAGTTGATCCAAATAAGGGACCTCCCCAATAGCTATCAAAGAACTTTTGCCCAAAGTCAAGCGAAGACTAGATACCACCTCGAAGCATCGAAGCACACAACACAACATCCTAATCTACCATTGAGAATTGTCACAAAAAATAATTGTATCATCCATAAATTGCAAATGGGACATAACCACCTCACCCTGCCTAAGACAAAACCCTTCGAACATGCCCACTTTTGTCGCTCTTCCAAGCAAACCCCCCAGAACCTCTACCACCAAAAGGAATAAGAGAGGAGATAAAGGATCCCCTTGACAGATACCCCTACTACAACTAGGGTTGTAAACAGAGCAAATTCGAATCGGATAGAGTTACATTTGTATTTGTATTTGTATTTGTTTAGTTAATCAAATATCAGATACGAATTTGAATATCTGCGGATATTTAAAAATATGATCCATATTCGTATTCGTTTATTTAAACGGATTTCAGATACGAATTTGGATATATCCTAATACACTTTCTATTAGAAACTTTAAGGGTTTTGTTTAACTTTTTTTTTTTTAAATTACACCTTCTTTAAAACTAATTTTTACTTGCAACACCAAAACAAGATAGGAGATACCCATTAATTTGATTGTTATAACTTATATTAACCAAAAAAAAACCTTTAACAGATATTTATATATTAAACTATATATATATAAACTTAAACGATCGAATATTAATCGGAGCGAATGTATACATATCCGCATTAAGTTCGTTTATAATCGAATATTTATTAAACGAATCGAATATAGATGAATTCGTATTCGCTTTAATCGAATCGAATGCAGGTGCTTAGACAGATAGTTGACAGCCCTAACTGCAACCACAGTGACCCTTCGGCACCCCATTTAACAACACCAAAAACGAAGCCAGACTAAGCACTTCCAGATCCACTACCTCCATTTCAAGCCAAAACCACATCTCCTCATCACATACATAAGGAAGTCCCAATTTACATGGTCATAAGCTTTCTCAAGATCCAATTTGTATAACACCCCGGGTTTTTCTTTGCAAATCTAGGCACCAATGCATTCATTCGCGCATAACACCCAATCAGCCATGGATATCCCTTGAAGTAAGGCACCTTGTTCCCTTAAGACAATCCTCGGAAGAACTTCCTTGAGACGCAACGCCAAACATTTTGATATAATTTTATAAGTGTTGTCCACCAAGCTCATAAGTCGAAAGTGGAAAAGTTGATTTGCTCCCTCCCTCTTTGGGATGAGGACAATGTAAGTGGCATTGCTTCCCCTATCCAGAAAACATTTCTCATGAAAATCTTTGAACATAAGCATCAAGTCTTCCCTAATCACCTCCCAATAAGATTTGTAGAATGCTACAATGAACCCATCCAGACCGGGAGCCTTGTCCCTATCAAGCATCCACATAGCTTTTTTGATTTCATCTTCTTCAAACGGTGGCTCTAACCAATCCACCTAACCTTCTCCCAGCATGGGTAATTGTAGACCGTCCACTTTTGGCCTTAAAGAGGCCTATCCTCCTGAAATAAACTTGAAAATAATCCTCCATATGAGACTGGATGTTTTCTGGATAGTCATTGTCCTCAACAAAATCACAAAAATCACCTTGTTCTTCTAACTACACGGTTCATTTCCTCCATGTACAAGACCTCGTTGAAATCCCCTCCTATACACCAAGGTAGATCCCTTATTCCTTTGATAGTCAGCAACTCAGCAATAAATTCATCCAAACAATCGCCAAATGAGGGTCCATATACCCCAATTAGAACCCATTTTTAGATATCCCCCATTACTATAACCATCATCGAAACAAAGAAATTATCTACCCAAGATTCCTCACACACCACCATATCCTTATTCCAGAACATTAAGATCCCCCCAGCTACCCCTACAGACGGCAACACAATCTAACCCAAGCTAGAAAAATGGCACAGACTATGCACAATGTCCCTATTTATGCTCTCCATCTTAGTTTCTTGTAGAATCACTACATCAGGCTTATATCTGGAGACCAACTGCCTCCTAACAATGTTCCCCAGGCCCCTAACGTTCAAATAGAATATTGCACTTCATCGAGTACCTGAACAAAGCCATCTAGTCCTCCTCCCAGACCCCTCACCCTCAAGTTTCTACCCCTTTGTTATACGACAAGCCCCGTCTGAGATTTTCAATTCCCTAGACATCTTAGCATTGTCCCATGTCCCCCTATCCATGCCTTGTCTCTGAGTAATGGAAGCCCTTTTTTCTAACTACGCAAACAATTCCCATGCCAATTGTTCTAGCCCCTCGAACGATAACCCCAGCACCCCACTTACTTGTTCAATAGTATTCAGGACCCAATCAAACACAGACAGGATTGGAACTTCCTCCAACAACTGATCAAGCCAGGGCACCAAGGCTAAATGCCTGTCATGAGCCAACTTCACCGATTCACCCACAGAGCAATGGTATGTCACCTCCTGCACCTGAGCACCCCGCCCTTGTTCATAAACTCACCATGCTCCCTGTTTCCTTGATCGGCAATACTCCCGCCTACCTGATTACTTCTCGATTACTGGTTCTACACTTGTAATAGAAGACTTGCATCATCCAGCATACTTCCCCAACCTCAGAACAAACCATCCTCTTAATATGTAGCACTTCCTAGACCAAAAGTGCTTCAATCAAGCCAACCCTCCCAATTGGTCATCCAAGCTACCTCCTGACCATCACCATTTGCTTTGATACCACCCAAGGAACTAAAACCCAGCTCCTTCGTCATTTGAACATCCTCCCAAACTCCATACTCTAGCACGTCATTCCTTTTCAATCGCCGAAGAAGATGGGAGCACCTAGAGGTTGAAATCGGAGTTGAGAGGCAAAGAACTCAGAAAGCAAGGAACCTGCCAACACAACCCCTTAAGCCTCAGGTCTATAGGGAACCTTTCCACATCTCCCTTATCACCGTTCGCATCCACCTCGAGGCCTTTTATGTTTGAGCTCCTCTCCCCAGTCCCCAAATTGCACATGGAACACTCTGCCCCTGCATCCCCCACTTTATCACCTTCCCGATAATCATGATTCGCATCCAACCCCTCCTCCTCACTTAACCCCCTCCAAGTATTTAAATCGCCCCAACCTCCTTCCACCATATTCAAAATAGCATTGGACTCCTTCCTATTATCAAAAGGCCCCTCCATATTCACATCAGACCCCTTCCAACTTGGCAAAATACACCGCACTCCTACTGATTCAAATTCAGGAAAAGTCTTTTTTACCCATCCTTTGGTGGATATATTCCCACCTTTCTTCCCCTTCTACCCTTTCCCACTTCCCTTCTTCTCTTCGCCACCCCGACATCCATAACCCTTTCCCACGTTCTCCTACGAATGAACCACGTCAAACCCCAGGCGGTAAACCGTACCAGGACAGTGTTGAGCACGCACACCGTCTACAGCAGTTTGAATTTGATCGTGATTTTAAATTTGAATTAGTCCTTCTACCTCTTCGGTTGTCCACCTTCCCACCGTCCGCGTCTGGTTTATCTTCTCTGACTCATCCAGCACCACTAACAACTTATACTCCTTCCTCCTATCGAACAGGGAGATTACCCTAGGAATCTTCTCCACAAAACCCCCTTTAATCCAAATCATGCAATCTCTAGAGACTTCCAAAGTCTAGTATCATCTTCGACTTTCAAGAAACCACCACAAAGGCCCCCCTATGGCCCTGAAAAAGCGGCAGACCACGAATACCAATCTGCCTAGATTCATCAACCAAACGGTAAGCATTTGCTTCTGGAGATCATCTTGAAAGCTCCACCCAACCTAATCCATTCACCTGCACACACCTTAAGCTCACCAACATACTAGTCATCTCAACAAATTCTAGCACCACCACGCACCTGAACTTGTCAAGACTGCGCCACGCCAAAGGTTTATTGATGCATAGATTTGCACTCAATCGCTTGCAGACCACGTCCCAATCCATCAAAACGTCATTCCTGCCACAAATTACCGCCTTCTCCCAAAATCCCAAAGATGGTTGCTTACCATAACAAATTTGGATGCCCAGGCATCCATAAACAGTGATAATCTCTCCTCCAATTGAAAGGTGCCTCACCCAATAGTCCCAAAAACACCATTAACTTCTGGCACCAGTACCTCCTTGGACCCATCCTTACCTTTCTGAGAGCCCCCTATCAAACCTCCCACCTCCAGAATGTGATTCCAGATATTAATCCACCCAAAATACCCACTACCTACAAGAATTGCTACAAACCTCCCTTTCCCCAATTTGTCCAATATAGTGATAAGCACGAACCTTCCTCTTGAGTTCTCCAATCGCCAGAAGAGGATCACCTTCGAACCCTCCTTTCTTGATCGAATTAGTCCCCCAGTCCAAGTTTACAGTAGCCAGCAAGCAATCACAAAACCAAACGACGTTCCTTTCCCTAACCGAAATCTAGGCCTAAAAACCATAACCCATTTCAACAATGCAAATCAGCTTCTCCTTCCCAACCCAATCAGACAGAATGTCGAATGTCTAACCTTTCACCTGAATAATATGCTTCCCTATTCCTCTCATTATTGTCGTCGGTTCCTGATGAGGGGCTACTACGCATAAACAAGGAAAGCTACATACTGACAAGCACCAACAAGGAAAAGATACAACGAGAGAAGATATAGAAGTGCATCAACCATGAACAAGACGTGTTAATCTTCATATCATTGTCATCATCTTCGTCTCCGTTCTTGCCTAACACAGAATTGGGTAACCTTAACCTTTGTTCCTAGCTATACAAATTCTATCCTAGCACTACAGCAACATATTATGGGCCCACAACTGCAGGATTTAACAGCCCCTAGGTTGTCCTGCTCCAAAGAGCTAGTACCTGTACCTGTACCTCAGCCTAGTAGAGTCACCATGATGCAGACAACATTATGTGACTTATGTATGTGCCCCCATATAAGAGGGCTATGTGTACATGTTATACGGGGTTATTTAGGATCTTATTGGGGGAACATTTATTTTATGTGTAATGTAATAAGGTCAATAGTATCAAAGTTTTGTTGGGATTATTTTTAGAGAGTAATCTCATTTTTTATGTTTAACCCACTTTTTCAAAGGTCAAAACTTGCCTATTTGGTTTGATTTCAGTGTCATTAGAAAGGTTATTCAATTGATTACCTCTCTAAAGGGACCAAGATTGCGCAATCCGAGGTGATTTGCAAAAGTTATGACTAAATTATTAAGGAGGTATCAGTGAAAAAAACGAAAATAGTGTTTTTAAAAAGTTGAGTTATAGAAAATCTTAATTTTTAGTAATTTTAAACTTTAGGAAAATCATGTTTTAAAGGGGTTTTGATTTTAGTATGCCTTAGGTAGTAAGTTTGAAGTTTTTACTAATTTCTAAATTAGGAAAGTAAGTTTTTAGAAATACTTGGTCTCCAAGTTTAGATGTTTAGCAAGTTCCCAATGTTGTACTTTGTAAACTCTATAGGTTGTAACCCTATTTAGAAGCACCCCCTCCCCTTATTAATATAATGAAGAATTATTAAAGTTTTGTTGAATTAGGTGTTCCCAAGGTAAGTCGTGGGTTTGGTTTATCTCTCCTCCAAGGGTTGATGCTACTTATGGCTCCCCTCTCTCTTCTTCTTCCATAGGTATAGTTGCAAGCTCCTCTCTCCTTCAAGATATATCTTTATTCATTCTCTTTCTTAGTCTCTCCTTAACTTTCTCTTTCTTTCTATACTACTCTTATTCTTCTTTCTATCATTATTCTTCTTCCTCTCTCATATTTCATGTACAAGTGCTGAAAACCTCCATCAAAGCACCTTTAAGTTTCTAAAATTCCATGATTTAACCCATCAATTTTTGTCGGAATTTAATGAAATTTTAACTGTAAAACCCTTGAACATGTCAAAAACTACCCTAAAATTTTCGAAAATTTTCTTATGCTTCAGAAGAGCATTTTGGAAATTTTCGGATTTTCTGTCCAAATTTACAAAAATACCCTTTTGGCTCTTTCTACTTATGTTCTCCTTTTCTGTTCTTTCTCATCCTAACCTCTTTTCTTAAATTCTATTATCTAATTTATTGGCTATTTGTGAATTTAAATTCAATTCTTGATTTATTTTGCTTCTACATCCTTTATTTTAAATTATTTAAGGCCTTGGAAATTGTTCTACATCAATTTTTGGTATCTTTCCCATTATATCGCATCACACCATCTCCCTCATACCCATCTCCTTATCACTTATAATTATTCTATTTCAATTTCAATTAACAAAAAGTTGAGTCACCCAGACAAAACCTTGCCTAGGGTACCCCTATTTCCTAGCTGTGGCATGGACACTTTGACTACATTCTGTAATACAACTCGTGACTACTGCATCTTCTACAATGCCAGATGCTTATAAAGGCTCACAGATGTTTCAAAATAAACACATCCAAGAGGAAGTACTATGCACTTATCATTCATAAAAGCCTCAGCTATCTTCTAATATATTATATCTAATATAAAACAATGATAACATCAATATCTTTCACAATATATTTTCATACTTTCTGAAAAATAACATGGGCATCATAAGCTCAAAGAGATGCAAATATAGACACAAAGATCCCATCCCTGAACAACAAGGAGCAATTAACAGAGTATATACCTTGTTGCGAATGAGATTGCCGATTTTTATGATGTCACACTGCATCTCGTCATTAAGTATCTTGATTGCCTATGGAATCAACACATTGCATGAAATTTGAGTATTTGTATTAATAGTGTACACTAGATGATAGTACCATGTAACAAACAGAACATTTCTAGTCTTATAATCAGATTTCGAACATGAAAATTCAATCCGAACAAAGCTATGAACAACAAATACAGGTCCTTTATCTGAAGCTGTTAAAGGTTACACAACAAAGAAAGTATTATGAAATTCTCCCAGCTTTCCAATATGATTGTCAAGTATGTACTTTTCATGCTTTCCTATATTTCACATGTTCCAATATTTTTTTAAAAATCCATAAGCTATAAATCAAATAACAACCGATACATAAAAAACAAGTATACCTGAGGTGCAGGAACACTTCTTGATAAAAGCTTTATGAGATCCCTAGCTTTAATAATGATAAATGGATCCCTAGTCTTCCGAGTTGTTGAAACAGTCATGGACCCCTCAACCTAAGAAATGATAAGGATTACACAATCAGGAAAAACAAAAACAAACACAAAAACAAAAAAATGAAAGATAATAAACATGAATGCACCATGACTTCACTGTACAGGCAATCAGGAAAGTGTTGAAGTATATTAATTTGTGTATCTCCTAACACCTTAAGGTTTTGGGAGAGTTGGTTAATTTACTGTCAACATGGTATCACAGCAGGTTAGGCTGCGAGTTCAAATCCCAGTGGAAGTGTTTCCCACAAGTAGTGGTATGTGCATGTGAACGCATTGTGTGGACTCGTGCCTAGCTCCCCACGTGTGTTCCCAGGAGAGAACAGTGTTCCTCCTAGGGGGAGGGGGGAGTGTTGAAGTATATTAATTTGTGTATCTCCTAACACCTTAAGGTTTTGGGATAGTTGGTTAATTTACTGTCAACAGAAAGTGGCAGTGTCAAAACAAAAGTCACTAAAATGGTTTTCTGATCTCTAAGTTTACCTATTGAACGGATGAAATTCTTTCAGAGGATTTCTCTACATTTAGGTTGATTAATTGAATAGAGTTTTCTAGGGAAATGTCCCTCGTTTGATCTGTCCCTTGCGTTTGGAGATGAGACCTTCTACTGAGGCTTAGATTTATCAAGCTAAATCCATCTTTGCCTTCTGATTCATAATTATCTTCAGTTGGCCTATATAGAAGCAGACTAAGGGATACTGACATACTGTTCAACTCTGATCTGTGGACACAGACATGAAGTGTCATAACATTACAACCTTCTCCCCAAAAATATTCCGGAAACAGGGACATGGCTATATATGTGTAAGATATATGTATACACACACACATATATATATGTATGTATGTATGTGTAATTGCTAATTGATAGCATGCTATTTTTTTCTAACTTTGAATTTGATCTGATGATGTTCTGTGTAGAGCCATTATTGATATTATATAGTATGCTAACCTTTACTAACCTGTAAGATCCAAATCTCTCTCTACTTTATTGATGCGGAATGAGAAACAGCCCATATTCAAATTGATGGGCCCGTGCAGGGGTATTTTTAGTATTTTAAGTATAAATTTGTTTGGCAACAATTTTTAAGTTTGTTAGTTTTGTGTTAATCTTGATTAATTTATTTTCAGTCAGTTTGGGAGTATTTTATTTATTTCTAAGTAGAATAGATTTTTTTTTACCTCTAAAGTCTGTATTCATATGGGAAGATGACCAGTGATGTTTTCTGGTGTTCTTTCCAGCAAGACAAATGGTGCCTTCCAGCTAGTTTGTATCTGATCGAGCATACGGTTTTAGTTGCATTTTGCAAAAAAAAATTAGAAAGATTTTTCTAATTGAGTCCAAGTCCTTTGAGGTGATACTGTTCATTCGTAATGCCAACTATTTACAGATAACAGATAACGGAGAGAAAGAAAGAGGTTGTTAGCAGGGTGTATATCAAAGAAGATATCATCAAATGGCTGATTGAAGGAGTTGAAGAAGCCCTCACCAGAAAGAAGGTAGCAGAGTCCTGTTTCTAGAAAGGAAGCAAAACAAGAGGGGGAAGTTTTCCGACTATCAAGATCAGATTCATAAGGTAGAGGAGGTCAAATCATAATTCCTTTTAGGTCGAAGGGTAAGGGTGGAAATCCTTATATCCTTAAAGCTTTATTCCTGAAAAGAGTCTGATGCAATACAATGGGGAAGATACCAAAAATTGATGTAGAACAATTCCCAAGGCCTCAAATAATTTAAAGTAAAGGATGCGGAAGCAAAATAAATCAAGAATTGAATTTAAATTCACAAATAGCCAAGAAATCAAATAATAGAAATTATTAGGGTGAGAAAGAACAGAAAAGAATGAGAAAATAAGTAGAAAGAGCCAAAAGGGTACAACAACAACAGCCTTATGCCAAATATTTGGGGTCGGCTACACGAATCCTATTCCACCATTTTGCTCTATTTAAAGCCATATCTGCCGTTAAATTACAAGTTGCCATGTCCCTCCTTACTACTTCAACCTAGGTCAATTTTGGCCTTTCTCTAGTCCTAGCACCTTCAACTAGCATCGCCTCACTCCTCCTCACTGGCGCAGTCATTGGTCTTCGTTGCACATGACCAAACCATTTCAATTGACTTTCCCTCATTTTGTCACCTATTCGTGCTACACCTAAGCTCCCACGAATGGATTCGTTCCTAATTCTATCCTTTCTAGTCTTGCCACTCATCCATCTCAACATCCTCATTTCAGCTGCACTCATTTTATGTACATGTTTGTTGGCAGCCCGGCACTCTGCTCCATAAAGCATGGTTGGTCTTATAGTTGTCTTATAAAATTTTCCCTTCAATTTTAGTGGCATTCGTTTATCACACGACACTCCAGAAGCACCTCTCCACTTCAACCATCCCACTCTAATTCTATGAGCAACATCATCTACAATATCTCCCTC
>JAOXJP010000017.1:4568774-4582317 GCA_025762735.1 Platanus orientalis
AAACGGATACATGTATTTGCTTTAAACGAATACGAAAATGAACCAGATTTGGATAATAATACAAAATTAAAACTTGCAAAACACCTAAACTTGTATATATATATATAAACGAACACGGATATTTAGTCAAAACAGATGTATATATATCCGTATTTGGTTCATTTATAATCGGATTTTTTTAAATGAACGGATATTTAATCAAAACGGATACATGTATTTGCTTTAAACGAATACGAAAATGAACCAGATTTGGATAATAATACAAAATTAAAACTTGCTAAACACCTAAACTTGGAGACCAAGTACTACTAAAAACTTACTTTTCTAATTTAGAAACTACTAAAACTTCAAACTGACTGCCTAAGACATACTAAAATCAAAACCCTTCTAAAACATGACTTTCCTAACATCTAAAACTATTAAAATTAAGACTTTCTAAAACTCAACTTTGTAAAAACACTATTCCCGTTTTACTGACAATTCGGTGGGTATGTAACAGGGATGCGAGTTATTGGATCAGATGCTTATTCAGGAGGCTCCCAGGATTGTAGGTGAGATTGTGTCCGTTGATGCCTGCCTAGGAATACAAACTATTTATGGTCAGAATTCCTCTATGGGATTCTGGGAGAAGGTGGTTGTCTGCAGCAAGAAAGGAGGGTCTTTAAACTGGGATTTAGAATGTGCAAAATTGATGGACACACTCAGCTCTAGAAGGGCGCAACTATTTGGAGGAAGTTTTCCCACAATAATGTTATTCTATTTCTGGAGTCAAAGGCTGATTCCAAGAAGCCAATCAATCTTAGGTCCTTGCAGGGTGATGAGGAAGGGGGGTCGTCTTCTATTTTGGAAATGGTCATCATCTGAGACCGATGTCAACCGAGATCTTAGGAGGAGACTGGTGATTGTTAAGGGGATTCCCATCCATTTGTGGTCCCAGGGTTTCTTCAAAGCCATAAGTGGCTTATGCGGAGGTTTGATCTCTATGGCTGACGAAACCAGAAGGCTGGATGATTGTATGGAGGCTAGGTTGTGGGTCCGTGGGGGTCTGAATAAAATCCCTCGCACCATTTCTTTGTTTGATAGGGGAAGGATGTTTTAGGCTTACTGTGCTGTTGGGGGCTCCGGCAGTCAATTTCTCTCATTCCGGTGGCTAGGGTTTTAAATTTCAAAATCAAGCGAACCCCGATCCTAACAGGCTGGCAATGAGTACGGTTGAGCACGGGAAGGACGTGGTGTCGGGACAACATACCATTGCTCTTCGTCAGATTCCTGATCTGGTAGCTTCCCACGAAGGTCGTGGCTTGAGTGGAGGAGCGGTGAACGTTTGTCAAGTAACAGGGTTGGGAAAATCCCCACAAACTAAGGAGTAGGTTTTGAAGTGCTTCGCTCCTAATATAAGTAGGGAGGGGTCTGATGGTGATTCTAACATCCCGAAGGGTTCTAATGAGAAATTCACGGAGGTTGAAGGGTTAGCAGCAAATTTGAAAAATCGGGAGGGGTTGTGTGCAAAGCTTATGAAGGCGGGAGGGGTTGGCTGCAATTTGAATCATCGGGAGGGCCCTCCTGCGATCCCCAGTGAGGCGGAAGTGCTTTCTTATAAATTAGGGCATCCAAAAGGGCCCTATGCGACAGTTGGGGAAAGGATAGTCGACTTCGGGTGTCTGTTGGGGCTTCAGGAGGAGGGGAAGATTGAGGGGATGGTTTCTCCCCCTACGAGCAGTGAGGCCTTGGAGGTGCTGGGAGCGAAGAAGGATGATGGCCCTCCTCGTACCTTAGATGGAGCTGATGTTGTGGACGAAGCTTTGTCTTTGGTTCCGGCATCCACATTAGTGGCAATGCCTTTTGTAGTGTCGATTTCTCCTGCGTTTCAAGGATTAGAGCTTCTCCAACGGATCATCCTACAGTAATTGTCATTCCCCAAAGTCCTTCGGCAGCAATCGATATATCTCCAGGTCTCTTGTCCCAGTGGGAGTGCTTCTCTCCGGAAAATCCCAGATGGAGGATCCCCTTGGTTCGCGAGGTGCAGGGGGCAGAGGTCCTATAGGATGAATGGAGGATGGGTGGTCTTTGCAGTCAACCTAGTAGCATATTGGAGGATTTCCTCTGTCTGGGGGTTCCGTCAACTATCTCAGGGTGTGAGGGTGATGCTGACAGACAATGGGAGTCTGATTAGTTCTCCAACTTATGGCAGAGTGGATGCTCACCTGGACAATTTCATTGCTCTATTGGGGAATCTGTCAAGTGCAGTCGTGAGGGCCAGTTTGCTTTAGTTCCATGGTCGGACGAGGAGGTAGATGAACCTCCGTTATCCTCTGTTTCAGTGTGGATCCTCCAGAAGATTGAGATGGTGAGTGGTGTTCTAGGTCTCTCTTTCGATGGGTTGGAGCATCTGGCGTGGGAGTTATTCGTGGAATTGTAAAAAAGAGCTACGGTCCAGCCTAATCATGCATGTATAGGTGGGAGTACCAATGGGAGAAAGGTTACCAGGGAGCTTAAAAATTTGAGTTGGGGCTTAACGTATGATTAGGGCAATGGGTTGAAAGGGGAGTCTTCTGGGCGGAGAACTAAAGGGTATCGTACTGTTTCCCCATGAAGTGTTCTATTCTCTCTTGGAATGTGAGAGGTCTAGGAAACCCTGATAGGAGGAGACAGGTAAAGGACATGGTAGGAAGGTTTCACCCAGATATTATCATTCTATAGGAATT
Source organism: Platanus orientalis (assembly GCA_025762735.1). Taxonomy (NCBI): domain Eukaryota; kingdom Viridiplantae; phylum Streptophyta; class Magnoliopsida; order Proteales; family Platanaceae; genus Platanus; species Platanus orientalis. The sequence continues at coordinate 4,571,480 of JAOXJP010000017.1, forward strand.
GAAGCTTGTGCAGGTTTCCGAAGCCTCCATTCGGTCCCTTTGTCAGTTTGTTAACCCGGGTTGGTTTGCCTTGCCCTTAATTAGGCCAGTGGGAGGGATTTTGCTATTATGGGATGCTGAGTTGGTGAAGGTTGAGTCTGTTTGGGCTGATTCTTTTTCCGTTTCAATGGTGGCTTATTACAAAGGGGAGACTCAAAAGTGGCTGGTAACTGGTGTGTATAGACCTACAAGGGGAGGGCAATGGGAGGAGAATTTCTTTCATGAATTGGATGTGATTCACGCCAGATGGAATCTCCTGTGGTGCATTGGGGGATATTTTAACAAGGTCCTGTTCCCGGATGAGCGCAACAAAGCAGCAAGAATGACTCGAGGGATGGATATCTTTTGTGATTTTGTTGATCGAAACGATCTAATTCATGTGCCTTTGTCGAGAGCGCGATTCACTTAGTCGAACTTTCAAGACTCCCTGTCTTTGAGTAAATTGGATTGGTTCCTAGTATCTACTGACTGGGATGATCTATTCTCTCTGATTGTTGTAAGTTCCCTTCCTCGTCCGGGTTCCGATCACTTGCCTATTTTGATGAAAGGGGGGTCAAATCAAAGGCAATTGGGCCCCTTTCCTTTTAAGTTTCAGAATATGTGGCTATTGCACCCAGGTTTCGTCGAGTTGGTGAGGGGTTGGTGGGAGGAGTTGGAGGTGTGGGGCCCCCTGGTTAGAGATTCCGTTTGAAGCTAAAAGGAGTTAGGGACAAATTGAGAATCTGTAATAGGGATATCTTCGGTGATATTGAGAGGAAGAAGTCATCTTGTCTGGAGACTATTTCGGGGTGGGATAGGTTGGAGGAGGGGGAGCTGGCCGAGGAACAAAGGATATCCAAAGGGGTCGCTAAAGTTGATTTCGACAGGATCCTTGCCATGGAGGAAGTAATGTGGCATCAAAAATAGAGGGTGTAATGGTTAAAAAAATGTGACAACAATATGAAATTTTTTCACAAGATGGCAAATGCCAGGAAATCCATTAATGGTATCCATAGTCTTCTCATTGGGGGGGAAAGAGTTAATAACATTGATGCCATCAAGAATCACGTGGAAGGTTTTTTCAGGAACTTGTATTCAAATGACATGCCTCTAAAGCCGAAGGTGGATGGTCTGGTTATCCTATGTTTGGGAGAGGGCATGGCAGAGTGGATGGAGAGACCGTTTTTTGAGGAGGTGAAAAAAGCTATGTGGTCTCTAGATGGGGATAAGGCCCCAAGGCCTGATGGATTTACTCTCACTTTCTACAAGGCTTGTTGGGATGTGATTCAGATGGATTTGATGATGGTATTTCAGGACTTGTTTGATAAAGGCTTCTTGGATAGAGGAAGTGACACCACGTATATTTCTTTGATTCCAAAGAAAGAAGGGGCCAAGAAAATATCAGAATTTCGTCCCACAAGTTTGGTGGGCAGTAGTTACAAGATTATATTCAAATGTCTAGCGCTCAAGCTATTAGAAGTCCTCCCGAGCTTAGTGCCTAAGGAGCAAGGTGCTTTTTTGAAAGGCAAGAGCATGGTGGACTGGGTGTTGTGCACTAATGAAGTGATAGATGCTCGCATCAAGGAAGGTCGGCCAGGGGTGGTGGTTAAATTGGACCTTGAAAAAGCTTACAACCTTGTCAATTGGGAGTTTCTATTATACGTGTTAAGGAGATGTGGGTTTGGGGTTCGTTGGAGAGAGTGGATCCGGAAATGTATCAGCCTAGCTTCGTTCTCTGTTCTGGTGAATGGAGTGCCTAAGGGCCACTTTGGATGCACTAGGGGTTTGCATCAAGGTGATCCTCTCTCCCCCCTTTTGTTCATTCTGGTGACTAGGGTTTTGGGAGGTCTGCTTGGGAAGGCAGCGGAGGTGGGCATGATCGAGGGCTTCTCCCCAAGCGGTGGTGATATTATGGTCTCTCATCTCCAGTTCGCGGATGATACTATTATCTTTTGTGATAATTCTCAGCGTTAGATTAGGATGCTTAGGTGTGTGCTCAGGTGTTTTGGGGTCGTGTCGGGTTTAAAGCTCAACCTAGCTAAGAGCTCCTTGATTGCCATTGGAGATGTCCCAAATTTAGATCGGTTGGTGGCAGACCTCAGATGTTGCATGGGGAGCCTCCCATCTTCGTATCTGGTATGCCCCTTAAAGCCTCTTTTAAGAATAAAGATATTTGGGATCCGATTTTTGATCGGATGAGGAATCGGTTGGCTGGTTGGAAGGCTCGATACTTATCCAAAAGGGGTCCGCTCACTCTGATTAAGGCTTCTCTTGCTAGCATTCCAACGTATTTCTTCTCTCTGTTTGTGGCTCCAATCTCAATTTGCAAGGCCATGGAACAAATTCAGCAAGATTTCTTGTGGAAGAGGGACAGAGAGGAAGGGGGCCTTCATTTAGTGGCTTGGGACAGAGTGTGCAAGCCTAAAGAGCAAGGGGTACATGAATTCGAAAACTTCATCTTATGAATCAGGTGTTGCTGTGTAAATGGCTTTGGAGGTATGGGGAGAGTGATGGTTGCTTGTGGAAAAGTGTGGTGGTTGCAAAGTATGGGTCATTCAATGATTAGACCCCGGCAGTTTCAAGGGGAGCCTATGGTTGTGGTCCCTAGAGGGGCATTTTGAAGTTTCTTCCTATGTTCAACCGAGGATTGGCTTTTGAAGTTGTTGATGGTAGTCGTATCAGTTTTTGGTCAGATTTATGGTGTGGGGAGAGGCCTTTGAGGATGGACTTCCCTAAGATATTTGCTATGGCAGGGGACCCTGATTCGGTGGTGGCCTCAAACATGGAAATTCATGGGGGGATGTTGTGTGGCAGCCAAGGCTAAGGCGTGCAGCTTTTGATTGGGAGATCCCAAGGCTGATTGAGTTTCTGAATCACCTTCAAGGTGCTCAAGTTAATATTAGTGAGGTGGATCGTCGAATGTGGAGGAAGGGTTTGGGGGATTCTTTCTCAGTAAAATCTGGTTATGAGTATGTCGTTGCAATTGATGAGGTGCCAAGCCCGTGGAAGATGGTATGGTATAACGCAGTCCCTTTAAAGGTTCAATTTTTTATATGGACTGCTACTTTAGACAAGATCTCCACCATGGATATGCTTCAGCGCAAAGGTTTTTCCCTCCCTAGTATTTGCCTCCTCTACTATCAGAATTCGGAATCTTCATCTCATTTATTGATCCACTGTCATTTCCCGTGGGATATATGGTGTGGTATAGCAAAAGACTTTGGAATTCCTTTCATAGCTCCTCCCACCTTGTTGCGGCTTCTTCCAGGATGGAGTACTTCGGCTTTTACCTCTTTTGGGAGAAGGATTTGGAGACTGGTTCCAGCCGCTGTGTGTTGGGCAATTTGGTGGGAGCGGAATAATCGAGTTTTTAAATCTTATTCCGAACCAGCTTATCAGGTGTATAAGAGAGCCAAGGAGTTAATTCTTTTCTAGGTAAGGCGGTGCAAAGGCTATGATGGTATTCCCAACGGGGCTCTCTTGTGGGATTGGGATATCACTATTGGGCGTACTTGAGTTGTTCTATAGCAATGTTTCTGCCCTTGCCTGCTTGTTTGTAGGCTGAGCTTCTACTGATTTTGTTCCTTTTTTTCTCCCTTTTCTTTTGGGGATCTCTCATCCCCGGGTCTTTGTCTCTCCTTTTTATCAATAAAGTATTTTTTCTCATCAAAAAATAAATAAAAGTTAATGTTTCACCCAAATAAATAAATAACTTACATTTTTTAAGACCTTATTTTAGAGTGTCAAAACTTACCTGTTTGGCATAATCTGAAAGTTATGGCCAAAATACTAGCAAAGTCTCATTTTGCGATGGGAATTAAATATTTACTTTATTGAGAAGTCTAGTTTTTTTATTGAGGAGTTTAGTTAAAGTGGGATTTGGAAATCTACTGCATGAAAGCTATATATATGCTTTGTAAATCAGAATTTTATTATGGAAGGAATGACCTTCTAAAAAACTTTGCTAAACGGCTTTCAGAAGTCTGAATGCCTCTAACCCGGGGGGGTAATTGCCTTCAACACTTGGTGTGATTGTAAGGGGGCTGGTCATTTTTTGTTTTTTCTGTTGTTCCCGTTTCTGTTTGAGGATTACTAATCCCCTTTCTCTTGAATAAAATCTTTCCTTTCAACAAAAGAAAAAATAAAATAAGAACAACAACTAGTGTGATTCTATTTGATTATCTTCTTTTTTGCCTATTTCTCTTTTTTCAGTTTTCTTTTAATAAATTTCTATATTACAGTCTTTTATTGTTGATCCCTAGTTTTTCAAAAGTTTTATTGAATTTCAAACCTATTCCTTCATAACCGATTCCCAGGGCCCTCTCAAATAACCTTAACCTTCCCTTGCCCTTGAAGCAATCACAAAATTATTCCTTTTAAGTCCTCCATCAATATGGATCTAAACACCAAATCACTCCCTTTTTGTCATGCATTAATTTGATATAAGAGCCTATGTCCTGCACCAAATTTAATAACCGGACAAAACCTAGAAAATGATTTAGATATTAGGACAATATTTGCTTTCCCTTCCAATAAGGCAATCAAAATTAATTCTGATTAGTGTTAGGTATGAGGAGAACCTGATTTGCACAAGTTGTTGAAAAATCTTACAATATGATATAGATCAATTATATTGTAGGTACTATGGAAAATCTTCTGTTATTCAATTCAAACAAGGGAGCTATATTGACGGTACTGTTTGCATAGCTGTTTTATGGATTGATGAAAGGAAAGCTCCTTATAATTATAAGACACATATGCTGCAGATATTTAGCGGTAGTGTGAGTTATTGACTTAAGAGTAAAGCCACAACAGCTTATTCATATGGTACAGTTAGCTTTGGAACAAGATAAGCAATAAAAGATAAGAATCCTTTGAGTTTGACCGTTTTCTCATTACAAGAGACTTCACAACCTCTTCACGTTAAAGCCCTTGGAGAATCATATGACACTTAAATCGGTAAAAGTAAGTCAAGTTAAAGCAATTCTAGAAATTCCACATTATCACTATGAAGAGTTCTTCCCAACTCTAAAGGTTCACAAGTTGGCTTCTGAGGAGCAAAGCATGTTCAAGAGTCAAAGCGTGATTGCATGGTCCTAATTGTTTTGTTATTCTTGCAACACTACAAAACTCAATGATGAGTTTTTTCAAACCAAAGGAGAATGATGAGAAACATGAAACATCCCATACCATATTTGATGAGGGCTTATATGTAGGGGTATTTTTGGTATTTTGTTATTTTGAGTTTAAAATTTTTGTTAAGTAACAAGTTTAAATTTTCTTAGTTTTGTATTAATCTAGGTTAGTTTATTTTCAAACAATTTGGAGGTTTTTATTTCTTTCTTAAAATAGGTTTGATTTATTTATTTTAAGGAACATGAAAGTTATATTTCCACCACTTTTATTTAGACTTTATTTAAGAAGTCAAAATCTACCCATTTGACATGATTTTGGTGTCATTTGTAAGATTAGTCAGATACAATTCCAATGAATCCAAGATCTTGCTAATTCGATGTGCTTTGGAGAATAATGGCCAAACTAGAGGCAAATATCCTTTCGTGACAGGCATCAAGTTCGTGTTTTGCAACACCAATTTGACCACTTATTGCTTGAAAAATAGCAACAATTAGCATATAGGTTGTTTGATAATTATAATTAAGTGCTTAATGAGAAAAAAGTGATATTTCCGCTTATTAGATAAGCACAACCTATTAAACTTGATGCTTATCACTTGGCACTCAGCCTTTTGCTGAATTAAAAAATATACAGAAACAGACAAAAATAACAATAACAATCTTACATAATACCAATGACACCCATGATAAAACCCAAATTTTATATCCTTCTCTCTCTTCTTGTTCGGAGAGGCAAAGATGGTGAAAGCCACAGTGAAGAACAACAACCCACCTTATTCCCTGCCAAAGGCAACTCCAAGAGAACAGCGGCAACGAAAAAAAAAGTGACAGGTCTATGCAACTCTATGCATGATGTAACCGCCTTGATTTTTGATATATCTATTCCTTCAAGCTTGGGTTTCCAGATGAATCAGAAACAGAAAAATAGGGAATGATAAAGTGTCTGCTGGTAACATTACAAACTTGGGGAAAATGAATTGCCTACCTAGTGTAACATACTTTACAAACTCAGTCATGTGTAATGTACTTTACAAACTCTGCTCCATCAAGTGATCAGCTATCAATACTTCATCAAGAGGCACCAACCAAGCAAATGTTCTCCACCCTTGGTGCCCTTTTTCCACTTAAGTATTCTATTCTTATTTTTTTCTTGAATTCTATTTTAGTTCCCAAAATTCTTGTTTGTGATCTTAGTTTCTCTAACTGGAATCAGATTCTATTTGCTTTAAATATCCTTCATAAATTTTTTGATCTTGTTTCTAGTATCTTGTTTTTCCAATTTCTTTAAATGAGTTTTTGATTTAGATCCTGAGCTGAAATTTTCTAGCCTATGTATTTTGGTTAATTACCCACATTTCTCATTCCTTACACCCTATTTGAACAGCCGTGGACGTACTTAAATCTCGACTTGAAACTTACATAAACCCTATCCAAATTTAGTCCTACTTGTATAACCCTAAATAATCTTTCTTTTTATTTTTATTTTTATTTTTTTCCGCTCAAACCATAAGTTTCCTATTGAAACAAAAATTCAGAAACCCTTAATTGTTATAATGAAATACTCTCTTCTTTGACTGTTACATATCACAAACTCACTTCTAAAAGATTTTGTCACTGCAGCTGTTTGTTGGACCATGTGGCATGAAAACAACAATAGGGTTTACGAATTTCAACAACCATATTGAACCATCTTAGACAGGTGGGAAAGTCAATGTGAAACTGTACTTTTGGGCTATGAATTGTAATGGCCTTGACAACTTCAATTCGAGAGACATAAAAGGGACTGGGGGGAATTGTAGGCATCAACTTTGCGTCTTAGGATTTTTTTTTTTTTGTATATGCTTTTTGTAGCTTTTTTGTACAGCTTTGGGACTCTCTCACATCCCTCTTTTCATACAATATTTCCTTACTATATAAAAAAAGAGAGATCTTGAATACACTATACACATAATACCACTTACCAAATTGAGCTCACAAGAAATACCATACTCTTTCAGTGCCCCTTTCACAATTGGCCATGCTTCTTGCAAGTATTTTTCTGAAAGAGACAAAACATATAGATGAAGACTCAAAAGAAAGATCCAGAACTTTTTGACTTTCAACGAAAAAATAAAGTTGGAAGAGGGAAATTATATCTTTGGTACTTGTCAATTAGAGACCGTTTGAATGAAAAAATTGGCTAGAAAAAAGTGATATGAATACTAAGTGTAAAGTAACAGGCATGTAGACAAAAATAAAAACAGTTGGGACCTACGATAAAATAGAAATAAAAAACCTAGCATAAACACTTTGCTATGATTAAAGCTACGACATTTCATCTACTTTGACAGACTAATATTATTCTGCATGGCTAGTTATGCAGTATCAAGGAAGCTAGATATGTCTTCCCCAAAGCCATTTTGGACCCTTCCCAGATCCCACCTCACTGGCATGACTTCTGAATCTCCTCTTTCATCCTCTCTTTCCCTTCCTTTGTCTCCTATCAACATTCTCAACTTCTTCATAATCCTGACAAGCCAGCCAATTCATTGGCTATAACAATGTTGTCAAAAATGAGCAAGGTACCTGCATAAGTGCTGACACAAGAAGAGTCACAACTATAGCACCTTGTTGTACATATGAGAGGCACTCACCCAATGTGCCTAGTTATCCAACTGAATCAGATGGCACACAGGGAAGGGATTTCACTAGATTGTTATAACTTTTTCCTATATTTGTTGATAAATTCTCTCTCGTGTATAAGAGTTTATTGTAGTCATCCATGATAGAGTTGTATGTATCAGATTGGATGTATAATAGTAATGTAATCATGTCCCCCTTGTTTTTTATATGGTTTATTGCGTTTGGAGGAAAAAGTAATAACTCTCAATGACAGCAGCCGTTGTTGCTTCTGTTTGGGCAAAAATAGAAAATAGGGGCTTCATTATTATTCTTTATTTCCAAGAAAAAATTTAAAATTCCTACAATCTCCCAATTTGAATCCTATCCGACCTTTGCAATTTCCAAACTGATATTTGAAAACACTGTCAACTGTTATAATGGCACTTCTAAGAACCATGAGGACCACATCACCACTTCATTCCCTAGACATAGGGGGGACTGACTTTTAACACAAGCATTGGTATATCTGAGTGAAGCTCGGTAGAATAGATATTCACTAATGTTGTTCATCAGTACCATTAATTACAAACATCTAAAAAAGTTGAGCAAAATCCCATTGACTTTCCTACTAGAAGAACAAATATAAGATGAGAGAAGGAATAAAAATATATATATCTGAGTCAGGTTAACCGTTAACAACCAATCCCTACCGTGACTACATCCGATGAAGTTCAACAAAATGCAATTAAGTTCTGCTCTTTAAGAGAGCATGCACTAAATAAGGTTGAAATGAAATTGAGGTTAGCTACAAGCTCTATACCACTGCTAAAATTAAGGACAAAAAGCTGATGATCTTCAAAACCCATTCCATTAATACTCAATCATGGGAGAGCAAAGAGGTGTGTGTTGACGGTCTAGGAGAGTAAAGAGATGCATGTAAGGCATGGGTGTGGAATTTGGAAACCCATTCAACAGGTGAAAGAGGTTAATTATAAGTCTTTTTCATTTCCCTACAAAAGCATTTAGATCCCAGGTATACCTTCAAAAGTTACTTTCTTCTTGTAGAATGCTTTTTTGGATAAAATTTTCACCCAACATTTGAAGAATAGAGGGTGGTATTTGGCTAAAAGATGTGCTCTTTGCTGAAGGAAGAGAATTCGGTGGGTCACATTTGTGTTCATTTTGTCATGGCGAATATGGTGTGGGGTTTTTTCCTCTCTCAACTTAGTATTTCTTGGTCTTTCTCAATTCATTTTTGCGAGTTGATTTTCAGGTGGTGGATTCGTGGCTTGGGGGGCTTACCTTCAATCATTTGGTCGTTTCTTCTGGGGGGCCATTTGTTGGGATCTTTGGAAGGAAAGGAACTCTAGGATCTTTGAAGGCAAAATGAGGAGCACCTCCTTGGTGATGGTTTGTTTGTTCTTTTTTTTTTCTTTTTTCTTCTCTTCAATAAATTTCTGATAATCATGGCGCAAACTCTCTTTCCCATCATAATGAAATATTTTACTTATCAAAAAATAAATAAATAAATAAATAAAACTCAATCATGAAAATGAAATTAACAACAATAAGAACAGAAACAACAAAAAAGGGGACAATGAAACCTAAAAATGAAACTCAAAGCTTGTATGATTTTGTCAAGAAAGTAAACTTAAATCAAGTGTATAAAATAAAAATTACAGCTCGAAGCACAAAGCATCCACGGCTTTTGTTACAATTGTATTGAGACTCTTTTGTGCATTTAAATAAGAGGATGAGCATGCGGGCATAAGCTTATTTATAATAATGGGATGAGCATGGGGATCCTAATATGGACGTAAGCTCAATATAAAGTCATTTTAGGGTTTCGAACATCTGAACTGATGATTTCAAGTTTTACTATCAGTTAAGATGGATGAGACCATTTTAAGTGATGCAACTTGTGCATTCAAATACCGTGAATTACAGTAGGAAGGAAGGAGTGATAACTACCTCTATATTGAGGGAACAATGTGGAGAATGAGCTAACTTCGAGCATTCCGGCTTCGTTCCAGGACGGATCGAACTTCTCAACCTTCCAGTGATCGATGCTGGGATCATCCCATGGCTTTGGTTTATCGTGCTTCCCTTTGTGCTTCGTCCTCGGCTTATCCTCCTCTCCTGCGACTCTCTCTGAAATCTCCATTACACAACAAACAATTCAATCTCACCACCACCAAACACTTACTTATATTTCTCTTTTCTCTCTCTCTCTTCGCAGTAGCAGCACAATACAATTAGGGTTTTGTTGGCGTGTGCGGGGGCGGAAGGAAGGTAACCCGGATCCTCCCCCCACAGGCGCTCTCTTGTTCGGAGCCGTAGGGCTGTCAACGGAGCGAAAAAGAATCGGATATGTATATATATCCGTATTCGATTCGTTCAATCTAAACCTACATCCGTATTCGATTCGGTATTCAACATTTCAACGGACTTTTTGGAAACATATTCGTATTCGATTCCTTTCAATCCGTCGAATATCTGATTGAATCCGAATATCCGGTACCCCTTCATAGGCAAAAAAAGCCCTAATATGTGTAGCCAATCTTAGATTCATTTTGGGTGCGTTTGGATTTAGGGAATTGGAAGAGTGGAAATGAAATTGGGGTACTCAAATCCATTTCCATCGTTTAGGATTGATTTTAAATCACGGAAATGGATTTAGGTCAAATCCCCAATGAATTAGAATGAAGAATTGAAGCTCCAAATCAATGGAATTGAAATAACTATCAGAGGCTATTATTTTCAATTCCTTCTTATAAAATAACATGTGACCAAAATACCTTCACCAATGCTTTAAGTTTATCCAAATGACTAAAATGTCCTCCTCCCTCAAGCGACTGTGAGGAGTTTTATAAGACATAAAATGCCTTATGTTATTTTATTAATTGACCAAAATACCCCTTAATGGAAAATCTAAGTTCATGTTAGCTATGCTTTAGGTCTATTTAATGACTAAAATGCCCTCCTCCCTCTAGCAACTGTGATGAGTTTTTTTAGTACACAAAAAATCTAAAATGCCCTCTATTATTTTATTAACTGACCAAAATACTCCTAAATGGAAAATCT
>JAOXJP010000017.1:4595654-4608252 GCA_025762735.1 Platanus orientalis
ACTACTCACTTTCTGGCATTGGAGGAGTTGAGACTGGTGGTGATGCTGCTGAATTTATTCTTCTTGGTGCAAATAGTGTTTAGGTTGGACCACAATTAGGCTTTTGTTTTCAAGTTAAAGTAAACTGTCATGTTATTATCTAATTCAAGAGTTATCTCTCATCTTTAGGTCGCATCATTTTTATTTATTCATTTATTTATATCTTGATTCTGAAATCTGAGAGCTTGTGCTTTTTCATAGAATTTAGTTAGATTAGATTTAGTGAGAAATTTACATACTGATCATATAACCTTCTCTTGATAGTACAATGTATTAATCTTTATGTGAACCTTTGGCATCTTCAAAGAAGCCTAATTCTTCAATTTTCTCTCTTTCAAAACAAGATCGACCACTGATACTACATTAGGGGTACAAATTAAAAAAAAAGAAGAAGACTTTAGGCAGCGTTTCCGAAATGTTTCCTAAAGTGTACTTTAAGATGAAAATACTTCCTAAAGTGTACTTTAGGAAGCGTTTTAAAAACGCCACCTAAAGTCTGCGAATTTTTGTGACGCATGTCAAAATTACGTTCAGAAAACGCTCTCTATAATTATAGGAAGCATTTTTCAAACGCTCCAAAAGATGTTTTTTGTTGTAATGGCATGCGTATCGTGCGATACGTCTTGCGATAAGCTATTCAAATGTTGAGATTTCGTAGGAATGTGCCGTATCATGCCACGGGGGTGTGAAATCGATACGTCTTGTGCGATACAACTTGTATCATGCGAGATTTTGAACCATGGTGGAGGGTCTAGATCTCGACATATAGGTGCAACAAGATGGCAGCGACTAGATCTGGATTTCTTGACATAAATGAGCTAAAGGATACTACTATTGATGAAAAATAAATAAACAAGACAAATATTTACTCTTTACATTGAAAAATCTTATGAACTATATCCTTCATTATCATAGAAAATGACATCCTCCCACAGTGGAGGTCAAAGGTCAAATCCTCTCAATTGATGAAGTGAGTGTGGTTGTTTGCTTCCCCCATCTCGTACGGGGTTTTGTTGACGTGTATATATATGACTGTCAAATGTGCCCCAATGGCTAAACCAAAAGATTAAAAAAGATGTTCATTTATATTAAACAAAAAAGATATCCAAAAGTGTCACCCAAGAATCCTTTTGTTGTGGTCAAGCTTTTATTTTGCTCTGTACCTAGCTACTTAATACTCAAGGGTTTCTATAACCATAAATCTCAACACTAGAGATTCCTTAGACTCCAAACTAATACCCATCTATGGAAATATCTAAAAACATTGGAAGATCTTTTATTAATAGACTTCAGAAACAACAAAATGTCAACCATAAATCTCCCCATCAACCCATGTTGGAAAAGCTTAGAATATCAAAACAACTCATTTCTTTGTGTTAAAAGTCTTGTTACCACAAGGTAAATAAATAAGAGAAGAAAAAAAAAAGAAGCAAAAAACAATAAACACAATAATTTATGTGATTCAATAAGGTTGCATACATCCACCAGCAGTAGTTATGGATCTTTTTTCTTTATTAATCAAGGAGAAAACAAGAGAGTACTATGGTGTTACCCCCTCAACACAACTTAAACAATGTGGACAATCCATACAATGAATGGTACGATAAATAGTATATTTTTATTTATTATTATTATTATTATTATTATTATTTTGTTACTCTCTAAAATGGGAGATTTGAAAAACCAACTGCGATAAAACTAGGACTTGGTTTCCAAATTTGAAATTCCTTCCCAAAATTGACACTATCAATAGGTAGCCTTAAAAACATAGCTCCTCGCATTCTCCTTCCTTGAAGCAGCCTCACTCTTAACTTTATCCAGCGTGGAAATCTGCTGTGTCTTCTGAGGCGCGGCCTTGTTCTTCCGTTGTGGTGTCATTTCCACTAGCAGTAGGAAAAGCAAAAGGAAGCTGTAGGTTGTGAGTTGCAAAGTGCAAAAGTTGAGGCCCGCAACCACCATTCTCTATCTCTCAATTGTTGGTCATGCTCTCATCTCAATTCAGCCTTTCCCCTTCTACCTCTCTAAATGGCTCTCTTGCTGCCATTGTGAATGTAGGTTCAGAAATCCTAGTAATTGAGCCGACTTTCACAAGACGACATTTGTAAGACCAATAGGGAGACATCTTAGCCTTAAAGCTTCTGCTGGTGTCAAAAATAAAAAACCCACAACAACACAAAGCTAAGTACCCAAGTAACAGATTGTTTCTTGTCCATTTTTCTTTCAACTCAAATACTATGTAGCAAGATAGATGAATTTTCTTGATTATTTAAAAAGAGTGTAGGCACCTAAAATTGGTGTAATTTCCAAATAAGGACCTACACCCTCACAAATTTACATAAAAGTCCATAAAGCAATACATGGGCCTCAAAACTACAAGGTCATCGGGCATGGGTATGGGTGTTCTAACCATAACCTATGGACCACTTCTAAACCCACATGTCTTAATCCATTAGTAGACCCAAAATCCAGTCTACATAGGACCATACGGAAAATATTTGAATAAATTTAAGTTTAAATTTTTCTAAGTAAACAATGAAAGTTAACAATGAAAGTTATGTGAATCATGTAATACAAAATTTCCATAAAATGCCTTCTCTCTAGACAATGAAATTGCAACCGATCAATTAGACTAACCAACAACCAATTAGATTTATAGATGGATCTCACCTCCAAATCTATAAATACACATCATTTACCTAACATTGGGACATTTTTGGAAGACTTCAAGAGGTGAGCCTAAGAGACAACGCAAGACTCCAAGTCTCAAACATTTTAAAGGCTATGAAGCTTTAAGCATATTTCCGTCTTCTCCATCAACAATAGTTGCTGTCAAAGAGAAGAAGATTCCTTGTGATCTAAGAATCACACCACAAATACGGGCATATGAGAAAATTCATGGTGGTTCTCTTTTTTCAGATCAAGCACAAAGCCCTACGAAGTGATTTTCCTACAATCAAATCAAGCCCATCTAGACTCAATCCAAGAAATTCACTGTTTGGGTATTGGATTCTGTAGAGATCTTATACTTTGATAAAGAGTATAAAAACAAAAGAGTTGTATCAAATTTAATCAATACAAGAAATTTATTCTTTTGAATTTGTTAAATATCTGTTGTGTTTATGCATGGAATTTATATCAATGTTAAGCTAAAAGAAAACAAGAAAAATCATATTTTACATTGAAAATATATTTACAATAATGATTTAATGAGTAGTAGAGAACCAAACATAACATTTGCTAAACATCAAGGAAATCTTATGTATGAAAAATCATCTATCGTTCAAAATCCCTCTACAGTTCAACTGGGCATATAACATCCACAAACGTGGGCGACTTTTTTCACCCTCCAAATTTGAATTTCAAACTTTTTTTCACACCAGCATTTTTGCCTGTGATTGGACTGTAAAGAGATTTTGATCTCTAATAGGATTTTCTCTCATCCCCTCTCCAAAGGTATAATAGGAATGAGAAGCATGGCAAAGAAGCTGATCCAGCACACATTTTAAAATTTTGTGAAATCTTTTATGGTACAAATGAAGGACAAATGTGGGACAGGTGTCAACACAACCTCCAGAATCTGCTGGAGACAATCTTATCCCTTATGTTAGAGAGCCATATGTGATCCATTAGTGGCACCCAAGCGTTACTGAAAACGACCCACCCAAATGCCGCCAAATGTAGATATGGAGAAGTGCTTTGGTCGGGTCAATTAGTGGGTCAAAATAAGTTGACAAAATGCCAGCAACAAATAAGATTATAAGAGATAATATAAAAAAGAATAATCTTAAACGAGCTCAAGCTCAGCTTTGCAAACTCAAGCCTGCGAATTGTCACATCATGTACAGAACACGCACCGTCAGTGGAAGAGGCAGACATCAATGCAATCACCTGCAGAATGCTGCTGGGGGATTCAACCCAGGACCTTTATCTTCGAAAGACAATGCCATAACCATCTCTCGTGGAGTCAAGATCATTAGATGCAGTTTTTTCTTACTCCAACTGCATCATCGGCCAAGACATGGTCCTAATTTAGCCTTACAAATGCTCTTATAAGTCAACTAGTTAGCAACCCATAAAAATTTCTTTCTAAAGCATAAAGCTGTCGACTGCAAGTGAGATAACTACAAGACTGACTTTGCAACTTTATATAAAACAGCATTAATTTAAAGAACAACTAAAGGAATTTAAAAAAAAAGAAAGAAGACTTTTCAAGAAGATAAGGAGACCAGTTCATCATTGACTACAACTACCACATACAGCTTTCTGAACTTCCTACCCTATATGTTCAGTCTATGCTTCTACATGTCCATCATGTCCATTCTGAGTGACTTATATATCCTGAGCTTCAAACTGCAGAGAACCACAAAAAAAAAAAAAAAATGCTGAATAAGAAAGAGCCAAGGCAGCAGGAAGCAAATCAACTTCTAACAAATAAAAGCTTCAGGGAACTGAAGGTCAAGGAACATACCCAATATGCAGTTGTTAAAAGGACGAAAGGTCAGACAAGCTGAGCACAGAAATAAAAAAGAACTTGTGCTCTTGCACCTCCTTCACCTCTGCTGCTGGTCTGAACCAGATGCTCCAATTGTGGATGATGTGGGCATGCTGCTTGTGGACCCATTTTCAACAGGTGGTGGGACACCCCATTTCCCTTCAGATTCCAAAGGCTCAAAGACATGGACCCCGCCATCTGTCAGACCCAATGCAAACTGGTTTGGCTCTGATGGGTGGGCAGCAATCACAAGCGGGTACACAGTAGAGCTGCAGTCCAGTGAAAGAATTAGTAATCACTCATGCTATCATCAGTATAGTAACTTTAAAGCATGATTGTAGTAGGGCTCAGTTCAAACAGTTCCAACATTTTTTGTTGTAAAAGTGGCTGTGAACACAAAGAGTATGCATTGCATGCATGCATAACTTCATCCATCATTAAAAGATTCCAAAGTAGGTCAATAATCAAGTCAATTCTAATCAGCATGAAAGCTGATAAGTATCAGATAACAAATGCATTAACAGAGTCTAATGCATTGGAAGGGATGAATAGTTTTTTTCCCCTTATTCACATTTTTCTTGATTGCGATGCTGCTAAATATGTCAAGAAAGAGTATAAATGCTATTTAGCCTCCATGCTGATCTAGCTTCGGCTCAGAATCAGGCTAAAATAGCAGCATCTGGACTTCCTCTGTTGCCAAGCTGCTATACATTCTAAAGACATTACACATGCTAGTCAAACCTAAAGCTAAAAGCATAACAAAAGGGCTAAGTGTCAGCACCTATTTGTCTCAGGCTAAACCCGAGGTGTTCACACTAAGTCCACATACAGTTTGTCTGTCAAGCTTACATACATGTCTACAAACCCCATGCAACAAAATTTCAGAAGTACCTGACACTGGATGGAAGATAAGCAGGTGGATTAATCCGACATCGTAGTCTGAGATTTGCTGCAGTAAATATGCAAATGGATGCATCCAGGAAGCTGGCATACACCAATTGGCTGTCGCATGAAAATGTTGCATGGGAGATTGGTGCAGAAGATTCGCGTGGGACCCACTAAAAAAGACAAAATAGGTGAGTGTCAAATGAAACTGAACACATAAGCCCCCACTATTCCATAGCAATTTGCAGTCTGAGATTTACCTGCTTGACACAATCTAGTTTTGTTGTTTCATATATGGCAAGCTGAGTCTCATGAACAACCAGGAAGTGAATTTGATCCTGGTGGAACTGTACGCGTGTGTCTGATAGAGCTGTTGGGGTCCTCCCAGCTGGAACCTGCAAGAATCTGCTCTTTTGCTTTTCCCATCCTTCAGAATTCCACACACAAAGCTGTAGCAAGAAAGTTAGAGCTTTTTCTATCAGAAAGTGTAGAACTGATATCCCCTCAAAAAAATAGAAATAATAATAAACAATTACAAACAGGAATGGAAAGATGGAGGTCCCTGGTTCACATGAAACAAAGATTAGGTGTTGACCTGAGCATCGGCTCCTGATGAAACTAGTACATTCAATACATGAGAGAAGGCGAGGCCAGTTATTCTCTTGGAGTGGCCTTTAAGCTTGCTTTTAACCTGCATAAAAAAAGACAATAATCAACCTCTTAATGCTGTTTCTTAGACATGCAATTGTGCAGATAGTTCGTAGAGGAAAAGTACCATACCTCATCTACGCGGACATTATATATCTGGATCGTGGAGTCATCCATGCCTATAGCAATTATATTGTTGTCTTGAGGGTGGAAAGCAAGAAATGTCGCTGCAGGTGGTGGAGGCATGAATGTCGTCATTGTCTGTTATTTGCCAACAAAACTGAGTCAGTCAAATCCCCAAAAATAAGTTAATCCAAATCCCAGATACTATGGTTTAAAAGATCACCTTAAATGTCATCATATTGAATAGGGAAATCTTTCCTCCTGATGCAGACATAACATAAGAATCATTCTTGGACAAAGCAAAGCAGGGAACAGCTTCTTCAGGGTTGGTGTCGGTTATATCATTGGTCATCAGTATGCCACTTGTTGGTTGCCATAATTGCGGTAGAACACTGGCTGTGGCCTACACAATGAAGCACATCTATTATACCAAAATTCTTAAATTCATTTTCAAAATTTAAGATAAAGGACTCCATGCGAGGAGAGCTATTTAGTATGTCCTTTTTACCTTGCCACTCGTATTACGCTCATTGCGCTGCCATTTCCAAAGTAGATGAATGGCATTTGATGCTAAAGCCAAAATGGCATTACCTGAATTAGTATAGATCAACCTTGAAATCTGCAGCAGGCACAAAAGAAGCTAACTGAGAACCTTCTTTTCATTTTTTATGGTAATTTGGGGCCTCAAAATCAAATGGTTTGATAAAAGGGATCAATATCCAACATACATGAGTCTTTTCTCGGAATGATATTTTTCTTTTTACTCAAAACACAATGGATAAAACAGCGAAACTAACACATGAATCACACTAAGAATGGAAAAGAAAAAAGGTTCTAGTCACACTGACACTCATACTTTATCAGCTTGGAATCCAGTTCTAGGATGAAATTCTTCCTTGGTGGCTTGTGCCTATTATTCATCATTTCTTAATTATTCTAGTAAATACAGTGTCGGGTAGGCATGTATAAGAGAAGCTAGATATCATTTTTTTTCCCAAGATAAAGCTACAAGTAGAGCTAGAGGAGGGTACACAACAGCTAAATTTGTTCACATCACCGATGACCAATTAACAGTACTTGTCAGCGTCAAAAACAAAATGGGTAAATGCAGACAAGGACCACTGCATACTTTAACATAATTCAAGCTTCTCATATTAATATAAATAATCTATATGTGCATGAAACAATATTATACAAAGTGTGTGCACAAAATCGGCTTTCCCCAAAGCTTATCATACTGACACATCTATAGATTAATGTAAATGCGCACAAGTGTGTACAGTCTATTGGGAAGTAATCTCTATTTGTACTTAGCAAGAATACATCAAAAAATATTAAAAAAAGTACCCAAAAAAAAAAAAATTGCTGATAGTATAGACACCCCACAATATCAGCAAGTGTTCTTGAGCATACAATCAATCAATTGAAACACATAAACTATTGAATCACACAAAATGCTAGCCATCAATGATAAAAATACCTTGCTTGTTCTCAAGTTATCATGGAGTCTCAAAGACCGACAATGAGCTGGTTCATTAATTTCAGTGAGCTTCCAAATCTTTGATTTGTCATTGGCTTCTTCGTTTACTCTAGGTTTTACTTCTCCCAAGTTTCTGGTGTCCCCATTCTAGCAAATCAATTACATGTTACTTCAAAATTAGTTTCTAGAATGTGCATAAAATCATGACACCGACTACTTATGATGAGTGTTTATAAGAGAAACGTATTATAGAGAAATGAGTGCTGCAGAAAGTTATGCATAGGTATGAAATTATAATAGATGAAGAAAACCAGAATCCCACACAAACCATTCCAGCAATAGTAGCCATGGAAGCTCCTCTATCTGTAAGTCCAACACTAGTAGCAGCTGCAACAGCTGAAATTGGGCTTATTGTAGGCTGCAAGAACATCACACATTAGGCAAAGATTAAAATTTCCTACCAGAGATGATGCATCAAGAGATTTAATAAGCTAATCTTTGTTACAGTTTCAGAGGCAACTCTTGAGGTATCAAAGATATTAATAAGCTAACCTTTGTTACTGATTCAGACACAACTCTTGAGGGATCAAAAGATCGATTTTCAAATGTGCGGAGCAACCGGAGACCATCAGCAGTTGCCAAGATTTTCATTCCATTATCATTTGTAGAAACAGCCAATAATGTGCCCTCCTTGTTGAAACGGATGCGGGGACTTGCCTTGTAAAAAAAAAAAAAAGAAAAAGAAATTGTAAGAGGTGAAAATGTGCAACTTCAATGACAGATCTTTTTTCCAGAACCTATAATCTCAATTTAACTATAAACACAGTTAGAACTTACTGGTAGGCCTCCTTCAGCATCAATGGTTGTCAAAAGGTTAATGCCATCCATATCCCAAAATTTGATTAAAAATTCGTCACCAGCAGCCAAAAACCGGTTCTTAGTGGTATCAAATTGCACAACACCCAAAGAACGTTTCCGGAATCCTTGATAGGTCCTTTTCACAGCCCCTTCACTCTCATTCCATTCAACAATGTATGACTCCCCCTCTTTACTGGTTCCACATGAAAAGAGCCTATAAAATGTTCAATGAAGAAATTAGCATATCAATTTGTCCAAGAAAGAAAAAGTAAGGTGGGCTCAACGCATGGGAACAAATAGCGGGTAAATTAACCTTGTGCCATCAGCACTATATGCCATTGTGGTGCACCAGTGACCAGGAGCATCATAATCAACCCTAGACCCCAAATTGTCATATAACCATGCTTTTATCTTTCCATCCAATGCTGTTGAAAAGATAAACTGACACATGAAAACATTATAGAACATTAGGGGCAGTAACAAACTGCTGTTAAAACGAAGTCATACAAAAGAAGAGAAAAATACAATATGGTTCAGATTAAATATTTAACCATCCACCAAAAAATGAGAAAGAATAAAATAGTATAAAATGGAGTTCTGACCTGAATGTTTTCCTTGTAATGAGGGCATACAGAATAAACAGGAGCCTCATGACCTTCAAAAATATACTGTTTGGCTCCAGTTGTTGCATCCCATACCTAAAATTCAACAAATATCAATACAAGGACGTGGGATTCTCACTACTTAGTAATTAACTATATTATGTGACAAACCAACCTTAATGGTCTTGTCGTCACCACAGGTTATGACACATAGTTGCTTATTGGGGTGAGAGAATGCAAGATCATTTACACCACCAACATGAGCATCGATCTAGTCATGAAAAATGAGTGTCAGAATCAGAAAAACAAGCTTAAACAAAATAGACGAGAAAGATTCTAACGAGAATACTATTTTTACCTCTAAGTGCTGTCGTACATCTTCACGACCATGATAAGAGTATATTTGCACAATGTGCCTTGAGTATGCAACTCCTGTGTAATGGAAAGATGATACATCAAAAAATGGTTCAGTTTCATCCACAATAACTAAAATTGGATACTATAATAACAATTGAAGCATTCCAACAGTTATAAGTTTACCAAATAAAGAACCATCAGGGCTCCATATTATACGGTTAACTGACACACCAGCATCTTTAACCAGAGCTGCCTGAATTCCATTTGAATTGGTTTAGCTTCAGATCACTCTGACAGTATAAGCATTGTATATAAAGCATAATGGTAGCCTCTCCTCAAAAAATAAAGTAGTTAAGAAGAGAATATACCTGGAGGGACATGGAACATGCACCAAGATCCCAAACCTTGAAATTTTTCAGAGCTAATCTCTCCCCGGAACCAACTTCCCACAGTGCAAAGTCCCCGATATTGGTACCAACTGTACCATCACAGTAATATCAACCATATGTCAGCAGTGCAAACAATGATATGAATTATTCACTGCAGAAATACAAAGTTGAAAGAAAATGTAAGTGCAGAAAAAGCTGACCTAGAAGTAGAGTCTGTTGAACAGGGTGGAAATCCATGCTCATTGGAGATGAGCCCTGAGGCAGGCTTCGTGCAACAGTCTTGGGCAGGTCATCAGGCGTGTTGAAAGCCTGACTGTGACTTTGAGAAGGATAATTGACTGGCAATATATTAACAGGTAGATTTACCTACACAAATTGAACAAGTATTCACGGGAAGGAAGTAACAAGTTGTGGATACGAGAAAGTCACAGTTACAAAAGTTTGGAACACATGCCACAGAAATAGAATTGTAAAGGCAGAAACAGTAAGAATCAATTCAACCTACCTCATCAGAAATCCCAATTGGCCTTGTTCTTTTGGACACATGATCAGAATCCCCTGATGGATAATCTACAGCAGTGTTATTACTTGGAGGAGTCCTAGGATGCTTCAAAATTGAAGCTGACACAACCGCACAAGGTATTCAAACAAATTAAGAATTAACAAAATCACCATGTCCTACACAAAATATGTACCATCAAGAAGCACAATTCAAAGCCCTGCTGCAAAACTACTACCTGCATTTGTTGGAGCGCCAAGGCCAATGGTTCCACCAGAAACTGCTGGATGAGTAACAGTAGATGGATTGGACATCCAACCAGCAAGGGGAGTTGGAATTGGTGCCGGTGCAGGTTGAAAAGGCTAATGCCAAAAATTCAAACATGCATAAATAGCTTGATAAGATTGTTAGGGAAATCTAATCTCATGAACAAGTCATCTACCTACCCCATGTGCACCCAATGGAGGAAAACCTCCAGCTTTTGGTATGGGTCCTAGAAGTGGACTGTTTGCAGGTGAAGGAGCACGAGCACCATTTGGTTGTCCACAAGAATGATCAACAAAAAGGGTCTTTATATCTGGATTGGGCCTTGGATTTTTACAAAGTTGATGCTGCCAATTCAAGCTGCCAAGCATATCCAAATCAATTATCCCAAGTACCGAAAAATCATAGCGTACAAAGAGTATCAATGTCAGCCTCAGTAATCTAAAACTAATTAAAAGATGTACCCTGCCGCATATCATGAATCATTGTTTAAAAAAAGACTTTCTTTTTCCTACTCAATAGTTGTTTCACAATAACAGTAATATACAAATGAGTCACTTTCAGCATAAAGGATATAGAAAAACCATTTCAATTTCAATGGTGTAAAATAGCATCATAAGTAAACCTTAAAACAGCATACAACCCACAGATTACCTTTGATTAATGAGAGTCCGCAACCTTGAGCTTTTTAGGCCAGGAAACTGCAATTTATCACGGAATAGAGGATTGGCTTCAATAAGCTTCTTTAGCTCAACCAGCATAATAGTTCTCGCAGACTTCGTATCTCCATATTTGGAGAGTTGCTCGTTTTCCCTACACAATCCATAAAATTAAGATACGGCCAATTTGAGTACAACCCACCTTGACCAAATTACAGAGAAGTTTCTGAAGTAAAACAACCCATACCTGAAATTCTCTAACGTCAAGAGCTGTGTAATTTCCTTGAACAACTCTTCATTAAATGAGGCAAAAACCTTCAGATCCTTCACAAGGATGTCTACAGCCTTGGCACGGTCATGCCTATAAAATTCAGACTATCTTCAGATCATGCAGAGCAAGCCAAGGAAGATTTGCATGAGACAGAATGTGAGAAAACAAAAGATTTCAATAATCATAAACTTACTTATCCAATGCCTCGAGGTACTTCTGCTTCCTAATTTCAAAAAATATCTTCATGGAATATCGATTGTCATCCACTTTGGTGAAACCAGAAAGATATCTCTCGACTTCATCCCAATTTCCATTATGGACTTCATCCTCGAAATATTTCATGTTGAAGAAAAACCCCGATTCCTGTTCAAGCCTATATTGAAACAGAACCCGACGAATAAGTATAATCTAAAAAAGATGCTGACATCAACATAATAGCTTTTCAAAGAAGAAGCTTCCTTAAAATTAAAAAAAAAAAAAAACCAAAAAAAAAGTAAAAATTAAATAAACCCACTTGTGAACAGTCTCCTTAAATTTTTCTTCATCGAGAAACTGTAAAATCAAGAACACAAGCTCTCTACTGAGAGAAGACATCACGACGGCCTTGTCCTCCTCTGCAGACCCTGCAACCGAACCAGAATCAGCAAAACAAACCCAGATCTTCCGCAAAAACACAAAAACAAAAAGCTTCCCATCAAAATATTCCAAATTAAAATAAAAAAACAAGCAACAAACCAAAAACAACCTAAACACAACCCTCAGATTCAACTGATCTTCGGTAAAAACAAGCAAAAACCACTCTTTCCCATCAAAATCACCACCAAAACAAAAAACCCACAAACGGCAGAACCCAAAACCGAAAACCCACGCTCAAATCTTAGGGTTTTCGACGATCGCCAAAACAAAAGCAACTTTAGAGCATTGGAATCGAAGATACAGAATAAAAGGGGGCGAAATAACAAAAAAGCAAGTCGAGATAAAAGAAAAAGCCGCCTTTAAAACCCCAAAAAAGATTCGAAACAGAGAAGAACC
>JAOXJP010000017.1:4608352-4624431 GCA_025762735.1 Platanus orientalis
TCTTTATTCTTGCTAATTTTCTATTCCATTTTTTTCTCTTGTGGTTGTTCGTTCTTCAGTCCCTGTGGATCGACCCCGGTCTTACCGGGTTTTTACTACTTTGCTACACCCTGCACTAGGGGTTATTCTACTCTGAGTAGTGTGCTCTGAGTAGTGCATTATTCAGAACATAACAGAAGCTAAACATTTCGATATGATTTTATAAATGCTACCAAGAAAATTGACTGGTCGGAGCTCCCCCACTTTCTTTGCACCTTTTCTTTAGGAATATGGGTGATGTAAGTGGCATTACTTCCTTTATCAAAGAATTCATTCTAGAAAAAATCCTCCATTACCTTCATCAAATCCTCCTTCACCACTTCCTAACATTCTTTATAAAATGCTATAGGGAACCCATCCGGCCCTGTAGCCTTATTTCCCTTAATTTTCCACATTGCCACCTTCACTTTTTCCTTAGAAAAAGGACGTTCAACCCAAGTAGCACTACTAGCCGAGATGTGAGGAAGAGCAAGACCATCAACTATGGGCCTCTTTTGGCATAACTCAATGACCAGATGCAAATAAAATTCTTCAAGCTTAGCTCGAATCTCTAGGTCCTTAGTTAAGTAAGCCTCTCCAACCTGCAAACGGTTAATGGTATTAACACCTCTTCTACAGTAAGCCATTTTATGAAAAGACTTTGTATTCTCATTACCTTCCTTTAACCACTGAACCCTGGATTTTTGTTTCCACATGATTTCTTCCATCTCCACCACTCTGGCATACTCATCTTTGATAGCCACCCTACTAGCCCTTTCCTCTTCCATTAAACCCTCCTGGACTTCCTTTTCATCCCATTTCTTAATGTCCTCCAGTACCGTTGTTTTTCGATCTACAATATTACCAAAACTTCCCTATTCCATAGCCGTAGTTTATCACGGATAAATTTCAACTTTAACCTGAATTTATGCCCTAACGGCCAATATACATAGCATGAATCCCACCAAATTTTCACCATTTCCACAAACCCAAGATGCTTCAACCATATAAGCTGAAATCGGAAAGGTTTTGGCCCCGATGAAATCTCCCCCCCTCTAAGAAAGATTGGACTATAGTCAGACATTGGCCTAAGGAGAGCCATAACCATTATTTGAGGAAAAAAAAATATTCCTAGTCGGTTAAAATCAGATATTTATCTAATTTACTCATTGTCGGATCAGCCTGAGAATTTGACCATGTAAAATGAGGCCCAGTAATTGGAACATCAAGAAGCCCCATTCTATTAACAAAATTCCAAAAACAATTCATGCCTCTTGTTCTTCTCAACCCTCTATTGCATTCCCCCACGAAGAGAACCTCATTAAAGTCGCCTCCAATACACCAAGGAATTCTTTGTTGTTGCCAAGACCCTTCCAATTCCTTAAAAAATTTCGTAAACAACCTAAAGTCAGAAGGCCTATATACTCTAGAAATCATCCAACACTAGGAGTCACCATGGAAATGAGCTACAATCAAAACTGAAAACCTGCCCACAATACTATCAACAGATTCCACCCTATTTTTATCCCAAAAAATATTAATTCCCCCTACCTCCCAAAAGCTGGAAGCGAAACCCAATCCGTATCATGAAAGCAGCTAAATTCCTTAACCACCGAAGGAAGTACTGACTCTAGCTTTGTTTCCTGCAAAAGGATCACATCAACTCGATGGGAGTTGCACAAGTCCTTCACCATTCTCCATTTTTCAAAACTACACAAAACCCGAACATTCCATGAAATAATACCAATCTTCATTTATAAACTCCTCTTGACCCTCGTGTCTTCCTATTTGACCATCTATTTGTAGAAGATTCCCCTTTTTGTAAGAAATTTCACATAGCAGATTTTTAAGCTCCCTAGAGATTTTCCCCCCTCCTAATTTATCCTGATTCACCCTCCCCCATCAATTGTTCAGGAGCTTTTCCAACGCAAAAAAAAAAAAAAAACCCATGATTCAACCTCCATACCTTCAAAGGACAAACCCATCACCTTGCTTACTTCATCCATTTTCTTAATGACCCATGTTGAAACTTCAGCAACTGGAGTCATTTCCTCATCCACCACCGCCAAGGCCCAATCTTCAGTGTTCATGTACCCTGCCTTAACATTCTCCCCAACCGATCGATTGAACACATGCGACAATTCCACAGAATTACACCACTGCCCTTCATAACTACATTTTCATTTCCCTTCGCCTTGTATATATTCCTTTTTCTACTCATCCGGGACCCTTACATCTACGACTTCTAGGTCTGTATACCTTGCTACACCTTCCCCCCTGTTGCCCGAGGATAAAAGCCCCAATCCAGATGAACCTCGATGGTTAACATCCTCCAACTCCCATGGCCATGAAACCATGCCTATCCTTATTGCCCTATTCCTCCTCTCGCCTTCCATAGATGTAACACCACCCACTATCATCCTTTCTCCTTCGACACCTCTTTTTATCAGCAGGTTCCCATTTCCCTTACCCCACCCCAAAATTCCTCCACCTTCAAGAGGAGAAAATTAGGAGGTTTTAAGCATACTTGGCATATGTTCGACCTCCAGCAACTTGGAGCTCCACTGTTGCCATAGCAACCTAAGCAATGAATCAAAATCTTTAAATCCAATGCCATGGATTCTTGCAAGAATATCATTTGGTGCCTCACCGCTATCAACATCTCCTGAAGCTAGAGCCAGGAACTTGATCATCTGACTAACAAATGTCGTTCCCTCATCCCGTATATTCTCCATTGTCGTCGGCACCTCCATTGTGTTCCCTAGCTCCCCTTCACATGCTCCCGTGTCAAACTCCTTCGTAAAACTCCCCTCTTTTCAATATATGTCATTGGATTGTGAAAATTCTACTCTACCCTCTGTATCTATAAACCCTGACTTTCGTACACCCATATTGTCGCCTAACAATTCCACCCGGTCAACAACCTCCTCTTTTAGAAAAGCCCCTGACCTTTTGTTTTTTCCTCATCTGCCCCTACGATTCCAAACCGATTCTAAGAAGATCCTTGTGCCCCTTCAGAGCAACTAGTGGACGATTCTTTCCCAGTCAGGTATGAAAAAGATGGCCTTGCTCTTAGTTTATCATCAAATTTCCGTTCCGTACCCTCGGAGGTTTTTCTCACTCTTTTCCAAATCGTTTGTCTCATGCACTGCCATCACCCAATTTAAATTTAAATTTGAAATTGAAGCCCCCCCCAATCTCATCCAACCTCATAACGGTCTGAAAATTCTTGCTCCCAGTCATGTCCTCCCTCCATCCAACATCGCAGCCTCTACCTAGGTCATCAACACGTGTGATGCCACCACCTTGATCTATCACCTTCCACCTCCCCTCTGTCGTCACCAGCACTATCCCCACCCCCTCAACCACCCTGATCTCCATTGGGGATCGAAAATTTTGATCCTCCACCCATTTCACCCTAGGGATACGATTCAAATTAACCCCTCACCTGAATCCGCAATTTACCAAACACCTCACGATCATCTAGGCCACAGTTAAACTTCATAAATCCTCCACACAACTCCCCAACAGCCTTCAACATTCCCAGGGTCCACAAATGAAGCGGTAAACTGCTAACGGCCACCCGTCTAGTCTCAGTCAACAGTGACCTGCACCTGCCATTCATCCACGATTGCCAGTTTTTAAAATAAAGGGCCTCTTGAGCAATAGTCCTCGTTCCATCCTTCACTAGCAAATCAACCTCCTCTGGCGACTCTAAAACCGCCACTGCCGAAAAATCCCCTAGGGGACATAAGGCCGGTTTCAGCCATTTTTTAAGGAACATAACTATCAAACCTTCACATTCCTCCCACAACGGCTTATCCCTTATCTGAGTCACAATACCAGCTCTCTTTCATTTGGCACGGAATGATTCCAGGTTGTTATACTTGGTTCAAATTCCTTTACAAATCCTAGATCCAATGATCTCACTAAAGAAGATAGGTTCCGAATACAGGGGATTAAGTTGAGGGGCCACCGTCGCCTTCCTTACGTCCACCGGAGCCAAGAACAACCTCAGAGCTGTCATCATATTCTACTAGCCATAGCTGTCCAAACCTTTCAACACCATTATAAATCTATCCCTTCCATCCCTCCCCACCTTAGTTAATTGCAGATATCTAACCCTACCATTCTCCTTCCAAAGTAGCACATACACCTTATCAGCTAGTCTTGTTTTACGAATGAGTCGTTGCGCCTCTAGAATGTCAATAGCTTCTTGAAAACATTTGACCAATAATTCAACCAAAAGCACATCAATGTAGATAAACGCAGAAAAGGAAGCTCATCTCTTAGTAATTTTAACAAAATCCCTCCTTTGAAAAGTGATATCCTTGATTTCAAAATTCTTCGCATCTATAGCTACAATCTTTCTCATCTTCTTCTATTTTTCTTCCTCCTAGAACATTATATGTGAACCTATAGTATGCACAATTCCTATAAAGGTTGTGAGCTCCCCTAGTTTTTTGTAGTTTCTTGTTGTTTTCTGGCTTTGGTGATGCCATATCCCCTTTCTTCAAGGAAATTTTTGTTCTGTCCAAAAAAAAAAAAAAAAAAAAGCATTGGGCAATCTAATAACTCCATTTCCCAATTACAACAATGCAGATAAGTGGGAAGGCTATTTGAAATTGTCACCTCCATTAGGATGTTTTAACCATAGTTACCAAAGTGAGAAGCGAAAGCGGGAAACAATGAAGCAATGTGAAAGCAAGAAGCGGGAAACGAGGCTTACTAAATCATTGGGAATCGAGAAGCAAAAATCAATTAAAAAACAATTGTGGAAGCAAACAAGAAGTGATTAGGAAGTGATTATAGAAACGAACAAGAAGCTATCAGGATAGTATATATATATATATATATATAATACTAGGATATGAAATAAAAATAATATGCTAATAGATAATAAAAGTAAATAACTAAATCTACAATCAATAAGTATAATTACAATGAGTGATTACTGATAGAAAGTCAATAACAATAAGTTACAATGAATAAGTACATCTACAATACAAGAAAAGTGAATAAAGTCGACATAGTAATAAAGTAATAAACAAACCTAAAATCATAGTTATTATATTACGCAAGTAATAAAGAATCATGACATCAATATGCAACTAATTACGAACAAAAATACCTAAGAATCCTCATTATCTTATCGTGTGCTTGAGCCATGTATGCATTAGAACTGCATAAATATCATATAGGCCTTAGCTTGACACTAATTTTTACAATATATTGTTTGCATACCTATTTGGGATTTATTTTTTTGTTAGGGGTTTTACAGAATTGCTAGAATAATGAAATTTGTTTGTTTTAAATTAGTTAATTGCTGAAATAATTGAACTAGAGAATTTTTTTTATGTGCAAATAATGCTTCCCCAGTCACTTCCTTATTTGATTCCCACGCTTCCCCCAAACGATTCTCACAGTTTCCAAGACATATTTTCACGCTTCCCAAAATGCTTCCCTGTACTTTCCCAAAGTTGGGGAACCCAAATCAAATTAGATTTCCCAACGAGCTTCCTAGGAAGCGAGTTTCACACCCTATGTCATGCTTCCCTGCAACTATGGTTTTAATAGACCATTGATCTAGGCTACGGGAGAGGGAGTTGAAAACCTTATTCATGGCGCACAGCTCCATTTCATGGAGCTGGACATAATGATTTGTTTTCTGAGGACTATGACAAGAGGTCTGGGGTGTTGTGACAACCTTATTCTTAGTTGGAAAATTTTGTTCAGGCATTTGTAGTAATGACAAGAGTACCAAATTTTGGTAGGGTAATAGATTTTTGAGAGAGTATTATTTCTCTTTGGGGCTTCCACAAGGAGATGAGCTACTACGAGCATATAACACTCTTATTTGTCCTGAGATATTGTTGCCTAATAAAAGGGTTTATATGCCAAACAAACATATCTCGAATGTGATAACAAGCAGATGTGGGTTCAGCTCTTTGCACAGGAAAATCTTTTAAGTATTTACTGTCTACATTATTATTCAGCATGAGGAAAGCGATAAGAGTACAATGTCCTTCCATCTAGGTAGCACTAGAGATACCTGGCCTATTTACTCACCACTTAGAACACCCCTTTGAAAAGAGAAAGTTCTAATCATGGTGAAAATCGCAGGGTGACAATGGTGGTGATCAAGGTCAATGAGATTGAATAAGGTAAAGGAGGCAACAAAAATGGTTTTTGTTAACACATTAACTACACTAAAAATTTGGGACAAGCATGGTTGTCCATCCCATCAATGAATAGCAAACTGATGCAACTGCTACTGTCATTGATTATTGGAACCACTGCAAGACACTCCGTATGGACAACCAACTTCAGGAATTATGTACCAGTTGCACAGGACAAGTTCATGAAGCTGAGCTTACAAATATAAGAGAAACTATTACTTTCCCTTCTACTTACAGGTCCCTTAGATCAGTCACTTATCTAAGCCCCAGCCTTCCATGCATCATCGGTTCTTCTCAGATTCAGGTGCCACTGACTATATGACTAGTAAGAGTACATTTTCCTACTTCTTACTTCTTCCAACTCTCAGTAGATTACGTCAAAATTACATCATGATAATCAGAAAAGTTTTGTTCAATCTGCTGTCCCAGGAGGCTAACTAAAAGTTGAAGCTCAAAGGAAATTAAATAAGAAAAAGATTGCACGAATTGAATATTCATGCAAAACAGCATGCAAATGAAATAGACAGGGAATACTGGATGATCTAAACAAAATATGCAAATCAAGCTCTCTCAGTGAAGTGAGACAACTAGACAAGTTGAAAAAAAACAAATGAAACTGAGCAGATAGTAAAATAAAAAAAATTATTAAAAAAAAAAAAAAAACTGAGCAAAGTTAAAGCCATACCTTGTTTGTTCTCAAGCTATCAGGGAGTCTCAAAGATCGACACTGAGCCAGTTCATTAATTTCAGTGAGCTTCCAATTCTTTGATTTGTCATTGACTTCTTCGTTTAATCTAGATTTTACATCTCCCAAGTTTCTTGTATCCCCATTCTACCAAATCAATTACATGTTACTTCAGGAGTAGTTCTTAAAATATGTATAAAATCATGCACTAGAATCAACCTTATACTGACAAGTGTTTAATAATAGAAACTGGTATGGAGGAATGAGTGGCACAGGAAGTTATGAATGGGTATGAATTTACGATGGATGAAAAAATAAGAATCTCACACAAACCATTCCAGCAATGGGAATCATAGGCGCTCCTCTATCAAGTCCAGAAGTAGTTGCAGCAGCAGCAGCTGAAATTGAGCTTATTGTAGGCTGCATGAATAACACACATTAGGTAGTGATCAACATTTCCTACCAGAGGTGAGGTCTCAGGAGAAGATCCAATAAGCCAACCTTTGATACAGTTTCAGAGACAACTCTTGAGGCATCAAAAGAACGATTTTCAAATGTACGGAGCAACCGAAGACCGTCTGCATTTGCCAAGATTTTAATTCCATTTTCATTTGCAGAAACAGCCAATAATGTGCCCTCCTTGTTGAAGCGGATGCGTGGGCTTGCCTTGAAATTATAAGAGGTGAAAATGAGCAAATTAGACCACAGATCTTTTTCTGCAGAACCTTTGATCACAACTTAACAATAAACGCATGGTTAGAACTTACTGGTAGTCCTCCATCAGCGTCAGTAGTTGTCAAAAGGTTAACATTATCCAGATCCCAAAATTTGATCGCAAATTCGTCACCAGCAGCTAAAAACCGATTCTTAGAGGTATGAAATTGCACAACTCCAAAAGATCGGTTCCGGAATCCTTGATAAGTCCTTTTCACAGCTCCTTCACTTTCATTCCATTCAACAATATATGACTCCCCATCTCTACTGGTCCCACATGAAAAGAGCCTACAAAATGTTCAGGGAAGAAGTCAGCATATCAGTTTGTCCAAAGCAAATAAATAAGTCTTGTTTAGTCCCACATCAGTGGGCTGGGTATGGGTGTGTGAGTATATGAGGGTCCTCAGTTAAACCAAAAGCTGCAATCACTTTTGGTACTAACTGTGGAGTTCTCCTCTGTGTGTGTGTGTGTGTGTGTGAATATCTCAGAAAGAAAAAAAAAAGTAAATAAATAAGTGGACTTGGAGCATGGGAACAATGGAGAGAGTAGATCAACCTTGTACCATCAGCACTATATGCCATTGTTGTGCACCAATGACCAGGAGCATCATAATCAACCCTAGATCCCACATTGTCATATAACCAAGCTTTAATCTTTCCATCTAAAGCTGTTGAAAGGATAAACTAATACATGGAAGCATAAACACAACATTAGGGAGATTGCAGTTAAAATGGAAGCAGCCATATGAAGCAAGAGAAAATATAACATGCTATAAATAAATATATAACCACCACAGAAAGCAGAAAAAAAAAAAAAAAAACCGAATAAAATGGTGTTCGTACCTGAATGTTTTCTTTGAAATGAGGGCAGACAGAATAAACAGGAGCCTCATGACCTTCAAAAGTATACTGTTTCACACCAGTAGCTGCATCCCACACCTAAAAATAAACAAATATTATTAAAAGGAATTGGGTTTCTTACTACTTAGTAATTAGCTAGCTTTTGAGACAAACCAACCTTAATGGACTTGTCATCACCACAGGTTATGACAGATAGGCTCTTATTGGGGTGAGCGAATGCAAGATCATTTACACCACCAACATGAGCATCAATCTAGACATGAAACATCAGTGTAAGAAGTAAAATAACAAGCACAAAAAATAGCAGAGAAAGAGACAAAAGTTGGTACTATTTATACTTCCAAATGCTGCCGTATATCATCACCGCCATGGTAAGAATATATTTGCACAATGTGCCTTGAGTATGCAGCTCCTGTTTCATGGCAGGTTGGCACGTTAAACAATGGTTCGGTTCATCCATAATAAATTTAAGTCAAAAACTACAATCACACTGAAGCATTCAAACAACTATAAGCTTACCAAATAACAAACCATCAGGGCTCCATATTATACGGTTAACTGATACACCAGGATCTTTAACCAGAGCTGTCTGAATTCCATTGGATTTGGTTTAAGTTCAAATGACTCTGACGGTATAAGCATTGACAATAAAAGAAAAATGGTATATATAACACAGTTGAAAAGAGAATATACCTGGAGGGCCATTGAACATGCTGCAAGATCCCAAACCTTGAAATTTTTCAGAACTAATCTCTCCCCAGAACCAACTTCCCACAGTCCAATGTCCCCCACATTGGTACCAACTGAAGCATCACAGTAAAATCATTCCTAAGTCAATGGCCAGCTTAAATATACATAAAGTGCAAGCATTGATAAGAATTAATCATAACAGAAATACATTGTCAAGAACGAGAAAAATTAGGTGTAGAAAAAGCTGACCTAGAAGTAGATTCTGTTGAACAGGGTGAAAATCCATACTCATGGGACATGACCCCTGTTTAAGGGTCCGAGCAACAGTCTTGGGTAAGTCATCAGGCGCGTTGAAAGCCTGACTGTGACTCTGACCAGGATAAGTTACTGGCAATATATTAACAGGCAGATTTACCTACATAAAATGAACAACTATCAACTGGAGAAGGTAATAATTTGTAGATATACTAAAATCACAGTTAAAAAAAAAATCTAGAATCATGCCCCAGAAATAGAAAAGGAAGGCAGGCCCAGTAAGAGTTGATCCAACCAACCTCGTCAGAAATCCCAATTGGCCTTGATCTTTTGGATGCATGATCAGGATCCCCTACTGGGTAATCTATGGAAGGGTTGTTAGTTGGGGGAGTCCTAGGACGCTTCAAAATTGTAGCTATCACAAGGCAATCGAACAAGTTAAGAGTTAACAAAATAACCATGTCCTACATAATATATGAACCAACAACAAGCATAATTCAGAGCCCTGACATAAAACTAATACCTGGATTTGTAGGAGCGCCAAGGCCAATGGCCCCTCCAGAAACTGCAGGATGAGTAACAGTAGATGGATTGGACATCCAACTCGCAAGGGGCATCGGAACTGGTGCTGGCGTAGGTTGAAAAGGCTAAAGACATAAAATTAAGCATGCTAAGCAAACTAGAGAAGATTATTTTAAAAATGACAGTCAGCTAGGTTACCTACCCCATGTGCACCCAATGGAGGAAAACCTCCAGCTTTTGGCATGGATCCCATAAGCAGATTATTTGCAGGTGACGGGACATGGGCACCATTTGGTTGTCCACAAGTATGATCGACAAAAAGGGTCTTTATATCTGGATTTGACCTTGGATTTTTACAAAGCTGATGCTGCCAATTCAAGCTGCCAGGCATATCCGAATCAATTTTCACAAGTAACCAAATCATACAGCATGAAGATTATAAATGTAAGCCTGTTGTCCAAAAAACCAACTAAGATGTAGATGTACACTGCCGCACATTATGAAGCATAGTCTGCTTTTTTTAAGCATAGTATGTGCTAACATTTTTTTCGTTCTATTTGATAGTGTTTTTGCAACAATGCTAATATACAGATAAGCTGTTTTCAGCATAGTGCAAATCTGGAAACCATTTCAAATTTCTACGGTGTAGTATAGCATCTAGACATAAAGCTTAAAGCATCGTACAACCAAAAAAAATTACCTTTGGTTAATGAGAGTCCGTAACCTTGCATTTTTCAGGCTAGGAAACTGCAGTTTGTCACGGAATAGGGGATTGGCTTCAATAAGCTTCTTGAGCTCGGTCAGCATACTTGCTCTTGCAGACTCTGTATCACCATACTTGGAGAGTTGCTCATTTTGCCTACTCATCCCATAAAATTATAGTAAGGCCAAGTTGATATAAAACTTTCACCAAATTATAAACAGGGATTTCAAAAGTAATATGGCTCACACCTGAAATTATCTAATGTCAAGAGCTGTGTAATTTCCTTGAACAACACTTCATTAAATGAGGAAAAAACCTTCAGATCCTTTACAAGGACATCTACAGCCTTGGGACGATCATGCCTAGAAAATTTGAACCACATTCAAATGCAAAGATAACAAAGTATAATTTGCTAGAGAGATATTGAAAGGAAACGGAAGATTTTAAGAATCATGAGCTTACTTATCCAATGCCTCAAGATACTTCTGCTTCCTAATCTCAAAAAATATCTTCATGGAATACCGGTTGTCATCCACTTTGGTAAAACCCGAAAGATATTTCTCGACCTCATCCCAATTTCCATTTAGCACCTCATCCTCAAAATACTTCATGTTAAAAAAGAACCCCGATTCCTGTTCGAGCCTATTCAAATGAAACTTACCAGTTAGGCGAAATTAGCTTGATACCTTGATACTACCAACAAACAAAAACCAAAAACCTACCTGTGAACAGTTCCCTTAAATTTCTCCTCGTCAAGGAACTGCAAAATCAAGAAGACAAGCTCTCTACTGAGAGAAGACATCACGACGACCCTGTTGCTTCGTCTTCACACCCTCCAATCGAACCAAAATCAACCAGAACAACCCCCAGATCTTCCGCAAAAGAAACCAAGGACTCTTCCCCCAAAAACCTTGCAAATTAAAACCAAACAAACAAGCATTAATGCACTAAACACATAAAACCAGAAGATTCAACTCATCTTCGCTAAAAACATGCAAAGAACCCGCTATTTCCATCAAACAAACTAAGAAATCGCCAAAGCCAGAAGCCAAAAACATAAACCTAACATGAAAACTTAGGGTTTCCAAAGATCCGCAAAACAGAAGCAACTTCATAGCATTGAAATCAAAGATGCAGAAGAAAATGACCAAATCGAAAAAAAAAAAGAAAGAAGATCGACAGAAACGAAAAGGACGGCCTTAAAAAGAGAAAATTCGAACAGCGAGAGCTACCAGAAGCTTACCTTCAAGACAGAAGGCGTACGAGAGATCGAAGAACTGGAAGAGTTTTTTCTCTCTCTAGAAGACAGACAGAGAGAAAAAAAAAACGATAAGAATGGGTTGCAGAAAGGGCGGATTTATAGGAAGAGAGACGACAGGAACCAGAGGAGATAAGTGAAGGTACTTATATAAGTCGTTTTAACGCCAGTGTACTTATCAAGGTTGAATTATCTATCTATAATAAGTAGGGTGGAGAAGTGGGGCCCGCAGAGCCGGCTGTCGACTTTATCGGCTCGGAATCTTGAGCAGACAGTTGTCCATGCCAGAGAGAAAGAGACAAAATCTCGAGGAGAGAGAATAATGCACTTCTACAACACTTTCGATTTTTTTTCCCTTCTATTTGTCCAGGTTAAGCTAGGTAATTACGAGAATGCCACTGAAAAGCTAAAAGCATTAAAAAAAAAACAAAGAAAAAAAAAATCACGTGATTCGGTATCTGATTTCGTAATACTTTTATTTATTGAAGAGGAAGAAATAAAGGTAGAAAATCGTAATCCACTAAAAGACTTCCCACGTAGAATAATTTTCTGTAATGAGAAGAATATATCTGTAGTCGTGTCCGAAAGTTGACGCGCGATATGCTTTTGAATTTTGTGTCTTTTTTTGAAATTTCTCCTCTTATATTTGCTCACAGAGAGTCACAGATAATTTTCAACACAGAATATTTGTTTCGAATCTGCAACCATCCATTGAGCATTAAAAATGGCTTTTACAAAGTGTGTCAGAAGGTTAATTACCAACAACAAAAAAAAGTGTGTCAGAAGGTTACTGAGTGGGACCCACAACGCATTAACATCTCCGGTAAGGCTGGAGACGATACCTGATAAAGGTGTCTTGCTTGGGTAATAGACTGATATTTTGGTTATATTTACCAAAATACCCCTATTAAATATCGTGCGAGATTGCAGGATTTAAACTGACGTGGTGTCTCTCCAATCAGACTGGAGGGTAAGCCCAACTCTGGTCCAGCATTATTGAAGTAGCCTTGCTGTCCCTAGAGTAGACAACTTCTTATGATGACACATGTGGATTGGGCTCAAAGGACCACTTCGGAATATGAGTTTATCCGTGCTGGGTACATACATACAAAGTCTGTTTGGAGACATTCTCATAAGCTAATTTAGGGTATAAATCATATTTTTTGTATGGCCATATGGGCTCACTTGACTGCCACGCAGAACAGGACCTGCATTGGAACATGGACTGTATACTGCAAAAATAGGACCGGATGGTCCAATCTGATTGAACTTGGACCAACAATCGAAACAGTTCAGTAGTAGCTCAAAACTGTAATTTGACAAAAACCAATAAAACCAGAAAAATCAAACAAAATCAATGAAAACCGACTAGTGTTTTATGAACCCAGTTCTAATCTAACCAATTAGTTTTCATTTTCCTA
This sequence comes from Platanus orientalis, assembly GCA_025762735.1. Taxonomy (NCBI): domain Eukaryota; kingdom Viridiplantae; phylum Streptophyta; class Magnoliopsida; order Proteales; family Platanaceae; genus Platanus; species Platanus orientalis. The sequence goes on from JAOXJP010000017.1 coordinate 4,621,659, forward strand.
GCAAATTAAAAAGAAAAAAAATAGAAATGTATCATTCCAAATTCCAATTCCACTTTTCATAAATTGTTCTTATTTTTTGGTATTTTATTACATTTGTTGGTATGTCTAAAAATTAAAAACAAGGTCATAAGCCCTCTAATGCATTTTTTAGCATTTTATTACATTTTACTTATGTGCAACGAATCACTGTTAGACAATGTAAGCCGCCGATCAAACCCAATTGGACCTAAACTGTCCATCTTACTAGTGTGATGGACGGTCCGATCAAGACTATGGTATACTGTATAATTGTTGACAAGGGGATTTGACTGTTAACTTTTTAGGACACCAACAGTCTCTTTTTCAAAGTCTCTGTTGGGTGTTGGTTTATATGGTGTGCTCGTAATGATGTCTATTTCAATGCAAGTTCAATGAATTCTTCTATTGTGGTCCAACATTTTTATAAGTTCCTCCGGGATCTTACGGAGTGTGTCATACAACATAATCCATCATCCTCCAAACATTTCCCTTTTAAACATAAACTCAGCTGGATTCCTCCTTCGAAGGGTGTCATTAAAGTTAACTTTGATGCAGCTTGCCCAAAAGCAGGGGTACCATTTTGATATCAGTAATTGCTCATGATGACACAAGTATTATGGTTGGTTTTGTGACAAAAGAGATGGATGAAACGACGGTGTTAACAGCAGAACTTCATGCTATTCTATGGGGTTTAAAGCTTTTTGCCCACAAACTCATGTTGGAATCAGATTCTTCTGTGACAGTAGAGTACATAATAGGACATTCAGATAACTGTTCATGGTCAGGGAAATCTACTATGGTGGATATCCAGGTAGCTTTTAACCGGTTCCAATTATGTAATATTAACTATGTTAAGCATGTAACAAACTTATGTGTCTATGGGAAAGTGCAAAAGGGTCTTCATCTTCTCCACAGGGGTTGTGGTGGAATTTGCTGGTCCCTCACAGACTCCTCTTCTATTGTTTTTCCTTAATATAAAAATTCATTATCCAAAAAAAAAAAAACCAAGAAACATTCGTGGCACAAAGGATCTTCTCCTGCCAACCTATGATCTATTAAGAGTTAAGGTCCCGTCTAATAAGTGGTAGGATATGATTGGCGGGAAAAACTGAATTGCATTTTTTAAAAATGCAATTCACTTTTTTCCTCCAATAATGCTCTCGGGCCACTTAGCAGGTCATAAGTTACCCGAGAGGATCTAGTACCGTGTCCTGGTTTGTCCATTGCATTTTCAATGATAGAGACGCAACAAAAGAAAAATAATACAAAAAACAAAAAACCAAGTATATGCCCATTATTCTGGTGGCTGCCGCATTTGTCTTCCACAGGTGATGAGCCTTGCAAAGTGGTGTTGCACAGGGGGGCGTTGCAGAGGATATCGTGTCCGCCTGCTATGGTTCTGGGTTCTGATTGGCTGAATCCTCTTCAAGCAGTTGTTATAATGGGGGGAGTATCCTTTGCACCGCCCCCCTTTGTGCGACTTCGTGAGATGAGACAAAGGGGAAGTATCATTTCACTTTTGGGGGGTGATGTGACATCTCAAAAAAGTGAAATGATACCCCCCTTGTGTCTTGGCTCACAATGTCGCACAAGAGGGGCGTCGCAGGTGATATCGCCCGGTTATAATGTAGGGTGCTTGTCATATAGGGTCCACGTGGGTTGTGCAAAAACGAAAAACCCCCAATCTTCTCACCTGCCTTATTCATTATTTCCTAAGCCTATTCTCTCACTCAAGATCTTTTACCCCCGTCAAAAGTACCTTTTAATACACTGTAGTAAAAAAGTAAAAAACGCATACTTAATTTTGAATTTTTTTATAGTGTGTTGCATATAGACAATCATAGTGCATTCAAGATAATTTAAGTGTGACAGTTCGTGTTGACTGGTCAAACTCATGTCGTGTTGAGGTATGGGTATATGACTATATGTGTCAACCCAAACCCAACTCATCTACTAATCTTATCAAATGAGTTGATTCAGTTTAACCCGAAACATGTTTACAGTCAATCCTAACATGTTCATTTTGTGTGGTAATTCATGTTGGGTCAGATTTGTGTCATGTCAAGTTAATGGTATATTACTATATGTATCAACCCAAGCACAACTCATTTATTAATCGTATCAAAATGGGTTGATTTGTTTGATCGAAAATACGTTTACAATCAATCCTAACTTGCTAATTTCAGGTCGGGTTGGCGGGTCGTGTCAAACATTGCCACCCCTACGTGTTGGCTGGTCAAGTTCATGTTGTGACGAGTTGAGGATTAACGACTATATGGGTCAACCCAATCACAATCCATTTATTAATTGTGTTAAAGTGGGTTAACTCATTTTGACCCAAAACATGATTATAGTAACCCTGAACTTACTACAAAGTGGATTTCCTATAACGTTTTTTCCTATAGTGAGACTGAAGCACTAGGTTCCTGTGACATATGGGTGGAAAAAGTAAATCACCACAAAAAGTGAACCACTATTAGGTGTTTTTTCACTTTTACCCCCACGTCTGGAAATCTGCTTTGAACCTGTTAATTTCTTATCAGGCTAGTTTGACAAATAATTTAGGCTGTGTTTGGCAGCCACCTGTAATGAAATCATTTCATTTGAGTTTCCAAAGGCTTTTGTAACCCCAACAGAATGATTTAAAATGACTCATTCAGATTTGCAACCATATGTGTTTGATAACATAAGTCATTTCATTTTACAGAAAAACCTAAGATGACTTCATTTATAATTGTAGTTAACAAATCAGTAT